>CANSZD010000306.1:0-402050 GCA_947648045.1 Beta corolliflora
TTGTACAATAGAAAATCTATATCTCCTAATACTAGACTTTTGTTATCATAATAATATCATATGCCATATTCTTACTAGGTGACCTCAACAAACTAACTGCTTAACTCACTCCATAAAGGCAAACCATCTACCTCGGACCCATCTCACTAATTGTTGATGTATTATAGGAGTATGACACTGATTCACTCGGGTTTTGTCGTCTGCTGAAGATGTATTGCTATTGTAAAGGATAGTGGGCATCGAGGTCTGGGCAGTGTACTCATAGTAGAATTAGTATTAAGCATGAAAACTATTGTTGACATGGTTGGTCTCTCGTCTGCGTTTGCTTGTAAACTTAACCACCTAGATGAAGGCATTTTAAGACTTAATCAGCTGAGTATGAATCTCTCAATGTTGGGATCCATATATTCCGGAAGGTGTTTTGTCTTTCCAGCTTCTCCCATGCCTAAGAAAATTATTAACAGCGCATATGAGTAAGTTGTTTTACTTTTGGCTTGGGAATCAAACTTATCATTAAGGATAGAACGTGACTTTTACTTACATATGTCAATAAATCTCCCTCCCCAGATGGGTCGAATCTGCTATTAATCTTCTTTCCACTTAAAATCTCCAATATTAGCACGCCAAAGCTGTATACATCTGACTTTATAGAAAACTGTCCATGCATTGCATATTCTAGAGCCATATAACCACTACAAAACAAGCAAAGCAATCATGCGACCTCATAAGTGGATCATTAAATTAAGATTATTACCTTTGTTTTATGTTTACACTAAATTAGAATTTGTGTTGAAAGATGAAAAAGGTGTTGATCTCTTCTCAATAGAAATTCAATTTTGTAAAGTAGAGACTCATATTTCGAATAGCAAATCATTAGAACAAAATATTGTTACGTATTGGTTACTAATAATAGGAAAATATGTAAGGACTAATTGAGACTTACTACGTTCCAGCAATTATGCTCGTATCATCCTCTGTTTGTTCCACTTTGAACATTCTTGCTAAACCAAAATCTGAAATTTTTGGGTTCATATCTGCCTCGAGTAATATATTTGCTGCTTTAAGGTCACGATGAATAATTCTAGGACGAGAGTCTTCATGAAGATAAAGTAGTCCTCTAGCTATACCTGTTATAATATTGTAGCGCGTAGGCCAATCCAGTTGCCCTTGTTTTCTTGGGTCTAAGAGGTACAATTGATCATATAAAGTAAAACAGTAGCACTTAGAATGGAGTTACATTAATGAGCATATTCTATACTAGTCAATGTCATTCAAGATCATCTAATATAAAAAATGGTCAAACAGTAGATTATTGAAAAAGGTGAACCTACCAAATAAGAGGTAGTTGAGGCTTTTGTTTGGAACAAATTCGTATACAAGTAACTTCTCTTCTTCTGCTAAGCAAAACCCCAACAACCTAACTAGATTCTTATGTTGAAGCTTGGCTATCAATATGATCTCATTCTTAAACGCCTCCATTCCTTGGTTAGAGATCCTTTATAGTCTTTTAACGGCTATATCTTGTCCATTCGAGAGAGTTCCCTAATACACAAACATAATTAATTATGAGGTCACAATTAATATATAAATTGATGAAACTTGTTAAGAGCGACGCATATTTGAGTTTCCCAACACGAAGAAGAAAAGATATGATGTAATAAGCTTGTGTAACACCCTTTACAAATTGGTCACAAAAATAATTGTCAATCGTTTAAAGCCTTTGATGCCTCATTGGATTTCCCAAAATCAACATAGTTTTATTCAAGGGCGTGGCCCGAATGTTAACATTGTTGTAGCTTCGGAAATTCTTCATTCCATGCATAAGAAAAAAGGGAAAACGGGGTGGTTTCCATTAAAAATGGATCTTGAAAAAGCTTATGATAGGATGGAATGGAGCTTTGTTAGGAAATGTCTTGCTTTTCATAATCTTGATTGTGAGTCCATTAACCTAATTATGGATTGTATATCCAAAGCTTCATCCTCTATTCTTATAAATGGGCAAAAAGCTGAGGCTTTCCAACATTCTAGAGGGCTTAGTCAAGGGGATCCCATGTCCCCCTATATCTTTAATATTTGCCTTGAATACCTCACCTCCCTCATTAATTATGCATGTGAAACGAAGAATTGGACCCCCTTTTGGGTAGGGACTAAACGCGTGCCGGTTTCACACCTCCTCTTTGCAGATGACTTGTTGCTCTTTGGGAAAGTGGATGAGAATACGACATTTAGGGTAAGAGAAGTTTTAGAAGATTTTTGTAGAGAGTCGGGTCAAAGGATAAATGATGACAAGAGTAGACTTATTTTCTCACCCAATACTCATAACGACTTGAAAACCCTTTTCCAAGAAACGATTAATGTGAAAGAATCGGAGAACTTAGGGTCATACTTAGGTTTACCTATCTCTCACAAAAGACCTAGAAAGAGGGATATTGAATTTGTTGTGGAGAAGGTGAGAAAGAAATTAGCAAGTTGGAGAGTCAAGTTTCTATCGAGAGCGGGTAGACTTGTACTCATCAAGTCAACCCTTAACTCCATCCTGAGCTACTACATGCAAGCTAATTTCTTCCCTATCTCTACCTTAGATGAACTAGATAGAATGCGCAACAACTTTCTTTGGGGGGGAGGAGGGGGAAAAAAGCGTTTGCATCTTGTGTCTAAAGAAGTTTCCTTCCTCCCCAAGTCCGTAGGAGGTCTTGGCATTCTTAGTCATAGGGTGCTTAACAAAAGTCTCATGGCAAATTTGGGGTGGAAACTTTGTCGCGGCCCTCCTAATCTAACCAAAGATTGTATATTGTCTAAGTATGTTCACCCGCATTTCATAACAAAATTTCAAAAGGCTCTTTGATTTAGCAAAACATTGGGAAGGGGTGGCCTCTTCTAGAAGTGAGTTGTCAATGGGTGGTGGGTAATGGTGAGAAAGCTTCCTTTTGGGAGGACGATTGGTTGGGGTAGGTCCAATTAGAAAATATGTTATAGGCCCCCTAAATAAAATGGAACATGAGGCCAAAGTCAAATCTTTGTTGGCGGGGAGGGGACTTGGAGAGTTCCTAATCTCACTATCGAACTCCGGAGCATATCAAGGAAAGAATTGAGGGTTAATTTGGTGCATAAGTGATAAAGAGGATGAACAGTGTTCATCGTTTGTGCAAGATAATAAATTCCTTTTGTGGCTTTTGAGAAGGGAACCAAGGGTGAGTACAAAGACATTAGGGATTTAAGTTGGGTGTGGGAGGGAGACCATGCTCCGAAAATTCACTTTTTCCTATGGTTGGTGTGCCACAATCGCCTCCCAACAAGGAAATGCCTTAGGATGCGCAATATAGTTCCTAATTCCTTATGTGAGGAGTGTGGGGAGTTTGATGAAACCATCGAACATCTCTTTGCGTGATTGTGAGGCGGCAAAGGAGGGTATGGGCGTACATAGGTACTAACCAGCAGTTAGGAGGGGGAACTAAGGATGATTGGTTTGAGAATAACCTCCAAAATTCTAACATTTTCAGAGGGGTGCCATGGAAAACCTTATTCCCTATAATATGTTTCGAAATCTGGGCAGCAATAAATAAAAGAATTTTCTAAGAGTCGAATCACCCAAGTACTAATTCCATTTTGAAGAAAGCATTATTTTTGGCCGCTGAGTTTTGTAAAATTGGGAAACATAACCTCAATACTCAGTTAGTCTACCCAATCTCAAGCCTTGTAAAAGATAGAGGAAATCAGGCCATGTTTGTCTATGTAGACGCCTCGTTTGTGGATACTAGTAGTAAAGTGGGAATACCAGCGATTATTCGAACGATAAATGGAAGCTGGGTTGTGGGGTGTCAAAAAATTGTTTACACGACTGATGTGTTGATGGCAGAACTATTAGGAGTTACGGAAGGTATTTATCTTGCCGAAGACAATTGGTGGGGAGAGTGATATGTGTCTCGGATTGTAAATCGGCAATTGACCGTTTAAACCACGACAATTTAAACCGGGATATTTCTTGTAATATTTTGAGCTTGTGCGGGGAACTAAAAAATCGGTTCTTGGAGATGAAATTCGAGCACATGAGGCGGGAGGACAATCAGCTCGCCGATAGTCTGGCCAAGGAAGGAAGAAGGATGAACTTTAATGTTAATGTTGTAAGGGAAATAGATGTTCCCCCTGACTTTTGTATTAGCACTTCGAACTCGGATTGTAACAGGTTGTTTAAACCTTAATCTGCAATGACATGCCTTTTTAACCAAAAAAAAAAAAAAAAAAAAAAAGAGAACTAAACTCATTTTAACTTGTGTGTAAGTGTAACTAAACTCATCTATGTCACTTGAAACCGGGAGGTCCAGGGCTTTTCCCTCTTGGATTTTGGCATGAAAACAAGTTTTATTTCTTCTTAGCCACATGTAGTAGAGGATCCAAAAACTAAAATCAAATAAAAGGTTTTTTTAGATGGTACGTGAGGCAGATGTAGTCTAAGTCTGTACACACATGAGCTCCCAGTATCGATTCAGGCATTCAGCTAAGTGATGTTACTACAATTTAAAAAAGGCAAAATTGGCCTCAACACCCTGAACTATAGCTCGGGTGCACCCAATACCACCAACTACGACTAGTAGCCTAAACACCACCAACTATGGGGTGGGGTGCATTCCGTACCATAAATGAGGCCGGAAGCCTAAAATGTTTAGAAGACGGTGGGTTTTTATGAGTATGCATGCACCGCACCCCGTAGTTGGTGGTACAGACTGCACCCCACCCCGTAGTTGGTGGTGTTTAGGCTACTAGTCATAGTTGGGGGTGTTGGGTGCACCCGAGCTATAGTTCAGGGTGTTGAGGCCAATTATGCCTTTAAAAAATAATGCGTAATGTCAATAGTATAAAATGAAAAGATGTGTATGCTTTGGTCGTCGTTTTGAAATTGCCAAATAATATGTTATCTTCTGGTGGCCTTTTGTCCTTTATACAATTTTCGAACATATTTGAATTTTGCATCGAGTCAGGAGGCAGGACGTGGTAGTTAGACGTCGCTGATGAGAAAGACCGAACACACAGTGTTCTAATGAGTCAATTAAGTCTATTTGAATCTCCATCCCTAATTCAGAAACCTGCCTTTGTTCGCTTTGTGTGCCTTCTCCTGTGAAACTAATTAACTAGTGCATTACGAAATACTCAACTTACCTTATAAACACTGCCAAATCCTCCCATACCAAGCTTCTGATCTTCTGAAAAGTAGTTAGTGGCATGTTGCAGTGTCCCCAGATTGAACATCAATGATTCCGCAGTTATGAAATCCTCGAGCTCTAGAGCGCATAAAAGAGATTAGAGACATACATGGTAACCCTTGATTATGGCTTATTTTATTAAGCGAAGAGTATTTTGCGTAGGAGTTAAATAGTTACCGTTTATGATGTCTGTGGAAAGATATCTTTTCGCCTTCCTACGAAAAATGTCTTCATTATATAAAGCGAAGGGGGGCATGGTGTCACTTGGAAAAGTCCAAAATATCCCTCATGTTACCTTAGCAATTAAATATATTTTGCAAATTCAAATAAAGCATATACCATAATAAGGAAACTTTTGCAAATTTAAAAAAACAATCAATCTTATATAACTGTGCACATTTCATATTCAAATACATATGAAACAAAATAAGGAAACAAATACATTGCATATCATGGCCTAATCAAATAAAATTTATAACACAATCAATGCAAATCATAAATTACGTTTGACAAAAAAAATTTGAAATTTACCATAAATTAACAAAGACAAATTAAAAATCTATTTAGGATAATACATTAGATAAAACTATTATTAAAAATACAAACTTAATGCTTTTCCCTACTAGATCTAAAAAAATTATTGTTTATATATATGTATATACTTATTTTAAGTTGTTTGGATTGACAAGTGTGCGTGGTTTTTTATGAGAATTAATAAAACTTGAAATACTAAGAGTTATGAAACAATTTTTTTTTGCCTATTGATTTGTCAATTACTATGTATTTAAATAGTAACTGTTAGTACATCAATTATTTTTTTATTAAATTAAAAAATATCTGCACCCTTAAACTGTCATTCAACCAATTTTTTAACGCTTGAATATCAATATTATTACTAAAATATTGCCCGCACGCATAGCGTGCACATTAGGCAAATCTCTATTATATAAAGGAAGGGGGGAGCTATGGTGTCCCCCAGGACATTATTTTGCCCAAAAAAAAAAATCAAACTCAAATATAGCATAAAAAAGTTAAGAAAAATGTTATGTAAATGCAGACATGACAAACCTTTTGCTAAACAAACATTGAAATAAAAAATGACACAACTCCCAATTCCTGACTTGAAATTAAAGTATCCACTTTCTTCACAATCTATGAAGTACTATCCACTTTCATTCAAATAAAGTATCCACTTAAGTGACATAGACTAAACCAATCAAATTTTACAACTAATAAAAATTATACTTTGTATGTCTAATGTTCAAATTTTGACTCATATGCAAAAAAAAAAAAACCGAGTTTCTGTCTCGAAAAAAAACCAAGCACGCATCGCGTGCAAAAAATGCTAGTATGTACATAAGGCAATTAGCAACACCAAGAAAATTGGCACCACGATTGCACCAAATATCTTTCCTACATAGACAATAACTCTTTTTGAGAGGAATAGGGAAATTATCATTGACAAATCGTCATATGGCATCTACGACAATAATAACCCATACATGTATGATAATCTAAATTGGACTTATTGAAAAACAAGACTAGCGAAATAACAAATATAACCAAAGGAGGTGGATTCACTCATATCTGAAGCAAAACGGACATGGGCCGTAGCCAACACACTGCAATGGGGGAGAAGAGCCGACAAACTTTATCTTATCTAATTATATACATGTGACAAAACTTATAATTCAGTTGAGTCACAAGGTCTATTTGGCAATACTAGTTAAAAAGTAGCTAAAATTAATAAGTTAGTTAAAACTGATAAGGTGACTAATTAGCTAATTGTTTGGCAAAATTAGTGGCTTACGTTGGCAAATTATTTTGGCAAAAATAGTTAGAAAAATTTTAGAAAGGTTTTCCAAAAATCCAGTCACCTAATTTTGAAAAGTTAATAATTTTAACTTATCAATTTCAGTTTATTTTAAGTGTTTCTCAAACACTACTAATTATTTTAGCACCTAAAATATTCTAGCACCTTATCATTTAAGGTAATTAAAATGATTTCCTAGACAAGCCAAAAACTATTGATGGAACACTCAGTCGGCAACCAATGAAGGAGGATACATCCCCAAATAATATCTCTCTTTAAATATAGATTGATTTCAAAGATCCGGCATCAACCATAAAATCTTATGGAAATTTTATTTAAGGACTTTTTTAACATATACATAGGCATATGTTACAAAATTTCAAGATTTTATTTGATTAAAAAAATATATAATACAATAAGTTTCTACTAGGAGATAATAAATAAGGATAGTTAGTTACCAAAGATGGAGAGATAGTTTGATTTGTTTTTGAAATGGAAAATTTTTGTATAATGATATCTTATTTAGGAATTTGTTGCTCTTAACCTATGCCTTGTGGTATAGGTTAGAAAAATCCTTTATATAGTTAACTAATAATATTGCACCATAAAAGGCTATTAAAAAGTCAAAGACTTAACTAGTTTAGCTAGAGATGTCAAATACTGACACGACTTATGGGTCAATTCGAAAGCGACTCGACCTAGATTTGGTTGAACCTGAGAGTCACGTCCTCATACCTTATCCGGACCCAACCCCAAAACAACCGGAATCATAATTAGATATGAAAATATCATATTCCAACCCTGTCTTTACCGACTCGAATTCATCCCGAAATCAACCACAAACAAATTTAGATCATAGAAGATCATATTCCAACCTTATCTTTCAGATCCGAATTAAACCAAAAACCGATTAAACCTGATAATCTAAGACATGAACCATATCTCTGACCCGAAGTCTGATGAGAGACATTTATGTCACTCATAGGGTAATAATTCGTGCTTAATTAGAGTCGTTTTAGTTTAATTTTCGTAATTATTCTTCTAATTTTATTTCCTTTTTAGTTATTATTGTTTTCTTTATTTATTTTCATTTTATTATTTTATATGTATAATTTCTCCCCTTGTGTTTGGTTTTCTATGTAGGTAAGCTTTTTGGAGCTACGCGTTCGAGTTTCAAAGTTAGAGGGGTGGCTTGATTTAGTGCTATAATATAGAGCTTATCCTACACCACACTTCCCACCTATCCATACCACACACCAAGCATAGAGTGGAGCAATTTTGCCAAAATAAGAGCTTTTGGAAGGATTTGTGCACAAGGGTCATATTAAAACGGTCATAACTTTCACTAAAAATAATGTTTTTCAGTGATTCAAGTTGAAGATGAAAGTTTAGCTCGATAGCTTTCCAACGAGTGGTCACAATCCTGATTCCGATGAAAAATGAAAGAGATATGACTCTTTGAAGTCAGGCGCGTCTGCTGGCCCGCCCGAGCTATGCCCAGCCCGCCCGGGTTCTTTAGCCCGCCCGAGCAAGTGTCCTGCCCGCCCGGGCTGCTGAAGAGTGGAGCTTCTGCCTCGACGAAGAAGGATAGCATGCCCCCCACCCGGTGGATCAGCATGGGTCCGACCACCCTGCACCGCCCGGGCCTTGACGCAGCCCGCCCGGGGTGCCTTTGTCAGCCCGCCCGGGCTACTATTATTCGCACGTTTTTCTTCGGCCCATTTTGTTTACGACGATGTAATTGAGGGGGAGTATAAATACTCCCCTTAGCCCATTTTGAGGAGCCAAGTTTTATTTTATTCCCTACTTTTAGTTTTAGAATTTTTTTAGGGTTTTTGGGAGGATTAGCCTCCATAACTTAGTTTAGGGGAAAAGTGAGAAAACTCAAAGAAAGATTGAAGATTTGGAGATTCAAGGGTGACAACTGGTATTTGAAGATTCAACAATTTATCAATGAGCATTTCTTACTCTCTCTCTCTTCTTTTATTGCTTTATTTTAATTGTTTTCATTGTTTAATTTTCATGTTTAATAGTTAATCTAGATTAAAGTTTTCATCTCAAAATCAGCCAGACCCGAAAAAACCTAACTTCATTTGACTTGTATCTAACCCGATCTGAATTTAACCATAAACCAGTTGAACCCGATAATGTGTGACCAGAACCCGATCTGATTCGATCTTTTTAAACCAACCTAGAGACATTCTAGACCCGAACATATACCTGATTTGTATTCAAATTTATTTGTTTTTCTATATTATTTATAAAATCTTTTGTGTAAGTTAAGTTGATCTTTTACTAATTAAGTGTCTAAATCGCTCTTACATTAATTTAAACCAACATGACTAACATTTAGCAATATAATTGAATTTATCTTTTAACAAAATCAAATACTTGTATTTTATTAATTAAATTGCTAAAATTGTTTTCCATCATATTTCAGTACATCTTACTCGTCTTAGTAATTACTCCCTTTGTCCCTAAATAACGTGTCCATCTCTTTTGGGCACAAGTATTAAGAAGAATTCATGTGTAGGACCTTAGTTGTATTAAATCATAATTAAATATAGAGGTTGGTAAGCTTTTTATGAATTGTTTATTAAGGAGAGAAAATGTGGGTCATATGGGAAAGTGGGTGATATTATAAAAATTGAAAGCAAAATAATATTTTAATTGGTGGACCCATACCAAATAAGGAAATGAGAAATCTATTTGGGACATCCATAAATAGAAAAATGGGCACTCTATTTAGGGACAAGAGGAAAGTATAACGTGACGCTAAATTCAATGTTTGTAATTGAAATACATATAAAAATGTTGAAATCATTCTTTTAGAAAAAAATTCTGAAATTATGATTGTCGGTTCTAAAACCGTGGTTTTTATTTCATTATATAAGTACATACATAGATCAAAGTGCCAAAATAAGTTGAAGTTCACCATGTAACAAAAAAAATCACATTATATTACCAAAAATTGAGATGAATTATATTAAATGATAACTAAAAAAACAAAGGGGTAAAGTAATAAAAACATAGCAAGAGTATATAGCTTAGCTAGGGGTGTTAACGAACTGAACCGAGACCGAGCTTGGGGTTACTCGGTTCAGCTCGGCTCGTTACAATTTTACTCGAACTCGAGCCGAATATCGAGCGTTTTCGAGCTTAAATTTTCTAGTTCAATTTACCTTAATACTAAACTATTGAGTTAAAAAAACTATATTACATATATTTTATTAATAGGTTTAAACTACTTAATTTGAGTTTTTCCATAAGTATTGTGCAAAATTTAAATATAACTTTTCATTTAATTTCTATAATATGGAAAATAATATAGGTAAAACATATTTCGAGCCTGCGCACGAACTTTTCGAATCGAACTTCGCTATACTCGGTTCTTGTAAATTTTTAGCCGAGCTCGAATAGTTTGTGAGTTAACACCCCTAAACTTAGCTACGGTAATACAAAGTTAAGAGAAAAGGATTTTCTTTAAAAAAATATTTTTTCTACAAATATTAATGAACTTACCAATCAAAATTTGGCTTTCGACATGTTAAACCCATAAAGTCATGACTTCTGCGTTCCAAATGTGCTCTTTTATATTCTTTTGTTCCTCTTACTTTTTAGTAATCTCTAGTATAGGACTCTAGAAGAAGCTTGAGAATTTTGTTTTGGTTTATTAGTCATTTGAATTTTGTTGTTATGACTTATGAGTTGTTTAGCTATCGTTATGTGAGCTATTATGGTCAATTATGTAGTGGACTAGTGGTTATGTTCAATTACGTAGTGATTATGCTCAATTACGAAGTGATGTGAACATATATTACAAAAAGTTTACCTATAATTTTAACTTAAGCTTATTAGTATAATGACAAGAGTTTTTGAATATAAACAAATATTTAGGCTCCACTTACGCTTGTGAGGATCAAGTATTCGAACCAAACCGAGATAATAACATAGTCAGTCCATACGCCCAAACCACTGTCATTATATAGTTCCTTTCGTTGTTATTCGGCCCATATACCACCACAGTAGTGTATTAGGTCTATACAGAGACTTTAAACCGACAATTATTTGCCTTGGGTAAATAATCTTTTATACATCTTGCCATCCCCATGTCATGCAATCCATGTGAGGCTCTAGATATTCAATTTGTTGCTTACCTGCGTTAGTGTTGCTTGATATATTACAAAAAGTTTACCTATAATTTGAACTTAAGCTTATTAGTATAATGACAAGAGTTTTTGAATATAAACAAATATTTAGGCTCCACTTACGCTTGTGAGGATCAGTATTCGAACCAAACCGAGATAATAACATGCGCAAGCCAACCACTGCAATATAGTCCTTTCTTTATGCCCAATACCCCCGGGATAGTCTATACAGAGACTTTAAACACAATTGCCTTGGTAATAATCTATACATCGCCACCCAGCGCAACCAGGCCAAAGATTATTAGTATAATGACAAGAGTTTTTGAATATAAACAAATATTTAGGCTCCACTTACGCTTGTGAGGATCAAGTATTCGAACCAAACCGAGATAATAACATAGTCAGTCCATACGCCTAAACCACTGTCATTATATAGTCCCTTTCGTTGTTATTCGGCCCATATACCACCACAGTAGTGTATTAGGTCTATACAGAGACTTTAAACCGACAATTATTTGCCTTGGGTAAATAATCTTTTATACATCTTGCCATCCCCATGTCATGCAATCCATGTGAGGCTCTAGATATTCAATTTGTTGCTTACCTGCGTTAGTGTTGCTTCCTCTGCTTTGAACCTTTCCACAATTATTATTATTATTATTATTATTATTATTATTATTATTATTATTATTATTATTATTATTATTATTATTATTATTATTATTATTATTATTATTATTATTATTATTATTATTATTATTATTATTATTATTATTATTATTATTATTATTATTATTATTATTATTATTATTATTATTATTATTATTATTATTAATATTATTATTATTATACATTAAACATTTTTTATTTTGCATAAAAAAGATTCTTAAAGAAAAAAAAGATGAAACGTGTTTCTAGTCCGGTAGCCCCCTCTTCACAAATAGCGGTGTTTCCCTTTTCGCTATAAGCTAGTATTTTGTCCCGGATGATGCCCCGGGTCTATTACAATTATGGAATATATTATTATTCATAAATTTCATAATTGATTTTATTAGATTTTCGTAATTTTCTATCTAGTGTCAAATTGAAAAATGGACGTTATGGCATGAGAAGTTCTTTTTAAAAAGGCTTCTAAGGAATTGGGGATAAACATAACAATTTCAATAAAAAACGAGGTAAGAGAATGTTATTACCTTAATAAAAGTGTTAAAGATAAAAAAAGCTTGTCTATGACATTATAGTTACATATATAAGACTTTAGTGAAATTTGTCAACACGAGTACCTTTTATATATCACTTTTTGAGAGAAAACAACCTTTAAAAAATTTTCTGGCAACTTGAGACCTTAAACATAAATTTTTTTTGTGGGAAACAACCTTACTCTACTTTCTGACATTGACCAGCCGGATTCCGACGTTTACTCAGTTAAGTGAGTCACGTGAGTTGCACGTGACTCGTGTTTTGCTTCTTTTGAGCCATTTCCCTCCATTTTCCTCCTCCTCCACCCCAACCCACCTGAACCACCATAGCCTCATCCCCACCACCACCTACCCGAACCACCCCACCCTCCTCAAGCACCCCCACGGGACAATCTTTTTCTCTCTTCACCAAACCCCAAGCCCACCAACGTCAACCACATCACCACCACCAACATTGAAACCCACCGACCATTATCTCTATCTTCACCAAACCCAAACCAACGACCTTTAGTCATGGCACCACCACCAACACCGAAACCCAAACCCATTATTTCTAACTCTTTCTCCCTCTTCACGATCATTTCACTTGGTGGTGGTGGTGCATTTTGGGTGACTTTGGTTCTAATTTGACGGTGGTGGTGATTCGAATTATGGGTTCGAATTTGATGGTGGATGTGTTTTGAATAGTGGATTTGAATTTGATGGTGGTGTGGTGGTATGTTTTTGGGATCAAATGGTGGTGGCGGTGCTTTTTATGGTGATGGTGTTTTTAGGGGTTCGAATTGGGGTTGTGGTGTCGATGGTTTTTTGGGTTTTGTGTTCTTTGGGTGGAGTCTTTGGCGGTTGTCAGTGGGGCACGGTGAGCATGACTAGTGGCTAGTTTCACTGGTAGTGCGAGGGTTGAAGATGATGGAGGGTGGTGGTGATGGGTAACAATTAGGGGGTAATGGAGGGAAAGGGCTGAAATTAAGCAAAACACGAGTCATCGCCAGAATCCGGCTGGTCAGCGTCAGAAAAGAGACCAAGGTTGTTTCTCACAAAAAAAATTACATATAAGGTCTTAAGTTGCCATAAAATTTTTAAAATGTTGTTTTTCGCAAAATGTGATATATAAAAGGTCTGTTATGACAAATTACGCAAGACTTTATTATGTTTTACTTTGAAACATTAAACAATGAAATTGTAATAGATCGATCATTGATGGCTAAACTCTCACGTTTTAATTTAAAGGTCATGTGTTTGATTCTTTTTTAGCTACACATTGTTAATATTTTTGAATGAGATCATAAACATATGTATTAAAAGCTTGAGACCAGTGTCACGTTGCACATATATTGGAGAGTGTCATGTGGTCTGGCACCATTCCTTCGATAAGAAAGTCTTTTAATGTATTTATATATACAGGGTCGTAGTTGTGGATGTGCAAAGAGCCCCTTTGCACAGGACCCCATATAAAAAAAAATTGGTTTTATTTAAAAGGGCCCAATTTGAGAAAGTGTGATGCTTTGTAAACCGTTAATGGCAACCGCTCCACATCTCCATAATTCACGCTATCGATCACCTATCATCTTCCTCAATCTGTTCTACCCAAAAATTCAACCTTCCATATCTTTAACTTTCTAACTTCTTCCAGCAAATATTGTCATCAGTACTTTTTCATAATTATCAAAATTAAAACCAATACTTCAATTAGTATTGATTTTCTCTACTCTCTATGGAAAACTTGTGGTCTTTTTCTCTTACTAACGGGAAAGAAAGTGCCCAATTTTCATTTTAAAACAGGCTCCTTGTCGCATCCATATCAGATATGAGACTAAAGTATATCAATAATTCATATTTTCCCCATTAGACTAGAATTCTAAACATATCCTAATACAAACGATAAATCCTCCTGGAATAACAATTAATAAAGCATAATATGTGGAAGTTCTCATAAAATTAAGGCGGAAACACACAAGTGAAAAGTTTTCATTCATAAAACCGTATGACTTTTTGTCGTACGTGCTTTTTTTATGGGAGGTCCTAGTGGTGTCAAAACAGGTTATCGAACAAGTTCTGGGTATATCCACGACGAACCAGGTTAGACCCGGACGAAGTTAAGATTCGCGCCGTCGGTGATCGGTCGGGTTTTGTTCATCCTGGGTTGGTCACATTTGAATCATCGAATTGTCGGGTGCCGGACAGGTTTGGGTCGTCCCATTAACAAGTCGATCCATTCCCGGGTTCGATCGCCCATCGACATTTTTTTGCCAGGCTTGCACAGGTCGTATTTGGGTTTCATGTACACTTGCGTTGAGTCAAGTTTTCTCGGGTTGAATCGCTTATTACCTTAGTTCGATCATAGGAGGTCCTCCCAACTCCCAAGTCCCATCCTCTAAAAAGACACGGCAAAAAAATTTACTATGATTGTCGCCGAATGCAACATCTCTTCCCATTTTCTGAAGATGAATGTACGGGCATGGCCATTCATATATTTTTTATCAATAAAATATATTATTAAGCTTGATAAAATAAATCATAGTCTTGCACTCATATCCTTTTGGTGATCTAATTTGGGTCATTCCATGAAAAACCTCAATTTAAATCATCCCATAGTCTAAGTCATGAATTGAGTCATGAAGTAAGTGAAGGCAGGGCTCACATATATAAATTATAATTCAAAATTTGTAATTAAAATAACTTAAAAGGTACGAAGTAACATAAAATAAATGAATTACCAAGAACTTTTTGTTGGGAAAGACCTATTAAAATAGCTATTTTGTTGGGAAAGACCTAATAAATTTTTTTTTTGTTGAGAAATACCTATTATAATAATCCTTTTGTTATTTCAAACCAACTCAATGTTTTCCGGCCAAAAAGTCTATTTTCCGGCATTGACTTTTTTTCCTTTCTTTTTTTATATAACGGGGCCATCCTATTTTGATGTCATTAATACACCTCAATAAAGAAAAAAAAAAGTAGCTTATATTCATTAGAATCCCTACAACAACGTGCTCAAATTCATTTTGATGTCCTTTCTCTTTCCAATTCTTTTTTTTTTCCCTCTCATTATGTTAACTATTCCCAACCCCAAATGAACTGGAGAATGGAATGAGATGCGACAACCCCCCATTGAAGAACTCAATCCCTCCAACCCAAACAACAAAGGTAATATCTAAATCCCCTTCATCTTTTTTGATAAATTGAGCAGCAAAGATTCCAAAAAGTTTCACAAGTTTTAATCTTTTTCAATCCCTCAATTTCTTCTCAATCTTGTCGATTTTTTAGGGATTTATAATTAAATTGTTTGTTCTTGAATTAGAATGTAGATTTTAGGAAATGATGTCTAATTAAGATAATGGCATTTTTCTATGACATTTTTCTAATTAAGAAATTGAATTATGATGACAACTGAACAATGGAACAAAATCATATTGATGCACAACAGGTGACAGGAAACCGGCAGTATATACTTGCAACGTGCTCAGATTCCCCGGAATGTGCAAGCTGATGAAGGGTTCACAATTGCGTTTTGTGTGTTCTTATCTGTAATTGTTAGTGTATTTTTTTGCTTGACTAGAACAATATGCTTTAATTAGAGCTGCAACTAGAATGCCCTTGTGCTAATGTAATCCCCTTCATGTAATTTGATGACAAATGTGAAATGAAAGAGAGAAATTTGGCAACAATTTGCATGACAAAATGGCACCCATTTTTTTTATTCTCAATTCTTAGCTTCTTGGAAATCATTACAGCACATTGTTAAAATTAAGTGCCACAAAGGCTACAAGATTCACAATGGCAATGCTTTAACAGTTGAGTGCCGCTCTAAACCATATTCCAAAATTAGAGGGACTTTAACAAAATGCTAAAAAGGGATACAAAAGTTCAAAAGCTATTGCATTTAGAGTTGTGGTGCTTGTGAAAGGCTTATAGGCTGGCTACTAGGTTCCTCATTTAGGAAGGGCTGCGCAATCAATGAGTTAATGGCCACTGTTTTTCTCTTCTTCTTCTTTGGAACAGCAACAGTAGGTTGTGCACAACTAGTTTTTTTCTTCTGTTTTTTCTGTCTCACAATAGTAGGAGCTTTGGATACTTGAGATGTTGGTGAAACTGGGTCTTCTTGGACAAAGCAGCAACTTTAGTTGGTGCAAAGGGCACCACCTGTGGGCATAACTTCTATTTTTCTTGTGCCTCGGTTCCCTAATAGTTGTTGCTCCCTTAGGAGGTCTTCCTCTCTGTTTTGGGACGCTTACAACCACTTCTTGTGGGTCATTGTGGCACTTTCTAATGTTATGGCCAGAATCTCCACACCTACTACATCGATTCGGCTTCCTAGGCCTCACAACAAGCTCATTGGGCACTTCTTGCCCCTCTCCCATCTCCTTCTTTCTTTTTTTCTTAGAAGGTCTTCCTGGCATCACTTTAAAGGGAGGTGGATCTGGTTGTGGATGGGGGGTCTTTTCCCAATGTTGTCTTCCAGGCATAGCATGGCAAGTGGATGCATAAGCCTTTGAATACACTTCCTTGGTGTAAGCTTGATGCACGTACTCTCCTCCGGATCACCCCTCACACTTAAAATGTACCTCATAGCATGACAACATGGGATTCCGGTTAGATTCCATTTGTAACAACCACAAGTTTTTTTTTTTTCGGATTAACCACATGTCTATGTCCCTTATACTCCACCTCGAACTCATCAATCGAACATTGCAAGTCAATGCGGTTTCTTGACTCATCCGCAGCCTATCTCCAATTGCTTAACAACAAGAGGGCATAATCTTTCTTTTGTACTCCTCCAATCCTTCCTTTTTAGACATGAGTCTTTTCATTATATACCTTCTTATCCATTCCATCATACTCAAAATCGGCTTCTCCCTTGCCTCTTTGATTACATTATTAAAAGACTCGCAACAATTATTCAAAACCATAGCAGATTTGCACTTGGTGCTAAATGCATGCCTACTCCATCTATTTGGAGGGATTTTAGCCAAATATGCATGAGCTACCTTGGATAGCATCTTAATGGATTCCATGTTCTTCTCAAATTCATCCCGAAATTTTAAAAAAGTAAACGAATAGGTAGTTTAGTGTACAATAAAAATAATAGTAACTTTAAAACACAAATAAAATGGGGCACAAACATATACCTTTGTTGATGCCCTTGAGGCCTTCCAAAATCATTTCTTATACGCTTGTCCGGGAAAGGCTAATTTGAAATTTGCCCATATATGTCTGCAACAATATCTCACTTCTGCATTAGGCACCACTGTTGAAAATGCATGCAGGAGTCCCTGTAAAAAATGAAATGAAACACAACAGTGAAATTAAATACAACAAACAAACATACAAAGTGTCCATCCAAGAAATAAAAATTTACCTTTTACCTATCAGACATGCATGTCACGTGTGGCTCTGTCTCTATAGGTTCTGTAGGCTCCTCTTCTCTTTCATGCACCCAAGTAAGGGACTTAGCAACAGATCCAAGGTCTTTCTTAAGTAACTCTAAGAACCATGCCCAACTATCCTTGTTCTCGGCCTCAACCACGGAATATGCAATCGGAAACAAATTGTTGTTTCCATCTTTTCCCACTGCTATCAAACAAACACCAGGGTATGGACCCCTTAAATGAGTACCATCCACCCCTAAAATTGGTCTGCAACCTGCAGTAAACCCTTCTTTGCATGCTTGTAAGCATATATACATCCTATGGAACAAAGGGGGGAGGTCTCTCTATCTCTCGTTACAGCAACATAAGCACCTTGGACCCTGGGTTGTACTTCATTATAGCACTAGCATAATCCCAAATCGCCTTGTACTCCTCGGTTGCGAGACCCATGAATCATTTGCAAGGCTCTCAACTTTGAATAATAAGCTAGATAATAACCTATATCTATTCTCAAATCCCTCCAAACTCTTCCCCTAAATTGCTTGAAGGACCACTTAGGGTCATCCCTCCACTCATCAACATACCTCTCCGCCAAATACTCGAAGAAACCTTTGAGTTCACTCGATTTTTGTGTGCACCTGTTTCAAATTCATGCTTTTCAATTGAAAAGTCTCTTCCAACTTCATCTTGGCGGCATATATCCTAAAAGGGCATTTCCTCTCTAATTGGCAGGTGCATTTCACTCTTCTCCCTCGCTTCCATTCACACTCACATCTGTATTTGCAGTAGACTGTAACCCTAGAATTGTTGTTGTGAAGGTAGTAGAAGTCATAGTTGTTTTCTATTGAATGGTGCCTCAAAGCCTTCCTAAACACATGATTTGAAGGGAACTTCAAGCCTACACTGAGTTTGATTTTTTGCTTGAAGTCAATATTAGGGTTGAATGTGGTGTACCTTTCACCCTCGTCATCAGAAGCAACTACACTCCCCTATTCCTCTGAATCTGCAAGAAGCTCATCATCTTGCTGCAATTCAACCTCTGGTTCATCCTCATTGTGCCCCTCCCTAAAAACAATGGATGTATGAAGCCCACCCAATGACCTATTAACTGCCCCTGCTATGTCCTCATCAATATTTTCTGCAAATATATCATCATCTTCCTCATCTTCAAAATCCCCGTCACTTAAAACCACATCTGAATCACCCACATCATCTTCTTGAGTGTCCTCCTCCTCTATATCAGACCATCTATCCTTCTCACTCTCACCTCCTTCCTGCTCCCTATCTTCTAGTTCTAAATCATTAGGGGTTCTTCTCCTAATAGGGAGCTTAGGTGGCCTTTTAGGTTGTGAATTTTCACTTTCCAAGTCAATTTCAGTCGTTCCCTCTTGCTCATGTATAACATACAAAGTCACAAAGTTGGTGTAATCTTTTGTAGCCAATATCTCATTGATCACACTATCATCCATGAACGACTTCCTTCCTTTGTGTAAACTTAACCCACGCCTTTTAAAATATATGTGACCCACATCCAAATACCCTAATTTCCTCTTAATAAGGTCAGTTACAGTAAAATAGCAAAACTCGTCTAACCTTTGCACCATATACAAATGGCCATCAATATACTTTCTGGTCTTTTTGTTGCTTTCCCACATTCCCCCATGAAAAAGTTTCAAATTAACTAAATCCATCCACCGTTACTGTAGATTTGTCACTGCCAACACAAAGTAATTTTACCCAATATTACGTTAATAACAAAATTCGACCTATTTTCCACTACCACTTTACGTAATTGAAAAACTCATACTTTAATACTTCAACGTTTCCTTAATGGACCAATTTCAAACTAAAGACAATCAAATTATTCTTAACAATTCAATATTATAATATGATAAAGTTACAGAGCACAATTGATGCATAGAAAAGACAAAAATAAAGCAAACCAATGGTGTATATAAAATTGGAGGGGGAATTAACTTCCTAACCTTGCCTTCAATGACTTTTACGGTGGGCTTTTTACCCTTTCACTTTTGCTCCTTGTATATTGTCACGTAGGACAATTTACCCACAAAAAAAAGAGAAATCTTTGCAAGATGACAGAGGAGAGAGAAGGAAGTTCCAAGTTCTTCAACTGCTAGTTGGAGGGCTGATGCGCAGTAAATTAGAGATAAGAGGAAAGGGTTTGATAGGGTTAAGGGATTAATGAGAAAGAGAAATAGGATGGTTCCATTATATGAGAAAGGAAGGGAAAAAAGTCAATGCCGGAAAATGGACTTTTTGGCCGGAAAGGAAGGGATTATTATAATAGGTCTTTTTCAACAAAAAAAATTTATTAGGTCTTTCCCAACAAAATAACTATTTTAATAGGTCTTTTCCAACAAAAAGTTCAATTACCAATGCTCATAATTTTTTGAGAGCTATAAATAAATATCTATGTTGTTATATTTTGACACACTTTTTTAAAATTATTTATTTTCTCTTTGTATATTTTATATACTTAAGTTTATTTTGAGATGATGTTCTTTTTTCTACTCATGAGTGGAGTACATCTATCAATATCAGCCATAAAGCATGATCAACTTTTGTAGCGGAAATAAGCAGAACGTACCATTAAAATCCGTGGAGTTGGAGGCAGGTTCGAGTTGAGGCGACGAAGGCGGCGATGATGATTCGAAAAATGGATAAATTTCGTATCGGACAACACAGCTTGGTTTCAATATTCTCCCACTTGACTTTCCGGGAATTGCCCAACACCATTCTCGTCCAAACACAAATTACAGTCACTGGGGATCAAGTCCGGTGTACACTGTCCTAACCCATAAAGACTATCAAAGGACGTATAGTTCACAATAACCGTTGCAAACTTCTTCCTGGAATCGTTATTAGCAGCTCGGACTGCAATATCACTGAGCATGTTGTTAAGAAGCGCCCTGAATAAGGAGACACTTGAATTACGTGAGGTGTTTATGTTACGTGTGTTGATGAATTGCAATCCAGGTGTATCATTCCGAATGCCGAAGAAGGAGTGGTTAGAGTACCTAACCCAGCACATTTCGTACCATATTATTGCAACTTTCCGGTTAGGACAATATTTCTCCGAAAGGTCAGTGATTGCAGTGGTAACACAATCTTCGCATGAACTGACATTCAGATCCCCGCGGCAGAGGAAGATGCCGTAAACAGTATCATCTGTTGTATTCCCATCGCTAGAAACGGCTTGATGGAAGCCGTTTGGGTTGGTGGCATTCGATGAGAGAAATCGGAACACAGTATCTAGATTCCGTTGATATTGGGTATTGTTTTCGAACATAGTGGTGTTTGAACAGGAACTTTCCCAAAGGTTTGGAACGGATGTCGATTTTGAAATCATCATTGATACGATGAGCATAGAGATTAAGAAAATTATTGAAGATAATTTTTGAGCCATTCCTCTTTATTTTTCTGGTGCGCTCGCAGAACCTGGATATTAAAACATATACTGTACTTGTCTAAAGCAGACAGGTCAAACCCGGTTGCTTTTGTAATGAATGGAGTTGGTTGTAGAATTATTTTTAAATTGTGAGATTCATTTAATGATTTGTGAACACAATTTTTTTTTTTTTTTGGCAATAAGTAAACACAGACAAACCCGAAACTAAAGACAACTGAGACAACATCCGAACCTTAACTAGCCATAGAAGCTAATAAGGATTCGGGACCCTTGACACATTCATTATTCTGACTAACTAAAACACTATTACAAGAACATACACCCGAAGACGAAACAAGCTTTTTCTTTACATGATACGAGGAATCCGATAAGGGAGGACAGCTACTTCTTCTTTGTGAACCAACGGAATAAGGCCTTGTAATACATGTTATTTCATACACACCAGTCATGCTACGTTTCTCTGTATTGAAGTCTTACCTTTTGACTAGTCAAGAACCTGAGATTACATTGTTACTTGCAGTTTCATATTACAACTAGTTATTGTCTTGGGCAATGCCGTGGATCATTTTTCAATGTGAATTTGAAGTCTTCAATCAAACATTTTAGAGAAGTGGAAAAAAAAGAATTATAGGTATTGGATTGTGCTCAAGAAACGATCTTCTAATTCCTTTTAAATTTTATATAAAGTAAATTATAATATGAATTATTTATCAATATAACCCTCGACTTCAAGAGAGTACATTTATATAAATATATAATTATTTACAAAGAATATAATACAATATTGTTTTTAAAATTTAGGTTTATGTGTAAGAATATAAGCGATGCACTTAAATGATGATGTAGTGTTAATTACAGAGCTTATAAAAATTTGAAGATTTTTTTTAATATAAGAGTATTGAAAGGTAGGACGTGCTATTATTAGCATTAGCTTAATGAGTACTAATAACATAAATATTATATTGCCTTTAAATAATTTTTTTCCCACAAGGACCTACATGAGATTGAATAGTAGTTCGTTAGTGTATTTGTATCTCAATTTAGAGGTCATGGGTTCGAGACTCAAAACGGAGTATATAATTTTATTGTTTAATATGTCTCATTTGATTGTGTGGAGGAAGGGGGTATATGCTGCAACATGGCGTGTTTCTGCCTTGGATTATATATATATATATATATATATATATATATATATATATATATATATATGAGAGAGAGAGAGAGAGATAGAGAGAGACAGAGACAGAGACAGAGACAGAGAGACAGAGAGAGAGAAAGAGAATTTTCGGCAAAGAGCCAACATTCTGGTGTTGACCTTCCGTAGCTTTCCCTCCAATTTCTCACTCTCTTTGTCGTTTTTCACACAAACCCCCTCCACTTTTTTGTTCAATTCATCTTCCTCACCATTAAAATAAGTGGTTGAAGCTATGAGCTTGAAAATCGAGACTCAACCAAGGTGCTTCATATAAAACAACAAGTATCACATTTGGTATTTCCCTCCAAAAAAATTTATTATGTCTTATCCTACAAAAAAACCAATTTCAATCGGTCTATATGAGAAAATCCTTAAATTTAGTTTGAAAGTTAGTCAAGTGTTAAGTCCAAACTATCAGATTAATTCTTTAATTTTATGAAATTCTTTAATTAAAAAGTATGCATGGAATTAAAATTTTCATATTTATGTTATTGAGCTAGATATATTAGGAAACAAATATTGATTGATGTAATTCTCTTTGGGAAGAATCCTTAGTTGCCTAAACTACTTGTAATATATTGTGAAGGAGAATCAATAGAAAGACAACACAAAAAGTTAAACCTAAATCATTACATGGTATCAGGCTTGGTTTAGTCGTCCACCGTTTTCTCTCACCATGATCGGTGATGCAACAGTACTCCAACAAGGAGACTCCTCCACCGCCACCAATTATTTCTTCTACCTCTCCTTTCTTCCTTGGTCCTCAAGACAGTCGGTGACTTCATCACTCCTACACGACTCACAATCGAGAATTATGAACACTCGGGCATCCGACGTGCAAATGGCCCTCGAAGCCCGACGCAAGTGGGTGTTCTTAGATGGCACGATCAACTCTCCTTCCCCGCCATGTACTTCCTCTGATTGGAGTACTATTCAAGCCATGCTTATCTCATGGATCATGAACACGATCTCCCCGGAGATTAAAGGTACGCTTTCGAAGTATCGTGATGCTAAAAATTTATGGGATTCCTTAAAATCTCGCTTTGCTATGGCTAATGGTCCTCGAATCCATCAACTAAAATCATCTCTCCATGACTATTGCATCTTATTTTGGTAAATTGACCGCCTTGTGGGAAGAACTTCAAAATGATGAACCTCTTATTGAATGTAAATGTTGTTCCTCTTGTTTTGTCGGGCCAATTACATGAGGAACGTCGTGCTAATGGTAAAATTCATGAATTTTTTATGGGTCTTGATTCCGAGTATCATAGCGCCGTTCGTTCTAATATTCTCTCCCAAGATCCCTTTCCTACTCTTGATAGGGCATATCAATTACTTGTGCAAGTGGAACGGGTTCGGTTGGCTAAATCTCAACCCGATGAACCACATGATGTGGTTAGCTTTCTTGTCCGTCATGCCCCACGCGGCACCGCTGTAGCCTCTTCGTCACATACTCGACCTCGAGTTCGCGAAGATAAGTCACACCTTCACTGTGCTCACTGCAAGAAATCGGGGCATGAGTGACTACATGCTTCGAAATTCATGGTTATCTTTCCTGGTGGGAGGAACGTAGCAGCTGCTGCCAATCGTGGGGGTGGCCGAGCCACCGTCGCCCCTACTTCTAGCGTTCGAGAGCTCGTGCGCGTCAATGTTCTCGGTTGTCGAGGCACCGGGAGTAGTTATCGGGACCGCTGCCACCCCCTCCTCCCTCTTTACCACCGAACAATGGAAGACATTAGCCGGCCTTCTTGGTAATAATAAAATTTCCGATGACCGGTTGCATGGTATGTTTACTTCTACTGGCTGGATTGTTGATACAGGTGCCTCTAATCATGTTACAGGAGATGCTTCTTTATTATTTGATCTCATTTGTATTCCTGACTGTCCTGTGGGTTTACCTAATGGTGTTGTTGTTATGGCTAAGTAAGAGGGTTCTGTTCACCTCTCGGACACTCTTACTCTCACTCATGTTCTATATGTGCCTCATTTACATTGCAATTTCTCGTTAATTTCTCAATTAACTGCGACTATGAATTGTGGTGTTCAATTCAATTATGATGTTTGTGTTATACAGGACCCGTCGAGGAATCTGATTGGAACAGCGGTTAGGAGAAATGGACTCTACTACTTCGGGACTTCTGTGCTTCATGTGTCAGTTGACGAGGCTGCTTCTTCCTTGGAACTTTGGCATCATCGCATGGGTAACCCTTCAGAGAAGATAGTCAAGTTACTTCTCCTCGTTCGTCATTTGCATGGTAGTTTGAATAAGGGTTGTGAGGTGTGTTTTCGTGCTAAACATCCTCGCACTAAATTTCCCATTAGTGATCATAAAGCTAGTAGAATTTTTGGTAAAGTTCATTGTGACTTGTAGGGCCCATATAAACATGAATCTTCTTGTGGTGCTCAGTATTTTTCAACTTTGGTGGATGATTATTCTAGAGCTGTTTGGGTTTATTTGTTGGTTGATAAAACTGAAGTTTTTTTTTATGTTTATGGCCTTTATTGCTACGATTAATCGCCAATTTTCCCAAACTATTCAAATTATGCAAAGTGATAATGGCACTGAATTTAACTGCCTTAAGGATTATTTCACTGCAAATGGCATTCTTTTTCAAACCTCTTGCACCCATACACCTCAACAAAATGGGCGGGTTGAGCGTAGACATCAACATATCTTGAATGTGGGTAGAGCTCTTCATTTTCATGCTAATTTTCCTATTTATTTTTGGGGATGAGAGCATTCTTACCACGGCTCATCTCATTAATCGCACTCCTACTCCTTTACTTCAAAATAAAACTCCTTATGAACTTTTGTTTAATCACCCACCTTCTTATGATGCCATTAAGGTTTTCAGATCCTTATGTTTTGCTTATAATCATCGTTCTAAAGGAGATAAATTTGCAAGTAGGAGTCGCAAATGCATGTTTGTGGGTTACCCTCTTGGGAAAAAGGGTTGGAAGTGATTTGATCTTGATAGCAGAGATTTTTTTGTTTCAAGGGATGTTAAATTCTTTTAAGGCACTTTTCCCTTTTGTGACCCCGAAGCCGCCAACATTGATCCCTATACTTGGTCACTCACTATGATGATGTTCATTTCGACTTTGCTGATTTTGACTCTACTCCTTGTCCACAAAATGTGTCACCTCCACCAAATAATTTAACCCACCACAAATGTGCCAACTCCACAAAATGACCCCATCACCCAGTCCACCACATATGAGCCCACTAACCTCACTATTCCCTTACCCGTAGTCACTAATTCCCATCTACCCCTCTCTACTGGACCTACTGTCCAGCCATCCCAGGTCCACACTTCCGCCCCCACATCTCCTTCTCCTATTTCGGCCCGCATCGACGAACTCCCAGCCCCACTCCAATCTCCGCACCTGCTGACGCTACTCCAGCGTCCTCCTCTTCTCCTCAGCCCATCAACACAACCCAGCCCATAAACCAACCCCACCCACAACTTCTCCCACAAATGCTGCTGACCCATAATCCACTCCTATGGACATCGATTCCGTTGGGCCTTCACCGGGGCCCCCGCCGCGCCATCCGATTTGGGTCGTGGTCTTCTCACACGGACCCCTTCAGTTCTTCTTCGAGATTATGTTACCAACTCCATTAAAGTAGAGAGTCCATCTTCGCCTTCCTTTCCTCCTCTGCATTCCTCCGGTAAGTCTTATCCTATAGCACATTACATTAATTGTCAAAGTTTTTCTGTGAAATATTGAAAGTTTATTGCTAATGTCACATCTATTACGGAACCCAAATCTTTTAAAGAGGCTATGCAGGATGCAGGGTGGAGATAATCCATGAATGATGAAATCTGGGCTTTGGAGGATAATGGCACTTGGACTATGGAGCCGTTGCCACCCGGTAAGCGTGCTCTTGGTAGTCAGTGGGTTTACCGTAACAAATTGACTCTGCCGGCAATTTGGATCGTCAGAAATCTCGCTTGGTGGTTCTTGGAAATCATCAAAAGGAGGGCATTGATTACAACAAAACTTTTGCTCCAGTGGCCAAAATGGTCACTGTTCGTGCTTTTCTTGCCATTGCCACTGCTAAAAACTGGGAGCTCCATCAGATGGACATCCATAATGCCTTTCTGCATGGCGATCTGGAGGAAGAAGTTTACATGAAACTTCCTCCTGGTTTTGAATCTTCTCAGCCCAATATGGTTTGCCGTCTTCGCAAATCACTCTATGGTCTTAAACGGGCCCCTCGGTGTTGGTTCGCCAAACTTGTGTCTGCTTTGAAAGGGTATGGTTTTTTTTACAATCTATGCTCTTTATTCACCATCACCAAGGGTTCTGTTCAGATCAATGTATTAGTGTATGTGGATGATCTCATTGTTGTTGGGAATGATTCTACTGCTCTAGGGGCTTTTAAAGCCTATCTTTGTGACTGTTTTAAGATGAAGGACTTGGGTTCTTTAAAATACATTCTTGGCATTGAGGTGGCTCGTAGTGCCTCTGGCTTATTTCTTTGTCAGCGCAAATACAATTTGGATATCATATTCAAAGCAGGTCTCCTTGGCTCTAAGCCTGCTGGTTTCCCGGCTTGGTCTTACTACTGGTGCTCTCCTTGATGATCCAGAGCCTTATAGACGTCTTGTTGGTCGTCTCATTTATCTTGCTGTTACTCGCCCTGACTTGGCATATTCTATGCACATACTCTCTCAGTTCATGCAGGCACCTCGTACAGATCATTGGGATGCTGCTTTGTGCATTATTCATTATTTAAAGGGTACTCCTGGTTAGGGTATTCTTTTGCGCGCTGATAGTGATCTTACTCTTAATGGTTGGTGTGACTCTGATTGGGCTGCTTGCCCTCTCACTCACCGTCCTTTTACTGGTTGGCTAGTGTTTCTTGGTGCTTCTCCCATTGCTTGGAAGACCGAGAAGCAAGCCACCGTGTCTCGTTTATCCACCGAGACCGAATATCGTTCCATGGCCGCCATTACATGTGAGTTAAAGTGGTTAAAAGGTCTTCTCTTGAGTTTGGGCATTCTTCATCCCGCTGCTATTCGCCTCTTTTGCGACAGCCAATCTACTCTACATCTTGCCAAAAATCCGATTTTCCATGAGCGCACTAAGCATATTGAGGTCGATTGTCACTTTGTTCGTGATGCTATCACAAATGGTCTCATTGCTCCGTCCTATGTGCATACTACGGAACAACTTGCAGATGTTTTCACCAAAGCTCTAGGGAAACTTCAGTTTGACACTCTTCTTGGCAAGTTGGGCATTTATGATCCCCATGCTCCAACTTGAGGGGGGGTATTGAGCTAGATATATTAGGAAACAAATATTGATTGATGTAATTCTCTTTGGGAAGAATCCTTAGCTGCCTAAACTACTTGTAATATATATTGTGAAGGAGAATCAATAGAAAGACAACACAAAAAGTTAAACCTAAATCTTTACATATGTTGATTAAACATTGTATAAAAAAGAAGTTTTTTTATATCTAAAATATCACTCAATCTCCTGTATTAATTGATACACTTTGGCTGCTACATAATATTAGAAAATTTATTTGACTTCTGTATTTTATTGTTGGTAGTAGGTGGTGGGATGTTTTATTATTGTAGTTAGGGATTATTTTAAGCCTCAACATTTTGAGGTAAGATTGTAGGTGGTACTTATTTATAATTCTTGAGCTTCCCATATAGAGTACTTCCTCCCTTCATATTTACTTGCAACACTTATCATTTTGGGTTGTTTTAATTTACTTGTAACATTACTTTTTTTTGGGATATTCTTTCTATTTGTCTCTTTCCTCATCGCATAGATCACCTTTTTCTTTCTCTCACTATCTCTATCTCTCTCTTTACTTAAATTATTGAGCCTTCCCTATCCCATGTAGCAAGTAAATCAAAGCGGAGAAAGTATATCAGTTAATGTGGGACGCACGAAAATATGTAGGAAATGTATCGATTAATATGGGACGGAGGGAGTATATAATACTTTTATTTTCCAATTTCTTTTTATTTTTCTTAAAAAGCTTTGTTCATGAAAATATAAAGAGAATATCACTTCATTTATTTGTTTCTCTCTCATCGACTTGGAGTATCTACTATTATCGTTATATAAAACCCTTACCCAAACGCATAGTAATAATGAAGAGCAAAAGCATGATGTGTGTTATGCTAGAAATAGGGGTGGTCTGGGTATTATAGAGTGTTATAGCTGGAATGTAGCAAAGAATTGGGAAGTATGTGTGGCAAATTTCCAACAAGGCTGACTTCTTATGGATCAAGTGGGTTCATTCAATGTACATCAAAGACACTGATTGTTGGGAGTATAAAGTGCCCATGAACGCTAGTTGGTGTTGGAAGAATATTTGTAAAGTAAAAGAGATGATTACACAAGCATACACTGGTAATAAGTGGCTTACTTCTGATGCAAATTACACAATCAAGGCAAGTTACAAATGGATTCATCATAATGGAGAGAAGATTAGCTGGTATAACTGGGTTTGGAATTCATTCAGAGTGTCTAAGCACTAATTTATATCTTGGCTAATTGCTCAAGGTAAATTGAGGACAAAAACTAAGCTAGCTGCTGCTGGAGTTTGTGTGGACAGTAGATGTGCTCTATGCTGTCAGGGGAGTGAGGATTGCCATCACCTATTTTTTAGGTGTCCATTTAGTAGGGATGTTTGTGTAGGCCTTATGAATTGGTTGTACATCAGAGTTGCAGCTGATGAAAGCATTGTTACTACATGGAAGAAATGGGGCAAGAAATTTAGAAGTAAAAGAAGACAAAAAGTATGTTATGCTACATTGGCTGCTGTAGTCTATCATGTGTGTAAGGCTAGAAATAGTGCTGTATGGGAACTCAAAGTCCAACGTCCAGGTGCTGTAATTAAATGTATTCAGCAAATTATTTGTACTAGAGTGAAGTACTTTGTGAGAGATAAATGGTCTAGGGAAGAGAAGGACTGGTTTGAACAACTAGTTCTTGATTGTAGGTGATTTGTTTGTGCAGTAGTTTTGTCTGTGCTCTGGTTGTTCTGTTGTCTGCTTCTGTGAAGCTTTGGCTGTAATGGTTGGTGGGTGGTGCTGATTTACTTTTGGTAATAATATTCTTACATTTTACCAAAAAAAATAATGAAGAGCAAAAGTAAGATCTCTAAGGATGAGCTTGATTTTTCCTTCCAAATTTTTAATAAGGGGATAAATTAAATTTTAGTAGTTAGACGTGGAAGATTTTATAAAAATCAGAGGTAGTTTAATGAAAAATACATTTCATTTTATCTAATAACATTAGATTTTATCTACTATTATTGTTGTTAATCCTGGGAAAGAATTGCATATTATCACGTGTTAGGTATCAGTTTATGTCAAACACTCACATGGAGCATTTTGCTCAAAATTTCTCTAGAAAATGTACTAAAAAATTTGAAAGAGATCTCAAACCCTTAATCTGTTACTTAAAGTTAATAATCTTACCACCAAACTAGATCTATTATTGTAACAAAACTAAAACACATAATAGTGTATCCTTATAATTTACCATTATAAACAATAAAATATACAATCAAACTAGCGGCAAATATAATTAAATTAAGAAAGGTTTTTTTTTTATGGGAAAACATCACAAGTTTATTCGTTCACCACCAAATCTGCAACTATAAATTGTTGAGCCTCAAGAGGCACCTCTTCAATCGAAACTCTAGACTCAGTAAAAGAACGACTTAAATGGGAATGTTTGTGAGCAACCTTGTTCCCATCCCTACCAACATGACTACAAGAAAAACTAACACAATCTGCAGCTAACATTAAAATATTCCTTACAATAAAACAAAAACAATAATTTTCGAGTTTTCCTGTATCCAAATGGTGTATTAGTTTGAGGCAATCACTCTCCAAAATTATGCGGCGGAGACCTGCTTCCAAAGCTATCTACAATGGTTGCCGAGCTGCTATGGCTTCGGCCACGTCAATGTCAAAAGCTCCCTTCACAAGTGCGCAGCAGGCCACCATAACGTCTCCTACATTGTCGCGCATGATTCCTCCACAGCCTATGTTTCCTTCCACAAACACCGGCAAAGATCGGTGTTTAATTTCCTGACCTAGGAGGCTTCCATCTTTTGCTTTCAAGTCTTCCTTCTTGCGGTTTTGGTTGAAAGACCTCGTTTGCTTCCTTAAGCTCCACCGCGCTGCCCACAGCCTTTTCCATCATCTCTTCTACTCCCACTTTTTTACGCTCAAACACCCATGCGTTCTGCCTCAGCCACACACCCCACACTAGTCTCCAAAACAGCTCCTACCACGAGTCTTCCTTAATGGAGTAGGCGAACTTGTCGCACCATTCTTTGAAGGAAGCAGCAGCACCTTCCTCCACTTCAATACGTAGGGGTGACAATCTCCACATCAATCTAATGTCGAGGCACAAAACCAACATATGGAGTGTTGATTCGAAAGCTTCCCCACACATGGGACATCTTCTATCTTCACCCAAAGCCCTCTTATACAAGTTATCCTTCACAGGAAGTCCATTGTGGATGGCCCTTCACCTAAATTTTTTTTATCTTTGTGGGTGCCTGAGTGCTCCACAACCTACACCATACTTCACTCTTGTTGCTATGAGATGTCGAGCCTTCAGCATTGCATTTTGCTTCCAAATGTCAATTGTGTTACCCTTCCCTACAATCTTTTTTACCCCCCTGCACAACAAGTCACGAGAGGATAAAATCGATTTCCAAGTATAACTCGCTGTAGGGCACACCTTGGTATCCAAGAATGAAGCATATGGAAAATATTTATTTTTTAAGGTTTTTGCCGTCAACGAGTTTGGATAAGATAATATTCTCCAAGCTTGTTTCACAAGTAGGGCTTTGTTGAAAGCTGGTAGATTTCTCATTCCAAGTCCTCCCTCCTTCTTGGGAGCGTACATTTTTTGCCACGCAACCCAAGCCATCTTGCGCTCGTCTCTTTTTTTACCCCAAAAGAAACTTCTAAATATTCCTTCCAAATCATTAAGGATGTTTACCGAGATGTTGAAACATTGCATGGCATATGTGGGAATCGCTTGAGCAATTGCTTCGATGAGAACTTCCCTCCCCGCATGAGATAAAAAGCCTTCTTTCCACCCTTTCAGCTTGTTTAGAACTCTTTCTTGAATATGTTGGAAAACTTTTTTCTTTGATCCACAAACATAAGTTGGCAGACTAAGGTATTTGTCATGTCCTTCTACAGCCTTAAAAAATAACTTTATCTGAAGCAAATCTTTCTTTTCTTGATCAATGTTTCGGCTAAAAGACACCTCTGATTTCTCCATATTCAATTTTTGTCCCGAAGCGGCTTCATAGGTTGAAAGAATCTCTAAAATCTTCTCCACCTCTGATTCATTTGCCCTTGTGAATAAAAGGCTTTCATCCGCGAAAAAAAGGTGAGATATTACATTCACCTTCTTTCCAATTTTAAGATCATGGATTTCTCTTTTTGCCTCCGCATCTCGCAACAAAGAAGATAACCTCTCTGCACAAATAATGAAGAGAAATGGTGATAGGGGATCTCCTTGGCGTAGCCCCCTAGAAGGCCATAAATGCCTTGTGGGTTGCCCATTTAATAAGATAGAGAAAGATGAGGAAGTTACACAGCTCATTATTAGTCTAACAAAACTTCCCGAAAACCCCAACTTATACATCATTTGCTCTAAAAAACCCCACTCTACTCGATCATAAGCTTTACTCATGTCAAGTTTCAGACCCATATACCCTTCCTTTCCTTTTTTTCTTTTTCTCAAAAAATGAAAACACTCATAAGCCACTAGAATATTATCGGTTATAAGTCTACCCTAGGCACGAACCCACTCGTGACTCATGAATGATTTCACGCAACACTTATTTGACCCTATTTACTAGAATTTTAGAGATGATTTTGTAAAACACATTACATAAATTTATTGGTCTAAAATCACCGAAGACTCACACTCTTTTTCTTTGGAATTAAAACAATGTAAGCTCGATTTATAGAACCAATATCACCTCCATTACTCAAGACATCAAGGATTTCATTTGTAACATCATCACCAACAGAACTCCAGAAATTTTGATAAAAGAGAGCACACATACCATCAGGTCCAGCAGCCTTTGTCGGGTGCATTTGTTTTAAGGCTTCCGTTACATCTGCTTCATAGGGCCTGTGATTAACTTGTGTACTTTCTCCAATGTTGGGTTCATGTCTACATTGTCATTGCCTCGAAAGAGCTCTTCAAAATGATTGACAAGAATTTCAGCAATCTCGTGCTCCGCGTCATGTTCAACACCCGCTGCATCTTTGAGCTTTGTAATACTGTTTCTTTTCACCCTTTGCTTGGCTTTAGTATGGAAAAATTTTGTGTTTTGATCACCATACTTGAGCCAATCTTGCCTACTCTACTGCTTCCAAAACATCTCTTCCATGACTTCAAGTTCATCCATTCGACTATCCACTGCTCTAATGCGTGCTATAGTCTCTGCAGTCTACTCTTCCTCCATGAGGTTGCCCATTTGCTGCTTACAAAGCCGCATCTCTTTCGCAAAGTCCCCAAAGTGGCTTCTACTCCATTCACGCAGATCATTAGTCGTTCGAGCTACATTGCCCATCACACTACCTCTTTTCTCCCACGTAGCAGCAATTACATCACCACAATCATCATCCCGAGTCCACATTTCTTCGAACCTAAACAACCTTCTCTTTTTTTCTCATTGCTAGGAAGAATTTTATTGTGAGCACACAGCAACATGGGAAGGTGGTCAGACCTTCGTTTCTCGAGATGGGTAACAAACGTACCCCCATGCAGCTCGCGCCACGAACGAGTCTCCACAAACTGGTCTAGTCTTTCTTGCAAGTTGTCAGCCCCTCCTTGGTTATTTGTCCAAGTGAAGGGGTGACCCACATAGTGTAAGTCCTCAAAACCACACTAATCAAAAGCATCCCATAAAATCATCACTTCATCGAACTTGAAATCTCCCCCTCCTTTTTTTCCATCGACCATAACATTAAGTTAAAATCCCCACCACAAACCCACGGGCCCTCCGCCACATGATGAAGGATTTCAAGAGAAGGCCCGTTTTCTATTTGTTTTCTACTTCGGGTGCCCATATAGTCCAGTAAAACGCCACTCCAACCCACTATTAATTCGAACGATCACATCAATATGGTTCGACGAAAGTGATTTTAGATTAATATCACAATCCTCTGTCCACAGCAAACTCACTCCACCTTTCCTCCTTCTCCCTTCTCCAACACAATCAACAACAAACATTCCCTTGAAATTCAGTTTAGTATCACTCGTTCCATTTCAGCATGGTGTAGTTTTGTTTCTTGTAGAAACACCATGCGGGGTTTCTCATGTAACACAATACGCCTAAGCGCATTGAATGCTTGCATGCTCCCCAATCCCCGGCAGTTCCATGATAAGATGTTACTCATTGTTCACCAAGGGCCCAAGAAATGGGTCCCGCCACTACATCAACATTATTCTCATCCACCATAACTGTCGAAGGGTACACCTTTAGCCCTATCTTCTTTTTTATACCACACATTTCCCCTTCTTTTAAGTTACTCTCATCATCCTCCTCATCTATTCCTTTTCTTCTTACCCCCAATTGTACCTTCCCCCCCTCCCTTCCACTGTCCCTTCCCTCGACACTCTCTTCCAGCCCTTTCTTTTTTGTGGTATTAACTCACTTAGGCTAGGTTCGACAGTCTTGGTAGCAAAGTGCTCCTCAGCCCCCCTTTTATTGTTCTCCTGCACCATTACACTATCACTATCACTTCCTTCTTTCCCATCAAGGTCATCTACTGTATTGTCCTTATCCCTTTCCTCCTCAATGCTACACTTGTTAAGCTTCCCCACCACCTCATGGATTCTCTCCTTCACTCCCTCATGTGGCTTGTATTTTGGCTTAGTGATGAAGAGGGCTTTAGCATAGGTTCCCTCCCCCATATTTAAGTTTTACCCCGCCTCTATATTGCTGCGTTTCCAAGGCGACACCTTTAGCCAACTCCCATACGCCAAACACGGGTCTTCCTCCTCTTTACATTCCACATAATCTTTTGATCCATGACCTAGCATCCCACATAAGAAGAAAAATAATGGTGGTCTCTCATATTTAACATCAAAGAAATCTTCTTCCCCCCCTCTCATCTTAACCTTGATTTTTTGTAACAAAGGTTTACGAACGTCCACATTGAGTCTAAGACGAAGAGACTTGTCTATGCCAAGTGAACCGGAACTGTCCGCTTTAACAAAAACTCCTATCTTCTTCCCCAAAGCTTCAACATTCTCCTTGTTGAGTCTCCCCCTTAAAGGGTAAATTATATATTCTAACCCACATAGGCAATTCAAACAGATTCATATTAGATGGTTTAGTCTTACCTTGGATATTTCAAAAGAGTATTGCGTGTTTATCGAAGTGCCAAGGTTGGCCTTCCACAACACGATGTTTATCCCTCCAGTGATGGAATTGGAATACGAACATGTTATCGCCAATGCTACTAATGTCTAGACCATGAGTAGGTTGCCATACATTCTTCATCGTGGTCATGAAAGCATTTGCATTGATTGGTCGCCTTGTCCATATTCTTCCAACAAGCCCTAATTCAATACGGGCCTCTTCTTCCTCCTTCGTCTCCTCGTTCCATTCGATCACATCGTCAAGATTGTTCTCTACTATTTTTTGTGTTTTTCGATTTCATCGGGTTTTTTTTTTACATGTATGATGTCGCTTTTACTTAGGTTATTTGGATTATTTTCCAGGGTATGTGATGTGGAAGCCATGGAAAGGCCTGCACGAATCTCGAGTTAGACTCGAGAAAACCCTACCACGGGGGAAACCCTAACCACCCTCCCAAGGGAAACCTAGATGGAACTTTTTGGTAAAGAAAGGATTTGCAAAACCAAGAAAGGATTTGCAAATCTTAGTTTTAGCACTATAATATTAGATCTAAAATCATATCTTCATTTGGAAATATGGACAAAGAACTTTGTGATCAATTGAATGGTTTCAAGATTCTGTTTTTTAATTAAACAGAACTCTTTTTGGACATGAAACTATAAGAACTACAATTAGACAATCTAGACTTTTTTGTCCTGTGTGCAATCGTACACTCTTGGTTTGATGGAGGCCTGCCACTTTTGTTCTTGACTTTTAGAGGGGCTGAAGGGAAAGTGCATTTTTTCAATAGTGGCCAAGGCCCCCCACAATTGGAACATTTGTTTTTTTTTGGCTTATGAAGTAGAATACCCTTACCAAGCATGCCCTTCATGTACCAAACCACGCGCAACGTGACTTCCCAATGAGCCTGTCGTGGAGCCTGAAGAAACTAGGACAAGATGTGGACCGAATAAGCAATATCTGGATGAGTGACGACAAGGCAAATGAGGCAGCCCACAAGACGATCGTACCACTTCGGATCATCAAATAAGTCACTTGTAGCACCACTAAGGCGATGATGCTGCTCCCTAGGAAAGCCACACGACTTGGCCCCTAACAAACCAACTTTTGAAATTATATCAAGCGTGTATTTCCATTGACAGAGAAATAAACCAGAAGCACTTCGAGCAACCTCAATACCCAAAAAATATTTGAGTGAACCAAGATCCTTTATTTTGAAACAATGGCTGATAAAAGCTCTAAACAAAGTAAGGGCAACTGAATCATTCTTAGAGATAATAAGATCATCAACTTAAAACCATAACATTAAATTGAACATTACCTTTGGCGTAGGTGAAGAGTGAGTAGTCGGGGTAGGACTGAATAAAACAATACCTTTTCAAAGTCGTGACTAACTTGGCAAACCAACACCTCAGATCCTGTTTCAATCCATACAAAAATTTTCGCACTCTACAACCCAAACTAGGATCGTAACGAGCAAAACTAGGAGGAAGTTTCATACAAACTTCTTCATCAAGATCACCATGTAAAAACGCATCATACACATCCATTTGATGGAGCTCCCAATTTTTGGAAGCTGCAATATGGCAAGAAAAGCATGAACGGTGGTCATTTTGGCCACAGGAGTAAAAGTATCATTATGATCAATGCCAGCCTGTTGGTGATTCCCAAAAACAACCAACCTAGACTTCAAGCATTTAATACGACCATTAGAAAGATATTTGATTTTGTACACCCATTAACTCCTAAGGGCACGTTTTCCATGAAGAATAGTCTCCAAAGACCAGGTACCATTATCCTCATTATCCTTTAAGGCTTGAATTTCCTGTTGCATTCAAGCTCGCCAATCGGGATCTGTCATAGCCTCTTTAAATAAATGAGATTCCTGGTGAGAAATAAGAGCTACAACAAAACTTTCGATAATTTGCAGAAAAGTTGTCACATTTAATATAGTGAGCCAAACGCGTTGAGGAGTGAGAGGAAGAAGGGGACAGACTTGGAGCAATAACATTGTTAGTGACAAAGTCAGAAAGGCGAGTTGAAGGAATTTTCTCACGAAAAGCACAACCCAAAGCGGAGCATCAGAAGTAGAGGAATCAACACTATTGGGCTGAGCATCAGAAAAAGGAAGGAAACCAACACTGATAATTTGGGTAGTAGACTGGGCTTGGCGTGAGACATGGAAGGAACAAGGGGTTGGAGGGAGAGTTGGGCCCCGCGTCAGCAAGGAAGGAAGTAGGAGAAAGTGGAAAGCCTAATTTGTACTAGACCGAGAAATGGGAAGGGTTGGAGAGTGTGACAAGTTGGGCCAGGAAGAAGAGGATTAGGGGAAGTAATTTGTGGAGGGTTAGAACTTGTTGGAGGTTGTGAAGAGGGGAAATTTTGTGGAGGTAAAGGGAGGTAGGTTTTTTCTCTCTCTAGTTTTTCTCTTGGTGCACATTAACATGTGTAATGAGCTGCCATGGCTAGTAAAATTCGAGCTCAAGTAAATTCCAAAACATCTAGTCCGATTCAGAAGTCCTAACAAATTAATGTTCCTTCGTCTTCTCAGGAGAAGAAAACACATATTATTGATGACATCTTAGGTGTTCAGGTAATGGAATTTGAATGTTCAAAGGAAGAAGATTTCGAGGATCTTGGCGAACATCTGTCACCAAGATCATCATTGCGTGAATTACAACAACATTCTGAGATAAAACATCAATTCTCGGAATGGATGACTGTAATTAAGAGCAATTCGAAGAATCCTGGGACATCGACCTCTATTTTACATATCAATCCAGGTAACATTAATTGTACAATTAGGAATGATGATGTCGGTAGAATGAATGTGAACGGGAGTAATGGGGTGATGAATCATGATGTTAATAATGTTCAATAACCTCAATCATTGTCAATGACTGGAATTGAAATGAATCATATGAATAATGATAATTCTAGATGTGTGAAAATTGATGTTGAAAACATTCAGGATAAGGTTAATTTTTGGAATTCATCTATAATCTACTATGTTTTAGGTGCGAAATCACCCATTTATGTAAAGGGAAGGATTCATTCAGAGAATTTGGAAGAATAAGAGGGTAGATAAGGTGGCTAGTGTGAACAAGGGGGTGTTTATTGTTAGATTTACAACCATGGAGAATAGGGATAAGGTCTTGAATGGTGGCTTCCAATTCTTTGATAAAACCCTATGATTATCAAAACTATGCCAAGGTGGATTCAACGGCACAAGTTTGGGCATCCTACTAATCAATGTAGGAAGCAGGTAGGGAGGCAAGTTTGAAGAAAAAAAGGAGCAGAGTTAAGTTCCAAAAGTTGTTCCTAGACAAATGTAGCAACAACAGGGAAAAAACGTGGATAAGGAGGGGTTTAGGGTGGTTAGTAACCCACCTAAAAATCTCCACAACAGGCTGTAATGGTTAGCACAAGCAATGCTTTTTCAGATTTTGGCTGATGAGGAGGTCATAGAAGGTAGCATTGTGTATGAAATTTTTGAAAATGAGGTTGGGAGGGGTGATAACCCTCCAGTCCCAGATGAATAAAGTTTTATGTTGGAATGTGAGAGGTTTAAACAGTCAAAATAAGCAGAGAGTAGTTAGGAATTTTATTCAAACTTACTCTACTGGACGAGTTAGCCTTTTAGAGACTAAGGTAAAGGTAAGTAATATGGGGAGCCTTTACCTTAATGTATGTCTTGGGTGGTGCTTTTCTTCAAATTATCACTGCCATGATGGTGGTAGGATTGTGGTGATGTGGGATCCAAATTTCTTTCAAGTGAGTATTCTTAAATTGACAAGTCAGTTAGATCATTATCACATTAAGCCTAGAAATGGGCAAGTACAATTTTATGGAACACTTGTTTATGCTTTCAATGATGCTGGGAGTAGAAAACAGTTGTGGTGTGACTTAGATTAGTTAAAGATGTCTAATGGTGCATGGGTTTGGATAGGGGATTTCAATTGTGTTCTGAATTTTGAAGACAAAATTGGTGCCCATGTTAGAGGTAGCGAGTGTTATGCATTCTAGAAGATGTGTTGAGCAATGTAGTGTGGAGGATATGAAAGCAACAGGATGCTTGTACACTTGAAACAATAAGCAATGTGCTGAGGATATACTTTTTAAAGATTGACAGGGTCATGTGAAATGCTGAGTGTTTGGAGGCTTATCCATACACTGAAGCTCAGTTCCAACCTGAATTAGAATTTGGTCATAGTCCTATGATCTTAGTTTCATATCCTGCTCCTGACATTGGGGAAAAGCCTTTCAGGTATTTTTCAATGTGGAAATCTGCTAATAATTTTGAGGAGTTGGTGTATACAAGCTGGAATGAGGATATTAGTGGTACGCCTATGTTTAGAATGGTCCATAAGTTAAAAAAATTTGAAAGTGGTGTTGAAATAGTCAAATAAGGACGGGTATTATGATCTTCAAGCCAATGACATTAGAACTACTCAAGCTTTGAAAAGCTGTTAAGTGCAATTAGACCAACATGTTGAAGATATTGAGTTGAGAAGAAAAGAAATAATTGGAGCATAGGAGTACAAAAATGCACATGATTCATATATGGCTTGAACAGAAAGCAAAGTGTGCATGGTTAAAAGATGGTGATTTGAATACAAAGATATTCCATAAGAGTATCAAGAAAAGACAGGTGGAAATTAAAATGTTGTGTTTGGCATTCATAATGAAGCAGGGGAATGGATAGATCAGCCTGCGCTTATCAATAGTGCTTTCTTGGAGTATTATTAGAAGTTATTTGGCTCTAGCAATACTGAAAGAAGAGTTGTGAAGAGAAGTGTAGTAAATAAGGGGACCCTGGTTACTGCTCAGCACTGTGCAAGTCTACTAAGACTTGTGAATGGGGACGAGGTTAAGAGAGCTTTTTGTTCCATACATGGTGATAAGACTCTAGGGCCTGATGGCTTTGGAAGTCAATTCTTCAAATATTGCTGCCATATGGTTGGGCCTAATGGTTTTGGAATTCAATTCCAACATGAAAGGCTTTTGAATGAGGTAAACTCTACCACTATCACTCTTATCCCTAAATTGCTTTATCCTAGCAATGTTGGTGATCACATACCAATTTCTCGCTGTAATGTTATATATAAATGCATCATCAAGGTTATATGTAATAGATTGAGGAAGATTTTTCCTGATATTATTATGGAAAATCACGGTGCTTTTGTGCACAATAGATATATCATGCACAAGACCAGGATGCATGATGAAAATTGACATGAGGAAGGCATATGATACTATTGCATGGGGATTTATGAAAATTCCTGATAGGTTTATCTCTATTCTATATGGGAAGAGAGGGGGACACCAAAATAATAAAAGCCCTATTTTACCCTTTCTAAATTACACAAATTACAACCAATAGAATAATAGGAGGGAAAAAAAGGAACGGTTTTCTCAAGTAATTTTTCAAAAAGTAAATTTATCACTATATATAATTTTATATGAATTTGCAAAAGAAAAAAAAAAGGGTAATCAGCAAACTGCTTAAATTCACCATAACCATCTCTAACTTCATAACCGTATGTTCTTTTTTCTCAAAATCATCTGAGTTATTCTTCCTCTTCTTACTTCTATAACCTGCAAAAAAATGCAACACAAGAACAAACACAAAAACGTAACCTTTGACAAGCATGCTAAATCATTGACCACATATACATAAACAAAGAACAACAAGAAGTGTAAAAAGGTATATCTAATGTATTGGGAAATTCTTTTTGAATAAGCTAAGGATGAAATTTGATTCCATTTTCGATTTTTATTTCCACGTTACTATCAACTACAATTTCTTTTTCCCTACACACAGGTAATTCGTAGCCTAAAACACTTATTCATAGACAAACACTACAACTTTGTTTTGCGTCTAACTCATAATTTCTATGCAGCAAAGTCGAATCAAATCACACAAAAGATGATTAGAAGATTTTGAAGATGAAACAACGTCACGAGGTATTTGTTACTAATTGTAATTGATCAATAGATGAAAAATTAGAAGATTGATGTATTGCTTTCGTTTTTAGCATTTATAAACCATTCTTCATATATGGTGGAGGAATTTACAATGGTAAGAAAACCAGAGTGAAGAATAAGAATTTAAGAAAAAAAAAAAAAGAATTATCGAGTGAAACAAATTGAACCAAACCGCACAATTATCTAGCGAATCTTCGACAAAGTGGAACCAAAACGAAGAGAAAGTTGAAGAAAAACAATATTTTTAAAAGAACAAATAGAACTCACATTATCCAAAAAAAAAAAAAATAAGCAAACATAAACTCATAAGATTCAAGTAAGTAAACCAAATTTGAATATAATTTTGTTGCGAAATTGTACACATTGTCGGGGAATCAAATGTAACTTTTAATTTCATACAGTCATACAACTTTCAAAAGTTTGAGATTATAGAGATAAATTTTCTCCTTAAAATAGTCAATTATCAACTATAAAAGATTCAATTTTTAAATTACTATTTCAGAGAACTTACAAATTAATTATAAACAATGAAATATCATTTAATAAAATAATAAAAAAGAGAGACTTTGCAAACTTCTTTTAGAAAGATGGAGATGGGCATTTCAAGTGAAAAGCCTTTTGCTTGGAGTAAATCCAAACTAAGAGTAATAGGAGATGAGATACTAATTTACATGATTAAACACGCGCATTCAGAACCCCAAAAACTATCCCGCCGCCGCAAGTCTGCCACGGGACCCACCACCGCCGAAACTGGTGGAAAATGTCGGGTGACCACCTACCTACAACAGCTAAACTTGAGCTCTTAAGGGCGTGGAGTGGTGGGTGATTTGTTGGGTGTGGAAAGAAACGTACGGGGGGTAGTGTTAGAGAGATATTGAGGGCGTGGACCGGTGGTATTGAAAGATCATGAGGGAAAGCAATGACAATTTGGGAGGTGGTTGTTGTAGTGTTTGAAGGGATGCGAAAGACTTAGATGATTTAGAGGGAGAAAATGGGGAATGGGGATGCTAAAGAGATACAAAGAGCAAATGTTGGCAATAACTTTTCATACCAATGGGTTAATCGGTTCAACTTCATACCAATGGGTTAATTGGTTTTACTTTTTATTCCCTCTGTTACAAAATATAAAGCACCTACGATGTTCGAGGTCGAACTTTGACCGCTAATTGCTCTCAGTATATGTTCATAGATACTTTTAAAAATAATGTTATTGTAGTATTTTTCAAGACGAATCCAATGGTATAATTTTTATTTATCATATTATGAGAGATATTTGTGGTCAAAGTAAATTTTCGTAAAATGTGAATGTCTTATATTTCAAAACAGAGGGAATAAATCATTTACATAGTTTTGCATTTATTGCTTATAGTGATATTTACTTTCACTTTGATATGCACATAGAATATTTTTATTTTGAAAAGCTAAGTTGAAGTCCATTGCAAATAGAATAGTGAAATATAGGGATCCTTTTTACAAGAGGTGATTCTCGATCCCGAGTCCTTTGGAATCGGAGGTGATTTGAATACCACTAAGCTATCACCTACTTCTCTGATATATGCACATAGTAGTTAATAGCGATTTTAATATATATTAAAGTAGACATAAACATATTATGTGTATTTTAAAATATTATTATTAAGATGGGTTAATCGGTTTAAAACTTAACAAATACGAACAACTAAACTGAAAAATTTGAAAGCAAGACACTTAATAATTAGGTAACATAATATCACGATTTTAGATTTTCATTTACTTTATTTGTTGTTATATTTTCTCACTATGAAGAATTTTTCCTTCAACAAAACTATGTAAATAATTTTTAATTCGAAATATTACAAGATATACATTCGCACGCATAGCGTGCATATAAGACTAGTTGGGTATATATGGAAGGAATAATGTAAGGAGCACTCAATATTGTAAAGCAAATACGTAAGATCCGTGCAGTGCCGCAACAAGTGGAAGTTGTGGTTTATCTTATCCGGCATGCTAGGAATGAAGCACTATGGTGGGAAAAGTAAATCGTATTGATTATACTGTAAAGAAAATACAACAGATAGTTAAATATAGAAGTATTAGTTTTATGCCTAAGAAGATTAGGCATAGTGATTAAAGATGGCTTGAGTCTTTATAAATAGGTTATTTTGATCTGTTCCTTTGCTTAGTTTGCCTAAGGAAGGAAGATAGGTTGTAAATGGTTTCTCTAAAGTTTGAAATACAATACTCACACTTACCTATAAACAAAATTTTGTGGAGGTAAAGGATTTTGCGGAGTATCAGCGAGGACATAGTCATCAAAATCATGATGAACAAGGGTTATCGCATTGATATATAGAATCATGAACAATATTGACATATATATTCAGGGTGGGAAAAGGAAAAATGTCCTTCAAAAAATTTGACAGCGCTGGAAACAAAAATACCTTATTGTCAAGATCAAAAAATTTCCACCCCTTTTTGCCAAAGGGATACTCAACAAACACACACTTAATGCAACTTCTACTAGCAAACTGATCCCCTTTGGTTTCTTTATTATGAGCGAAACAAAGACACCCAAAAGCACTAATAGCCTCATAGGCGGGAAGATGACCAAAAAGTAACTCATAAGGATCGCTTGCCATGGAGAAGAAGAGAAGGAATTCTATCAATTAAGTGAGCAGCGGAAAGCACGCACTTTGCCAAAAATAAATAGGCAAGTGCGCTTGAAAGCGCAAGGCACAGGCTACATTTAAGATATGTTGGTGTTTTCATTAAACCTGTCAGATTTGTTCAGGAGTACCCACACAAGAGGTTTAAAAAAGAATCCCAATAGCAGAAAAATAGTCAAAAAAATTATATTATGTGTCATTATCACTTTGCACAATTTGAATAGTTTGAGAAAATAGCCTATCAACCATAGCCACAAAGGAAATGAACATAGCAAACACTTCATTTTTATAAACAGATAACTGTAGAACAATCATTCACAATAGTCAAAAAAATAACTAGCTCCATAAGAAGAAATTTAATCACAATGAATCTTTTCAAATATCCGGGTGTCCCTAGTGCCACTTAAAAGAAATTTAGTTCTAGAATGTCTGGAACGAAAACAAATCTCACAATTTGGATGCAAACTGCCCTCATGGTTGCAAAGAAGATGAAGTAAGATTACAACTTTCTCACGAGGATGTCCCATATGCCGATGCCAAAGCTCCATGACAGAAGAAGTGGAATGCACAAAACATGTTGAACGAAATCAAGGCTCGTGAAGTAATAAAGTTTGTCCTTCCTAGTCCCCATTCTAATCAAGCACTAGTGGAAAAAAATCTTATATGACACAAGTTAACTAATCCGGTTTTTCCTAAACGAGGATCAGTTTAACTCAACTGATTTGGTTGCTTGCCAAGCCTGGGTTCACTAAGTTTTAGATCTGGACTAATTTTCATTTAATCTTCTCCTATTGCTCAACTGATCCAGTTCAATTCATACCCGGACTAGTTGCATTGGCCCAATTATAAAACCAATATGCCACTCGTCATTTCCCTTGTCTCCTTCAAGGCTCAACCTCTCAAACCCATTTCCCATTTCCTATTTCCCATTTCCCTCGTCTTTCTTCCATTTCCCCTCTCTAAAACCCTAATCCCTATTCCTCTCTCATACGCCCACCTCCTCTTCCTTCTATCATTCTCTCTCCTTAGTCTACCATCCCTTCAACCACCCACTCCTCTCTAGCCACACTCTCAACGACATTAATGGAAAAAAAATGACATTAATGAGCTTTTATAAACTATTGAAACGTAACAAAAAATATTCTCTAAGCCATCGCTCGGCTCAAGGGCAGAACTAGAAAATTTTTTTGGGTGGGGGGACCAGTGAATTTTTTTAAAGAAATTAGGAGGAGTGTTTAATATTTTTACCTATCTTTATAAAGATATAGCAATATAAAGATATAGCAATATAAAGATATAGCAAAATTACCTTAAATATGAAAAAAAATCTCAAGGTTAGGAGGTGCCGAGCCCTCCCCGCCCCCATGTTCCACCTCCGACTTGGCTCAATAATATTTCTTTTTTTGTCAAAAACCACCTTATAAAACATGAAATTTGTGAGAAACCACCTTATATAATTTTTTTGTGAAAACAAACCTTAAACAAATATTTTCTTGCGAGAACAAACCTTATGCCTTATTTCGATCATTGATCTAAGGTTACGACATTGACCATGTCATGGATTTTGTTGGTTTCAAAAGTCACTTGCCGTGCACATGACTGGTGAATGCTGGAACCTTGGATCAATGATCGGAATAAGGTATAAGGTTTGTTTTCGCAAAAAAAAAATTATTTAAGGTTTGTTTTCACAAAAAAAAATTATTTAAGGTGGTTTCTGACAAATTTTATATTTTCTAAGGTGGTTTTCGACAAAAAGTCCTAAAAAAATGTTGTCAAGGTGGTTAATATAAAAAATGTAGTATAATTCCGCTTATTGATACTTTAATAAAGTACTACCTTTAAATGCCACTATAAATGAAAAAAATACTCTCATATTTACTTAATTAGGAGTAGGAATACTAATTTGATAACTCTGTGTTATGGGTTAAGGCTTTCAAGATCCATCCCCGAATACTTGCTCTCTTTATCTCTCTCGAATGCCCCCCCCCAACCAAGGCGCCCTAATTTGTTTCATCTCTCTCCGGCTGGCCAATGGTCCCTTATCCTTCACTATATATATTTCACTCCTCTGAAAACTTGTTTGTTGGATCGGACGCCAGCTAAAAACTTGTTTGTTTCATACAAAAATGGAATTTTAGAAGATTAAAAATTTTTTAGGGGAATCTTAGGCTATGTTTAGTTCACCTTATTTTTACTGATCTGATCTAAACTTGTTTATCCTGATCTGATCTGATCAAAACTTATTTTTTCTAATCTGATCTTATCTGGACTTATCTGATCTGATATTAATTTATCTGATCTGATCTAAACTTATCTTTTATAAAACATATTATTACTTTGTATTTCATTGCTAGTATTACTATTACTATCATTTTATTACTATGCACAACTTTTAATAATAATAATAATAATAATAATAATAATAATAATAATAATAATAATAACATAATTATTTTTTGTTTGAAAATGAACACATAGTATATTATGAACCTACAATTAAAAATAAAAGAACACATTTTTAAGGTTAAAAAAATATATTATTTATGGTTAAAAGAACATATTGTTCATGTCTAAGGTTCGTTTATAATGAGAATTTAGGTAGTAATGAAAAGAACATATAATGATTATAAAAAAAGAACATATATTGAAAGAGCATACAAAATCTATTTAGAGAACACATTCTAAAAATAAAAGATAGATGTTATTTTTATATTGACTACATGTTTGGATTTAATTAACAATATGTTTTTTGATATATCAATCAATTGTTCTTTTCTCATTATAAATAAGCCTATAAATATATATAATCATATGATCTTGAACAAAATTGTTAAATATTATTCTTATAACATTGTCATGTTCTATATAAACTTTGTTTTTAAAGATAAGTTGAAATCCCGTGTAAGGGGAAATTTAAAGGTGATGCCAACACCATTAGGTTATCTCTTGCTACTTATGTTTTATATAAACTAGTAACATATAATTTATATTATTCTGCCAAAATTGTTAAAAAAAATAAACATCATATACTATTGTCAAGTCCTTTACACGTACAACATGAAAAGGACCATGACATATCAAAATTGTTAATTAGATCAAATATAAAAAAGAACACGCATAAATGACAAAAGAACATTATTCTTCTTGAACACAAATAACTTGAAATAATGATATCAATGACATCTATAATAATAGCAACGATATTATTTAAAATTACTAATATTAATAATTAATAAATACAACAAGGACAATAATAATAATCCTTTTGAACCAATATACTAGTAAATCCCACTTGAGAAAAAAATCTAATCTGTCCATATCTGAAATATATTATTGGGTTTTTCTACGTAGTGCCCCTGTGTTTTACGAAATTTTATGTTGTACCCGATGATTTTGAAATTTCCACGTTGTACCCCTAAGATTTCTTAACGTTACACAAAATACCCTTATACACGATATCAAACCGTAGATTTTGAGACTTTCTTACCATGTGGGCTTAGAGTAGGATTTTTTAGCCTTGTTAGTTGACTGAGGTTTGGGATATGATCTGATAAATTGAAGACTAAGTAAGGTTTGGAGTAGGATTTTCTATTAATAAGGGTATTTTGTGTGACATTTAAAAAGTTTAGGGGTACAATGTGGAGAGTCCAAAAAGTCCGGGTACAACGTAGAATTTCGAAAAACACAGGGGCACTACATAGAAAAACCCTATATTATTTTGATCAAGTCTTTGCTGTATTCGTTAGAAGAGCCACAACTTGAAGCGAAGACTTTATAATGGACCCCCTTAGCCAGGCAAACGGACAAGTAAGTCAATTCTAGGGCCCAAATACAATTTATGTTGGATTGGTGGTCCATTATGATGGCAGAAATCAAAGAGTTGTAAGAGGGAGTCCTATAGAATAATTTGTTGCAAGTTGATCTGTAAGTCTATCCAAAATGTAACAATATATGCATGAAGCCATGGAATATGATTCCAACATAACATGTTTACATTTTTTATGTTGGCATAATATCAACAACTATTAGTATTATCTGTATCAAATACACAATAAATTTATTGTGAGACCACTTTACTTTTTATCAAAATGAGTCTCTTTTTAAATAAAACTAGTTTTTAGGCTCGGACTATGCTCCAGGTAATTATAATTTCCATTCATTAATATTTTACTTTAAATCTATAATACAAAACATTACTTGGTTTAATGTGGGTCAGACTTTAAGTATAGTGACTTGAAGTCATGGGATCAAATGTTATACCATTCATTTTCTAATTTTTTATTGTATGTGTTTTACATGAAGTAAACACTCTAATGGATAGCACCACGTGGCACAGTTCCTTGTTTAGGAACGCTTTCATATATATTAGTATAGATGTGTTACTTTTTTAGTTTAATGGGCTCACTTTTAAAGTAAGACAACTTTTTGTCCTAAATGAATCACTTTCACTTATATATAAGTTACCCTAGGGAAAAGTGTTACCCCATTCTCACAATAATTTATTGCGCATTAGTCTCATACTAGAATTTTTGTTGTTTACAAGTAACCCTTTTTTACTTTAAAAGTGACTCATTTTGAATTAAAAAGTGAACCATTTTTGCTAGAAGTTAAGTGGTATCACAATAAATTTATTGTGTATTTGGTGCACGTATAAGTATTTGTTTTTCTTAATCAATCGAGCAGATGCATATAAACCTTAAATGATAATCCTTGTGTAATGTTTTTTTTTCGTGCTTACTTAAATATCCTAGCCAAACATTAAAGATCATGACCATGTGCAGTTATTATTATATAAAACTATGATCGTGTGGGATCTTGTTGGACTCATCTCAACTTGTAATTTTTAGATATCAACTTTTCATAAGTTTACTATTATTTAATTTAAGATGTTAATGGTCAAATATGTGCATCATTGGAGATCATGCAAAAGTAAAAACACAAAGTAAAAATTAGTAAATCCTTCGTTCTTTTATAGTTTCAATAATTTGACTTTCCTGCGACTTGCCAAGGACAAACTTTGATCATTTTTAGTAATAATTTTCATAAAGTAAATATTATAATTGGTCATACTGTGAAGATATATTTTAAAACAAAACTAGTAATACTCTCCATGACTATATTTCTTCTTACATGTAAATCACAAAGAATAGTAAAATGTTAAACTACTATGACTAAGAAAATAATAGATGAGGTACTTTTATTATTATTTACCTGTTCACGACTGTAAATTTTTTATTTCTTTTCACGCCAATATCTGTTAATGAATATCAATTTGTACCAAAATTGCAATTATACTAATATATTAAAAGGCGTTACTAAGAAAGTTTATGCACCACATGTCACTCTCTTCAAAGGTTCTAATGCAAATGCTCTATTTTCATGTCAAACCCCTCAATTTTAAAAATAATATTGTGTAGTTACAAGGTATCGAACACGTGACCTTTAAAATGAAAAGTGAGAGCTTAACCATGATTCTAACATAACATCATTGTTTATTATTTCAAAATAACATATAATAAGGTCTTGTAAGTATATCTCATTAAAAGCCTTTCACAAGTACTTAATTAGATACATAACACCTTTATGGTAACTAGTTGCTGCATCGCGCGCCTACGTGCGCGGCACCCCAAAATAGCGTACTTGTGATATTCGAATTACGTTGGCTTTAATTAGCAAGATGATTGTGAAGTAACTGTTCCAAAACAATTGGTTATTGCACTTGCTGTTTCGGGTGTATGGGGTTAAGCACAAAAGCAAGGTGTACATACACAATTTATTCATACTCCCTAACTATGGGGTAGACAATTTACATGCTAGTGGTTGTTTGAAGTGCAATTTAAAGGTTAAATATAACAATTATTGAAGGTCCTCTAAACTGTAATTTATTGCTAACTTGTAGTTATTTCACGTGTCTACGAAGTGCTTTTGAAATGGAGCTTTAGCCTATTCAAACAAGATGTATATAAGCTCCCCATTGTAGGACCCTATTTATGGAAATTGATGCGATTGGCGTGATTTGGAGATACTCCTTCTCCACTAATTAATATGATATTAAGCTGAATCTATTTCATTCATTAATTTGTCATATATAATAAGGATGTTCATGCAATTACTCTTTTAATTAACTTTTTTTCCAATTTTAATAATTACTGTATTTTTTTGACAAATTATATTTAGTTATTAAGATATAAGGTCAAACAACTCTTCTCTCCAAACTTGACTCTCTCTTTCTCTCTTGTTATTCTTTTTCTTTTTCCCTCCGTTAGCTTGCTCACCTCTCACAACTTTTATCTTTCCCGTCATTCTCAACCACTCCTCTTCCCTCCATCTCCCCCCCTCTCTCTCTCTCCTCTCCCTCTCCTTTTAGCTTACTCCTCGCTTTTGTCCCCTTTTCACTCATAAGCTAAGTAAATAGCAAGATTTCAGTGAAGTCCCCTCCTACTTAGTCCCTCCATCTTCTCGTTCTCTTCTCCCCTTTGTCATTTTTTCATATGTAAATAGTAAGATTTCAGTGAGCCCATGTAATTAGACTAAGATGAGAGTTAAAGTATTTCTTAACGCTAATTTCCCTCCTATATACCCTCTTCACATTAAAAAGTCCCCTCCTACTTAATCCCTCCATCCTTTCGCGACTATTATTAGAAATGAGAGCAAACTTCCTTCTTGGCAAGAAACTAAGGCTTTTTGCTGACAATGCACGGTACCATAAGATTTTGTAATGGCAAGAGTTGAGCAATATTCGTGTACTTCATCGATACAAAATTCTATAGTGTTAAACTTAATATAATAACATGAGAGATGTACTTAATATACTTATAACATCTACATTTTGAAAAAAAAAATGGACCGAGGTCATGCAAATTATTTAAAAAAATTATAAATTTAATCGTTAAACCTTCTTATAGTTGGTCATGCAAATACTATCTTATATTGGTCAAGTTTTGTCGTTGTTAATCCGTTATTCTTTTATTAAGTTTCTGATTCGGTGATTCCGATCAGTGAATGGTTTATACTCCCTCTGTTTCAAAATAGATGACACAGTTTGACTTTAGACTATTCACACGCTCACCTTTGATTATGTTTTGTGATTTTAAATAACGAAAAATATAGTCATGTAGGATCTAATTAGATTCGTCTTAATATATACTTTCAGAATATTAACTTTTTATATTTTTACATGTAGGAAATTAGGGATATTAATAGTTAAAATTATACATTGGTAAGCATGCCTGAAAAAGTGTATCAAATATTTTGAAACACATAGAGTATTCTCTTTTAAAAAAATTGACTAACCCAATGTCTTCTAGCTCTGCGCGAACTATTCACCTTCTTAATGTTTAGTGTTCATCAAGTGTTCGAAGAAGGTTTTCTAAGGCTTTTATACAACTCAAAACTATAGACTAAGATATTGCAAGCTATTTACATGTCAAAATTTTAAAATAACTATTGCAAACATAGGCTGAATAATAAACCCAAATTTTCGAACCACATGCTTCTGATTTGTTAGCTTCTGGCTTATGCTTTGTGGTTTTGTCTTTCCATGTCTTTTGCATAAAGATGCTGAGTAAGAGGCTCCTCGCTAATAATATGTACCAAGTTAAGCTTCTTTAAAATAATGACCTCTATAACTAAAAACTGACAGTGGAAGGACCTTCTCTCTCTAAAGGTCTCCCAGCCACAAACCCAAAAGCAAGAACCCTCAACAGCCGGCTCTAAGCTCGCTGGCGGCTGGCTTCTCTAAAAGAAAATTCAACTTAATTAGGCCCTGTTCTTTTCAGCTAATTCCGACTGAACTGAACTGAACTTATTTAGGCTGAACTGAATTGAACTACGCTGAACTGAACTTATTTTGGCTGAACAGCGCTGAACTGAACTTATTTTGGCAGAACTGAACTGAACTAAACTTATTTTGGTTGAACTGCGCTGAACTGAAATGAACTTATTTTGGCTAAACTGAACTGTATTAACATAATATTATCAATACTTATTATTATAATAATCGAAAAAAATCAATAAATATTAACATAATATTATCAATACTTATTATTATTATTATTATTTTATTAAATAATAAATAATAAATAATAAATAATAAATAATAAATAATAAATAATAAATAATAAATAATAAATAATAAATAATAAATAATAAATAATAAATAATAAATAATAAATAATAAATAATAAATAATAAATAATAAATAATAAATAATAAATAATAAATAATAAATAATAAATAATAAATAATAAATAATAAATAATAAATAATAAATAATAAATAATAAATAATAAATAATAAATAATAAATAATAAATAATAAATAATAAATAATAAATAATAAATAATAAATAATAAATAATAAATACTAAATAATAAATAATAAATAATAAATAATAAATAATAAATAATAAATAATAAATAATAAATAACAAATAACAAATAACAAATAACAAATAACAAATAACAAATAACAAATAACAAATAATAAATAATAAATAACAAATAATAAATAATAAATAATAAATAATAAATAACAAATAACAAATAACAAATAACAAATAACAAATAACAAATAACAAATAACAAATAATAAATAATAAATAATAAATAATAAATAATAAATAATAAATAATAAATAATAAATAATAAATAATAAATAATAAATAATAAATAATAAATAATAAATAATAAATAATAAATAATAAATAATAAATAATAAATAATAAATAATAAATAATAAATAATAAATAATAAATAATAAATAATAAATAATAAATAATAAATAATAAATAATAAATAATAAATAATAAATAATAAATAATAAATAATAAATAATAAATAATAAATAATAAATAATCAATAATAAATAATCAATAATCAATAATAAATAATCAATAATCAATAATAAATAATCAATAATCAATAATCAATAATCAATAATCAATAATCAATAATCAATAATCAATAATAAATAATCAATAATAAATAATAAATAATAAATAATAAATAATAAATAATAAATAATAAATAATAAATAATAAATAATAAATAATAAATAATAAATAATAAATAATAAATAATAAATAATAAATAATAAATAATAAATAATAAATAATAAATAATAAATAATAAATAATAAATAATAAATAATAAATAATAAATAATAAATAATAAATAATAAATAATAAATAATAAATAATAAATAATAAATAATAAATAATAAATAATAAATAATAAATAATAAATAATAAATAATAAATAATAAATAATAAATAATAAATAATAAATAATAAATAATAAATAATAAATAATAAATAATAAATAATAAATAATAAATAATAAATAATAAATAATAAATAATAAATAATAAATAATAAATAATAAATAATAAATAATCAATAATCAATAATAAATAATCAATAATCAATAATCAATAATAAATAATCAATAATCAATAATCAATAATCAATAATCAATAATCAATAATCAATAATCAATAATCAATAATAAATAATCAATAATCAATAATCAATAATCAATAATCAATAATAAATAATCAATAATCAATAATAAATAATCAATAATCAATAATAAATAATCAATAATCAATAATAAATAATCAATAATAAATAATAAATAATAAATAATAAATAATAAATAATAAATAATAAATAATAAATAATAAATAATAAATAATAAATAATAAATAATAAATAATAAATAATAAATAATAAATAATAAATAATAAATAATAAATAATAAATAATAAATAATAAATAATAAATAATAAATAATAAATAATAAATAATAAATAATAAATAATAAATAATAAATAATAAATAATAAATAATAAATAATAAATAATAAATAATAAATAATAAATACTAAATACTAAATAATAAATATTAAAATAATAATAATAATATTAAAAATACTAAATAATAATAGTAATATTAATAATAATAATAAAAAATAATAATAATAGTAATATTAATAATAATAATAATAAATAATAATAATAATAATAATAATAATAATAATAAATAATAATAATAATAATAATAATACTAATAATAATAATAATAATAATAATAATAATAATACTAATAATAATAATAATAATAATAATAATAATAATAATAATAATAATAATAATAATAATAATAATAATAATAATAATAATAATAATAATAATAATAATAATAATAATAATAATAATAATAATAATTACAACATTAGACAAGACTAAACTAAACTGTACTTATTTTGGCTGAACTGAGCTGAACTGAACTTATTTTGGTTGAACTGAACTTAACTTATTTTGGCTGAACTGCACTTATTTTGACTGAACTGACCTGGACTGCGCTGAAATATACTGAAAATAAGTCCTAAAGAAGGAAGATCTTTAGGAACCGGAGGGAGTAATACATTCGTTTGAAAAGTCTTTCCTGACATCCCACAATAAGTGTGAATTGACTTGTCAATGAGTCAAGCATTCAAGAGTTACTCCATATGATAAGGCTGGAAAATCATTTTTTTTCCAGTAAACTATCACAACATTAATAAATCAACTTAAAAGAAATGGCTAAAAACCTGTTTATTCTCTTCTCGGTAATACTCTGCCTTTCTCAACTTAATAGAGTTGATGCAGAGGTAAACTTTGTGAGTTCTACTTGTGTTAATGGTGCTAATTCCACTAAGAATAGTATATGGATATAACCCAAGTACGTTAGCGGACATCCCTGAGAGATCCGCGAACACTATGAAGGACGCAAACATGTAAACGTCGCCTACACCTCTAACAAGTCAGTTCACTAAAGTGGTCCGACAACGTTAGTGGTCGCCTAACAAGACAAAATAAAGGAATCTTCCCTTGTGTCAGGCGCATCATAACCGTACACGTGTAAAAGGATTACGCACCCTGTCAGAGAAATAGTACATCTACAAATACCCCACTAGTACTATTTTGCAGGTACATTCTCTCACACTCACAATTCTTATCTCTCTATCTACTTTCTCTCTCTAAATCCTATTTGGACACGTGCTGACTTGTGTGTCGGAGGGGGTTTCCTCGCATCCCCCCCGAGGGTAGTTTACGTTTGCTTCCTGTGCAGTTATTCACCAGCGGACGCCAACTTCAATCTTTGGCAGACTCTTTTCAACCTATTATTACAGGACCAATCGGTGCCCCACAGTTCAACACTAGGGTGCCCGAGAACAATGAGCAGTAAACTCCTGAGAACAATGTATCTCAGGTAAACACTGGTGGCGTTCCACTCAGTTTGGCTCAGTTAAATCAATTCTCCCCCGAACAACCGCAAACTGTAGTGTCTTTCATTCAGATGTTAACGGGCACTCCTTAGCCTAATAACACTCCTATTCCTAATGCAAGAGGCAGTCAAACTCGTAAGTGATCATTGGCTATGGCCGCCAGAAATGCTGAAGGCACACCAATAAGGAGAATGCGTACCTTCACTCAAGAGGGCGCCAGATGGAAAGGCATATAGATGATCTAGAGTACGAAGAGGCTATCTTGGAAACCGAAGATCTTAACAATTCTCGAGGATGAGAAACAAAGCCGCTCCCATCGAGAATACAAAGACCAATGGTGCTAGCAATTTTTCTACCGGGCAGACACCTACCGATCAAGCCAAAGCTCTCTCCCTTTATTACGTAAATCTTGAATCACCCCATGCTAAGGATCAAGATGCCATCCCCGCAAGTATGATGGCACCTCGATCCGAATGACCATGTTGCGGCCTATGAAGATCATATGTATTTGTACACCCAGTGGACGCCATCTAGTGTAAGGTGTTCCCATCCACTCTAACCGGGATTGCCCGGATGTGGTTTAAGAGTATCTAGGCTGGAAACGTTTCTAGTTTTTCTCGACTTTCATCTATGTTCGGCACTCATTTCGTAAGCAACGAGGCGCCGTGAGCGCACAACTGGCGAGTTATTATCTATCAACCAAAGTGAGACCGAGAGTCTGCGAGACTTCATTGGTCGTTTTAATGCGGAGGCGGTTACTATTCTTCGTCTACAACAGGACGTGGCCGTTCTAGCTTTGATGACCGGGTTGAGAGAAGGGTCCGCGTTCGAAGTTACCCGTGCCACAAAACTTTTACGTCTCTAGGGCCGACACGTGAAAGGAAAATGATTTCACCAAGGGTGAAGAGTTTGATAAGGCCGCGAGCAGCCAGCACCACGAGCCTGAAAAAAGGAAGGAAGAGAAGCAGAACAAAGAAAAGGGTCGCGATAATGATCGCGGTTGAGATGAAAGAAAGCAAGAATCGAATATGGTCAAGAAAAGAAATGACCGTGAGAGAAAAGACCGCGAGAAGGGTGAACGCAAAGAAAAATTTGACACGACTCACAACCTCGAGAGCTCAGATATACATAATTAACAAAGACAATGACAAGTGGCAACGTCCAAAGTAGATGTTCCATAAAAACCGTGACAAGAGCAAGTGGTGTGACTTTCATGGTGATCACGGTCACCTGACTGAGGATTGTAGGCATTTGAAGGGCAACCTAGAGGATCTGATAAGAATGGGTTACTTCACTCAGTACAAGGTTCAGTTAAAGGAGGGAGATTTGGTAAAGCCCAACAACCAAAATGTTTAATCGCGGATTGGAGAAATCCACGTCATAAGCGGCGACCCTATTCATGGTGGCATCGTGAATGGAGCTAAGGCAAGCTTGAAAGAGTTCAGGCATCAAGTAAACTTCAACGAGAGTATGCAATGGAGGAAGCCGCCAGTAATGCCAGTCATGTCTTTTACAGTGGAGGACGTCAAACATGTTGTCTACCCCCATGATGACCCTCTGGTGGTCACCTTGAAAATATCAAATTGGTTGATTCATAGAATTCTCGTAGATGGAGGAAGTTCTGCAAACATACTTTATTTCTCAACCTTTGAGAAGCTAATGGTTGGCCGGGAGCATCTGAAGCCTGTCCGATACCCGGTGATAGGGTTCATGGGAGTGTCAGTGATTCCTGAGGTCAGGGTTGGAGAAAATTAGGAAGCTAGAGATGTGATGGCAGAATTTTTGGTAGTAAACGTACCGAGAGCTTACAACGCCATTGTGGGACGCCTATTCATTCATGACGTCCAAGGAGTTGTGTCTGCTTACCATCTGACAATGCTGTACGTCTCCAATATAGGGACGATAGCAAAATTAAGAAGAAATAAAGAAATGGCCAAATCATGCTATCTTATAGCATTAAAGCAACCAGTGAAGAATCCTAGTAGAAGAGCTAAGCCCGCCAACTCGAAAACAGAGGCGAGCTCAGAGGAGAGCCCTAGCAAATGAGACAGAGTCCGAGAAGATGGATGAAGAAATGATGGAAATATCTGTAGAGGATTTGGAGTCTAGGCCTGATGATACGCCAAGGCCCAAATGCGATGGAGAGGCAAAGCATGAGATGCTAGCTGAAGATCTGACAAAGACAGTCGCTGTCAGAACCAACATGGACCCAGTGGTCAGGGTCAACCTGGTGACTCTCCTTCGAGAAAACACTGATGTCTTCGCGTTCTCGGCGGATGACATGCCGAGAATAGACCCAGTCGTGATGGTACATCGTCATAATGTTGACAGCGCAGTCCGTCCTGTCAAGAAAAAGAAGCGAAATTTCTCGATCGAGAAAAACAAGGCCATCAAGGAAGAAGTAGATAAGTTGTTGGCAACCGATTTCATTAAGCCTTGTGATTATCCATAGTGGTTGGCCAATGTGGTCATGGTGAAAAAGGCTAACGACCAATGGAGGATGTGTGTAGATTTCACAGATCTAAATAGAGCGTGCCCAAAAGATTGCTATCCTCTTCCAAGAATAGACGAGTTGATGGACTCCACTAGCGGTCATGCACTATTGAGCTTCATGAATGCATTCTCGGGTTATCACCGGATCGCCTTATTGGAGGCCGACAGAAAAAGCAGCGTTCATCACCGATTGTGGTGTATATAATTATAAGGCAATGCCGTTTGGGCTCCTTAATGTAGGAGCAACATATCAAAAGTTGGTCGATAAGGTATTCGCGGATCAGAGGGGGTGGAACATAGAGGTATATGACTTTCAGCACTTTGAGAAAATACAAGATGAAGCTTAACCCAAAGAAGTGTGTCTTAGGAGTAAGGGCTGGAAAATTCTTGGGGTTTATGCTAAGCAAGAGAGGGATCAACGCGAACCCAGATAAAGTTCGAGCCAAGCAGTGTTAAAGATATCCAGAGGCTGACAGGAAGAATGGCGGCCCTCACTCGATTCATTTCAAAATCAGCAGACAAAGTTTTGCCTTTCTTTGTGCTGCTAAGGGGGAATAAGAAGTTCGAGTGGGGCGAGGAGCAAAGCAAAGCATTCCTAGCGGTCAAAGAACATCTTAAAAGCTTACTCACCATCACAAGGCTTGAGACAGAGGACACACTGCAGTTGTACATCTTGGCCTCGCCCAAAAAGGCCGCGGCCGTCTTGTTGATGGAAAAAGAGAAGAGACAGCAGCCAATATATTTCGTCGGCCACATTCTTAACGGTCCTGAGAGCCAGCTGGTCGAAAAAATGGCGTTAGCTGTGATAATTGCCACAAGGAAGCTCAGGCCATATTTTGATTGTCATCCTATTTAAGTTCTAACAAATCACTGCTCGAGAAAGCTTTGTGCGAAAATGGATAGCTCGAGCCGTTTATTGAAGTGGGCCTTCGAGTTATCATAGTATGACATATAGTATAAGCCTAGGACTGCCATCAAGGCATAGGCCCTGGCACATTTCATTGTGGAAGCTTCATATGAAGAGGAAGAGGTGAGGGAAAAAGAAACTTGGCTACTGGAGGTTGACGGCTCTTCTGCCGTTAGCGGATCTGGCAATGAAGCTGAGTATGAAGCATGACAAGCCCAAAAGGAAATACCTACGAGTACACCATTAAATTTGCATTCCTAGCGTCAAACAATGAAGCTTAGTATGAAGCAGCTATTGTCGGTCTCGGAATGTGCTTCGCGGCAGGTGCCAGAGGTATGCTCCCGTCATCAATATGCCTGCCAACGATTTACAACCCATCTTATGCCTAATTTCGTTCGCTCAGTGGGGGATGAATATCCTGGGACCGTTCATAATAGCGACGGGGGGCCAAAAGTTTTTAATAGTGGGGATTGATTATTTTACAAAATGAATAGAGGTAGAGCTGACAGCAAAATCAAGGCAAGCCAGGTCAAGAAATTTATTTGGCAGAACATTATGACCAGATATGGAATTCCAATGGCGATTGTCTTTGACCATGGCATCTAGTTTGACTGTCGTCCTATACAAGCTTTCTTGATGGCCTTCCGGGTGAAGTTATCTTACTCAGCAGTTTGCCATCCTCAGAGCAACGGACAAGCAGAATCAGCTAACAAGCAGATCTTGAATACCTTGAAGAAAAAGTTGGATGAGTTTAAGGGATGTTGGGCTGATATGGTACCAGCCGTATTGTGGGCAAATAGGACTACCGAAAAAGAAGCAATGGGAGAAAGTCCATTTAAGCTGGCTTTTGGTGTAGAAGCAGTTTTGCCGGTAGAGGTGGGTTTACCCTCTTATCGGATCAAGCACCAAGACCTCGAGAGAAATGATCAGGCACTAAGGGAAAACCTGGACTTCCTACCAGAATTAAGGCTCATGGCGGAATTTAAAGCGGCTGCTTATAAGGATAGAATCAGTAAGGCTTACAACAGGACGGTCTTGGAATGACCGCTAAATGTTGGCGACTTAGTCCTACGCAGAACAGCGGCCACTGGCAAGGCGCATACAGAAGGAAAGCTGACTGCTAACTGGGAAGGTCCCTACATCATACTCCCTCCGTCCCAGAAAGATCTGAACACTTATTGGGACACGTAGTTTAAGGTGATAAGTTGTAGTGTGGTTATCAAATGTTATTTTATTTAAAAAGTAGATGTCATAAGAGTTGGTGGGGTATTTTTTATTAGAGGAGAGAGAAAGTTGGGTAACTTTTTATTGATAAAAGGTAGAGTGTGGGTCAAAGATGTGTAAAAGAACTAATATATTAATAGTGGGACCATGCCAAAAATGGAAGTGTTCAAACTAATTTGGGACAAACATAAAAGGAAAGTGTTCAGACTATTCTGGGACGGAGGGAGTAGCAAAGAAGCTTGCTCCCGACTCTAACATTTTAAAGGGCATGGATGACATGGAGCTAAAAAATTGCTAGAATGCTAGCGTCCTAAAGAAGTACTATGTTTGATTTGTAGGATGTAATAGGCCAAAGCCACTTTTTATTATTACATAAATAATACAAACTTCTGCTAGCGTTTCATCACTCACTTTGTTATTTTCATATACGTGTACAGACAGACCATATAACAGGTCAATAAATTAGATACTAATGGCCATATAACAAGCATGAACGTTAGAAAGCCATATAACGGGCTAAGTGCGTTAACGGTCATATGACAGACCTAGCACAAACCAAAGCCATATAATAGGCTCAAGTGCGTTAACGGTCATATGACATACCTAGCACAAATCAAAGCCATATAATAGGCTCAAGTGCGTTAACGGTCATATGACAGACCTAGCACAAATCAAAGCCATATAACAGGCTAAGTGCGTTAACGGTCAATATAACAGACCTAGCACGAATCAAAGCCATATAACAGGCTCAAGTGCATTCGCGGTCATATAACAAACCAAGCACAAATCAAAACCATATAACGGGTTAAACATGCTAACTGCCATATAACAATCATAAACGAAAAGATAAAGGTTAAAGCCTTGGCATACAAGATATAACTAAAACCGCGAAAGTACTTCAATTCCATAAAATAAAAGCTACTGGCTTGGCGGCCAACTACAAGGAAAATGACAGCCAACAAAAGGCTTTCAAAGTTGGAACAAAGTACTTGCAATTCAGAAAAAATTATCATTGTTTACAAGCGGCAACATGGGCCAAATTCAGTGTTAAAAAAAATATTCAAATGATTACAACTTATAAACTATTAGAAGAACAAGAAGAGCTGATAGAAGGCCGCCAAAAACTTCAAGAGGGGGGGCGTCCTGATTTGCACGCTCTGGAAAAGCCCGAGGATCCGCATCAGCAATGGCGTCCTCATCGGTAAACATCAGATCCCCCTCAACAGGTGTAAGATGTTGGCCATCATCATGAGCGTCTTCAATGACGTTCCAGTCAAATCCAGGTACTGTCTTGCACATGCATCTCATGGCGGCTGCCCATCCACCATCATACCTCTTGTGGAGGGCCGATACGAATTCATCAGAATTCTTTAAATCAGCAACAACCTTAGCGGCCCCCTAGCTTCAGCCTCAGCTGTGGCCTCTAGAACGACAACCTCCTTCTCGGTCCGAGCAGTATCTAGAGCTATCGTGAGCATCTCAACATTAGCTTCAGTTTTCTCTGGAAGAGCTGCTCGTGACCTTAGAGTGACCAGCTCATCCTCCAAGGGCTTCTGAGCCGCAGTCTTGGCCGCTAAATCTTCTTCAGCCTTCCTCAACAGGTCCTGGCAGACCTCAAGAGACTGCTTATGGCTGTCTGCCAGCTTCTGGTACTCAATATACTACTCAATCAGTTCTAGAGCAACATTATTGGCTTGCAAAAAGGAGAGAAGGAGTTTTTTTTTTTTAAAAAAAGTATATATATATATATATATATATATAATGCATAAACGAATGGCATAAATGACCAAGTTAAGAAACATACCAGAAGCTGGTCGTGAGCCAGCCTAGCAGCAGGAGTCATCAAAGATCCTGCCGGTCTGTCCAGGGGCAACTGCATGCCCTTCAAAATTCAGTAAGCAAGAATGCCCCCATTTTCAGGGATGTCGGCATACAGTGACTCATCTTCCCTAACGTCCTATTTAGCTGGTAAATCTTACCAGGGACGATAGGCCGACGAGCAAAAGAAGCTATTACGGACTCGCTTAACACCACTTCTTTTTTCACAATCCACTCGTTGAACCGAAAGAAAATACCAGGAGATAAGTTTGACAAAAAACCCCGGCCTGGAGTGCGACCCGTATGCCCTCCGCGAACACGACGAATAGACTGGAGGCCATTACAGTTTCCCCCTCGACAACCATTGGTGTTGTCGTGCATGGTTTCATAATTTTCGGAAGGAGCAGATTGCATGTTTGTTGTCTGCTGTAGATTCTCGTCGACACAAAGAGCGTCGAGATCAAGATGATCAAAGCCTGCAAACGGCAAAACAAACAGTTAATAAACTAAATAGAAAACACAACTATTCAGGTCAGTCCGATAGCAAACTTACCATTATCATGAGTGTGACAAAGTAACATGGCCGACAAAGGCTGGTTCCCGAGGATATACTTGGTATGAGGGAGCCTATACTTGGGTTCCTTGACCACAGACTCCCTCCCGTCCTCGAAAATATACTTGTAATCCTCAGTGTATAAGTAACTGAAGGTCGTCACTTCATCACCAGTAAACGGAACCTGGGGTAATTGCTCCATGTGAGGACGCGGTTTTGTAAAGTGACGGTGTACAGGGAAATCTACAGGCACCTGCAACCAAAAGAAGGCATCCTACCAACCCTTCAGACCGCTAATCTTAGGCTGAAAGGTCATTTTCTTGTCCGCAGTTGTTAGCGACCACCATCCTGCTTGCCGAGAAGACCCATTCTTTTTCATCCAATGAAGATGCCGGAACAAGTTTAATGTTTCCGGGAAGTCCAAAAAACGAATAGTCCAAATATAAGCGATCAGGTTACGGACCACCAAAGGAGTGAGTTGGGCCAAGCATACATTAAAAGCGTTCAGGATTTTCACCAAAAAAGAATCCAAAGGAAAGCGGAGGCTAAACTCAAAATGATGGGTGTATACGGCCACATGGCGTGGAGGACACTCTGTCACAATGGCCCCTTTTGGCGGAACTACTAGCCGATAACCCTCAGGAAACTCATATAAATTCTGAGCAACTCTGGGGTACCCAAGATTGATAGCGTCCTGACGCCAAGGCTCATCGATCTCCACGTTGAGAGGACCAACACTAAAGTCCTCGGGCAGCCAAAGGGCGTCAGAACCTGGTCCGACAACAACATCTTCCTCAACAACATCCTTCATTTCATTGAAGTTGCCGACCCTCCTCTCAGCAACGTGGGATCTCTCCCCGACCACCCGCTCAGATGAAGGCACCTGGTGCCAATATTCGCGCCCGTGGTATCATTCGCATCCTCAGTAACGCGGGCCACATAACTGGCAGGAACTGACCGACGATGATAAACTTATTCTTAACGGCCATAACGGTTGCAATAGAATCACTGTCGTCACCTAAATCAATCATAGGTGGATTAGGGGTCACAGACTCGTGTAAACGGTCATAAAAATCAGCAGTCACTTCAACCCCAGCATCCGCCATACTATCTAACCAGGCATGTTCCCTAAGAGGAGCCACATCAAGGTCGGGAACAACATCAGATGAAGGATGCCTAACGGCCGTCTAGCAAGAATTTGATGCCTAAGTTCCCTAAGTGTCTGCCTATCACCACTCTGACTAGCAGACATGTATCTCCTGGTCAAATTATGCTCCTCAGGAGTGGAGGGGTCATTAAGAAACTTATATCTGAGTTCCCTTTCTCTCTCGGATGTAAGGGGTATGTCCGTTCACAACCTAGTCCTTCCCACAGGGCTAGAATTTGAAGAATGACCATTATCGACCAACGGGGAAGAAGGCTCACTCTCTGTCATAAACACGTCACTAGGGGTATTCTGGCTATCAGATTGGTCCGACATAATGAAACGTAAAGAAACTTAAGGAAAAGTGGAGAAGAATTGAGGAAATACCTGGAAACTAAAAGTCGCCGGAAAAGGGAGAAAGCAAAGAACGGTCGCCGGAAATGAGTGAGCAAGGTTTTCAAAAGCAAGGAAACGTATAAAAGTTCAAAGCTTGACCTAGAAAAACGCCGGCGAAGAAGAAGCTCCAAAACCCCCGAAATACCTAGAAAAAAGTCGTCGCCAAAAAGTAAAATTTTCAGTGCACTGGAACCGGAAAGTAAAACTAGAAGTTTTGGTAACTTTTTGGGGCAATTTAAGCAGAAAAAAGGGAGTTTGTGAGCAAGATAAGTTGCGAAAATGGAGTTTCGTAAGAGAAAAACTAGAGAAGAAGAGGAAGTTCGAGAATGTGATAAAAATCCAGAAAAAAGACAACTGCTTGTATATATACGCACCGAGCGAACGGTTGAGATTGAAAAACTTCTCAACTTCCTCTCCAGATTTCAGCCAAGTGTCAAAGCGTAGCTAAACCCTAATAAAGTAATGGGCTGGATTTTTGGAAAAAGTAATCATTAAACTTTCAAAATTCTTCAACTTCCTGAAGCGACACGTGGCACCCAACAAATCAACTTCTCCGAAAAATTATTGAACACGACAACACTTACTTGCGTCCTCCGACAAACATCCGTAGAGGTCAAGACTCCAAATGATGCTGGGGGGTTAGTTGTATGGGTATAACACAAGTACGTTAGCGGACATCCCCGAGAGGTCCACGAACACTATGAAGGACGTGAACATGTAAACGTCGCTTACAACTCTAACAAGTCAGTTCACTAAAGTGGTCCTACAACGTTAGCGGTCGCCTATTAAGACAAAATAGAGGAATCTTCCCTTGTGTCAGAGGAATAGTACTTCTATAAATACCCCCACTACTACTATTCTACATGTACATTCTCTCACACTCACAATTCTTATCTCTCTCTCTAGTTTCTCTCTCTAAATCCTATTTGGACACGTGCTGACTTGAGTGTCGGAGGGGGTTTCCTCGCATCCCCCCCCGAGGGTAGTTTACGTTTGCTTCCTGTGCAGCTATTCACCAGCGGACGCCAACTCCAATATTTGGCGGAGTCTTTTCAAGACCGTCAACCGTTCTACAACCGGAACAAATAGCATATATGAAAAAAATCTCAACCTCCTTTTCTCCAAACTCTCTTCCAAAACCTCAACTCACAACTTCTACAATGCTACTTCCGGCAAAATTCCCGACAAACTTTGCGCCCTCTATCAATGTCAAACAGACGTGAGCGCGGAAATATGCAATGAGTGTATTATTCCCGCGACAAATCAAAGTGTGCATTCTTGTCCATCTGCTAAAGAAGCATATGTGTGGTATGAAGAATGCATGTTAAGGTACGCAAACCGTCCGATTTTTTTCCTCCTCCGTGACATCTCCAGGGCCTCGAGTATGGTCGTTATGCAATGTGTCAAATTATGATGTGTTAGCTCCAGTATTAGCAGCTAAACTTAATAGTGTTATTAGTCGAGCTATAGTTGCTACGCCTTTCGGACACTTTGCGACCGCGGATGGTAACTGGACATTATTCAACATTGTGTATTGCCTAGCGCAGTGCACGCCCAATATCGATGAGTTTCATTGTAAGAATTTCTTGACAAGGGCTTTTATCTACTATGATTAATGATTATAACACGAGTATTCGAGTGATGGTATTTTATCCAAGCTGCCAATTGAGGTATGATACAACTGAACAATTTTACCATGAGTTAGATGCCACGGTACCAGCTCCTGCCCCATCAAAAATGCTCGTTACTACTAGAGGTAAAATGTTGATTTTTTTTTGAAATAAAAAGGAAAAATTGTCTCAAATAAGTTAACCTGTGTGCCGTCTTCTCAAATTAAGTCATCTTTTGGATTATTTCTGAACAAGAAATCCTTGTACCTATATTAACTTTTATTAAGTTGGATGCAAATCTTACCTACAACAATAGGTAATAACAGGTCAATTGTTGTTTTTCCATAAAAAAAAAAAGGTTAGTTGTTGATATGGCATTGACTATTTGACTTTCACTATGGTTTCCTCCAAAATAAAAATCCCCCGATCTCATCACGTCTCTCTTTTCTTCTTCTTCCTTGAACAACTCTCTCACCTTCAAACACTCAACAATGGCGTCTCTAAACCCATGAATCCTCCTAAAACTCTTCCAATCCATGAACACGTACAAACACCAAACCCACTGGTGAACATCGCTCTGCTCTTCTTCAAGTCATCGGAATTCTCCCCACTTTATCAAATTCTCTCTTCTCCTCAAATTCCACCAACAACAAAAATCTTGACCGTTGGCCTAACCATGGTCCAAAGAATGGTTCATGGAGTCTATAGAGCACAAATCTGTTCTGGGCTTGGCGGGTAATTATGAGGGAACGAAAGAATTACTATCGGAGCTCCTTTGTAAACATAACATAAGTTGCATTTATAAAAGATGAAGGGTGCAAAATAAGGAAAAAGCGAAAACAATGAAATAAAACCTCCTACGAGTATACGAACCCGTGACTACCCTTGTACAGAGGAATTCAGAGTATCACACAAACTTTACCACCGAGCCACAATGTTTTTCAGTGAATCTATACGCATGTCTCGTATATAACCTTATTTATTTACCTTTTTTTCCAGTTCTTTCCCTTTTTTGTGGGTGTTTGCCCATCATCATCGATTGATGATCATCAATCAACACCATCTCGTTTTAGCTGCTTTATTTGTTGCATTTGGGTGGTGTTTGTTGATAAATTATAACCCAAATGTAGGTGTTGTTGGATGTAGGTGGGATGGAAGGGGAAATTATGGGTGTTGTTGGATGTAGGTGGGATGGAAGGGGAAATTGTGGGTGTTGTTGGATGGATGGTGTCATCGTGGTGGTGAGAGAGAGTATTAGGTAGGAGTTGTTAGGGTCGGAGAGAGTGTTAGTTGGGTGGTGTTGGGATTTCGGTGGGGATGGGGTGCTGGATGGTGTCTCAGATGAGGGGAGAAACAGAGTCTGGGACTTACCCAGAGAGGGATGAAGGAGGTGGCAGTGGTGGTGGGGATGAAGGAAAAAAAGGAAAAAGAATAGAGAACAATTGAAAACTTGCAAAATATAAAAATAAATACAAAAATATAGAAATTGAAACCATAATGGACAAAAAAGTGAGACATTTACCTATAGAACCGGTAATCAGTCATTTGACTTATTTAATATAGATGGGTATTCAAGTTAGACTTATTCAGGGATAATCCAAACGTTGATTTAATTTGGGAAGATTGCTAAAAGGTTAACTTATTGTAGATAATTTTTCCAAAAAAAATGATTCTGGAAAATCTACATTTATCCTCAACTATTTAATGGTCTTTGCTCTTTATGGTAAGTACCGTTGAAGTTGTGAAAGTTTCTGAAATATGCCATTATTGTTTTAAGTTGATTTTTTATCCACTTCAATAAAAAAATATATACCTAACTAAATCGGTTTTTCATTTCAAAAACTGAGTTGAGACGAAACACTTTAACGAAGAGGTAATGGTACAGACAATTGATACACTTCTAAGGACCCAAATTAAAGGCATTTGTCGAACTTGTAAATGGGGCACAATGCAACCACACAACATCAAAGAACTTATTTATATCTAGAACTCATTTTTATTTAGACTTACTTTATGTGGAAAGTTGTAGTTAGATGACGTACATTTAATATTTATCCTAACTTTTAACCTAGAAAGTTGTATGCACATATAATACTTGTACTTTCCAATATAAATATTTAACTTTCAAATGCAATTACTACAAATAATTAAAGCAAATGATAGTTTTCTTAATTCTTGTGCAAAATGAGAAATGCAAAATGAGAAACAAACACTCTAAATTGGGATGGAGAGAGTATAAGATTTATTTAAAGATATTGATCACTTCAATAAAAATAAATCAAATTTAGTAAGAAAAAGTTTAATTGAGTAAAAATCAGTAAATTATATAAAGAAAACAATAGATAATTAATAAAAACATGTTAGTAAAAATAACTTTAATTTAGTTGCATGTGGAAATAAGTATTTTCAGGAAGTAGTATTTCATTGAAGTTCCTATCTCTAGTAAATGTTAAAAGTTGTTTGGCATTTTTCATAGGAAGGTTTACTTACCTAGATCCCTCTACTAAGTAACTTTAATTTCTCCATAATATAGGAAGTAGAACTTCCTAAGAAGTGAAAATTCCTAATTTTTTTTTGTCTAAAACAACTTTACAATATCTTACTTTCGAAAAAGTTCTATTTTCTATGAAATTTTATGTTAACCAGGAAAGAACTTTGCCTACGTACCCAGCTAGTGGACTACCCATTGTTTTTTGTTTTTGGTAATTTAAATTTATTATTGATAACCAAAAAAATAATTTACAAGGGAAACAACTCAAACAAAGCCTACGCAGAGGCAAACAACAAAAAACCCAACACAATAGAAGAATGCCTACACTGCCAGCATGCCTAAAATACTAACAATGACCTCTCTTCTTCATTACAATACAAGAGACTCTAAAAAAATAATCTCTTTCACCAGCAGCTGAGGAGGAACAAGCACGTCATTAAAGACATTGTTGTTCCTTTGAAGCCAAACTGAAAAAATTGTCTCAGTGAACAGCATAACATAGAGCTTAGCGTGTCTACCTTTCCCATGAGCTTTAATGTTAGCTTTCCTCACTTCTTCACAGAAAGGCCTAGCCTGATAATTCAAATTTAGCTTATCCTGAATCTCCTGCCAAACTGCAGCAGCATAGGCACACTTAAAAAACAAATGTTGAACTGACTCATCCTCAGCATCACACAGCTTACAGGTTACAGAACAGGCTATGTTCCACTTGCTAATTCTATTTGCAGTAGCCAACTTGTTCTGCAGCACCATCCATAGCAGAAACTTACTTTTGGGACTGGTTTTGTTGTTACAAACAAGCCTTCTCCATTGCACCTTCTCAAATTAAGTTACCCAACATCAAATTATAAGCCTTTTTAATGCTATATTTACCATTGTGCACAGCAACATTCCACCCTCCAATGTCCTGAAGTTTATCTCTGGACTCTATAATTTTCCTTAATTGCCAAGACATGTTGCTACTAATAGTAACATTATACACATAAGATCTTCTCAAATAGTAAGCATTGATCCATTGGACCCAAAGCTTATCAACTTTGAAAGCAAGAGCCCAAAGCAGCTTAAGGACATCACTTTGTTCCAAATCTCCATATTTATCAGATTCCAGCCCCCCAGTAACTCTTAGGTTGTAAAAATTATTCCAAGATATATATTAGAGCTTTGTTTGAATCCAAAGTCTTTCCAGTCCACAAAAACTTCCTACCTTTTATTAATAAAGACTAATTGAGGGTTGTGGTAATGGAAATCCAACTCAGCATAATTTTTTTTTTATAATGTATTAATAGTGGGTTGTCAACCCAATGAATAGATATAGCAATGTCCTGATAACCAAACCACCTGACTTTAGTTTAGTAAAAAGAGATTGAAATGAATGAGCCTAACGGTGTCATGATGTTTTGTATATGTTTCTGCAGGAAAGAGTAAGGCGGGCCCATCAGTATTTTTAGATAAGTCGCTTGGTATTTCAATGCTGGTTATCATTGCTCTCTTTAGTGCTTATTAGGAGTTAATTATTGTAAAGGGTACATCATTTATTGTAGGAGAACGAGCAGGTATGGGGGAAATCCCCAAAATTATCTGGATAAAAGCTCTAGAGTACTATTCCTTCCGTCTCAGGGGAGATTTTCATTGGTAACTTCTAGTTTTTGGGTATTTCCATTGTTAATCCTCAATTATTTTTTAATTTCATCGGTAATCCTAAGTTATTGTCTTAATATCAAATGTGACATTTTGAACTAAAAACTGTTAACTCCGTCAACTTTCTATTAGAGTTAATGTCTCTATTTACATGCCCAATTATCACCTTGTTTTGCATGACAGAAAAATTATTCAGCTAAGGTTTTCGAGGTCACTTTGGCCCTTCCGAGTCACATTTGAGGTCGAAATTTGCAGAAACAAACGATTAGATATACCTCACTTTCTTTTTTTGATAAGTAAGTAATTTTGATTGCTCTTAAAACTCCAATACATCCTAAACCCATCCAAAGTTGCTACAAACCAACTAGGTTGGACCATAGCAAAACAAAGGAGGTAAACAACTAGTTACATGCACCAATTACATTGAACTATTGCATGTGAATAACCAGATACAAAATCCTATTACAATGATATAAACCATTAATAATGCTTCCTGCTTATAGCTTGAGGCAATACAATTCCTACTCTTATTTTCACTAACTCCTGAATCTGCTTTACTGTAAATCTAATGCTTGGACTATACTGTGACCAGAAGCATGTGTTTCTTCCTTGCCAAACATAATACACCATAGCAGTTATCCCTGCATTCAACACTTGTTTTTGAAATTTTATTCTCCTAATATTCCTCACCCACCTAATAATACTCTGTAATGATTCAGATCTTACAGAAATATTTAACCACCCTTTGATCTCTTTCAAACATTGCTTGTTGTATGGGCACTGAAAGAAGAGATGATCATGTGTCTCAGCACTGTTTTGACATAGCAGGCACAAATCATTAGAACTCACCCTAAATTTGGCAAGTTTTGCTTTGGCTCGTAGCTTCTTACGTATTGCCAACCAAAATATGAATCTCTGTGTAGGAATATCAAGTCTATTCCAAACCACCTTATCCCAGTGTACTCTTGCTTTTTCACCCCTTAGCTTATCATACACAACTTGTATAGAATATTGAGCCAGGGAACTTAACTCAGTTTAAGTGAAATGAGCCTTCAATTGTTCCTTTATCTGACAGATTTTAATCCAGTACCAACTCCCTCATGACGTGGGTGTATAACTCCACCAATTCTCCCCCTTAATATAAACTACATGCACCCATTTGATCCATACATTATCTTGCTTAGATGCAATTGCCCACACATACTTCCCTAAGCAAGCTACAATCCATAATCTGACATCTCTAAACCCCAATCCTCCACTTGTTTTACTCCAGCACAAATTATCCCATGCCACTGCCCCTGGTCTCTGAGTAAAGGACTGGCCACTCCACAAGAATGCTCTACACACCTTAATCACTTCATTCAATACACTTTTTGGGATCACAAAAACTTGTGCCCAGTATCTATGCAAACTCATTAATACTGAGTTGATTAGATGTGTTCTGGCACTGTAAGACAAATTCCTTGTGCTCCATATTCTAATGCGTGTTGTCATCTTCTCAACAATACAATCACATTGTGCGTGAGTGATTTTTTTAGAGCATATAGGTACCCTTAGATACCTGAAGGGCAATGAACTTCTAGTAAACCCTGATGCAGCAACTACTCTGTGTACTTCTTCTTCAGACATTCCACAAGTGTAGATTGCAGACTTATTGATGTTTGCTTGTAATCCTAAAGTATCTGAAATAACTTAAACGCTATCAGCATTAAGTATATGGAAGCAAATTCTCCCTTACTACACAGTATAAGATCATCTGCAAAGCACATGTGTGTTAGCTTCACTTCAGCACATCTTGGGTGAAACTTAAATTGCTCTAATTCACTCATTTTGTAAAGTATCCTTGAAAGATACTCTATACATATCACAAACAGCAGTGGTGACATGGGGTCACCCTGTCTTAATCCCCTCTCTCATTTAAAATATCCTTCCATTCTTCCATTAATCAATAGAGAGAATATAGGAGTTGTCACACAAGTCATCACAAGCTTGGTGAAACTATAAGGGAATCCTAAATGAGTCATCATTTGTTGTAAAAAATTCCAATTGATAATTGACAGTGTCATAAGCTTTCTGCAAATCTATTTTCATGAGACAGCTTGGCTTTACCTTCTTCCTTCCATAATGCTTGACTATATCTTGTATGACCATGATATTATGGACTATAAATCTACCTTGTACAAAACCACCTTGATTTTCAATGATTATGTCAGGTAGTACTCTCCTGAGTCTTCCACATAATACCTTTGTTACACACTTATAAAGTGTATTACAACAAGATATGGGTCTAAATTCAGTGACATTACTAGGACATCTAGTTTTAGGAATTAAAGTAATTGTTGTGTTATTCAATTCCTTAAAAATCCTTCCACTATTGAGTGTGTCTAGACTACCTCAATTACTTCTTCACCAATTATACTCCAAGCATCTCTATATAAATATGATCCAAATCCATTAGGTCCAGGAGCTTTAGCTCCTAGCATAGAAAACCGTAACACCCGACCCATACGGAGTCGAGTATATTGTCACCAATGCGCATCCAGGGCCAACAACTGTCCTCAATAACCAACATAAGTTCTTCCGACGCATTTTGTCCTCACTCATGCGCACCCTGAGAAACTTCCCAGGAGGTCACCCATCCCTGTACTACTCCCAGCCAAACACTCTTAACTGTGGATTAACTAAGGAAATAAGCTCCCTAAAAGAAAGATGCATCTTGTTGGAATTAGTAGCCTGCTAAATCCCTTTAAAGCAATAATGAGGGGTATTACATACACCCCCACTTGAAAACAGCAACGCCCATGTTGCGCCTGAGGACTCCACATATTCGGCATACGGCCTCTGGGTCGCCCCAGCCTGAAGACTGATCGCCGGAGACTCCATATTTTCGGTTTAACGACTTCTGTGTCGCTCCTTATGACAATGTAGCCCCAGAATCATCCCCCACTTGGCGCCTGAGGACTCATAATATTCGGCCATACGACCTTAGGGTCCCCCAACACGCGGTCGCAGGGTTGCTCTGATACGATTTGTAATATCCAACCCATACGGAGTACAGTATATTGTCACCAATGCGCATCTAGGGCCAATAACTGTCCTCAATAACCAACACAAGTTCTTCCGGTGCATTTTGTCCTCACTAAGCACACTTAACTGTGGAGTAACTAAGGAAATAAGCTCCCTAAAAGAAAGATGCATCTTGTTGGAATGAGTAGCCTGCTAAATCCCTTTACAGCAATCATGAGGGATATTACATATACTGTAACACTTCGTCCATTTTTAAGACAAAATAGAGAAAATATAGACATTTTATTAAAGAAAAGACGATAGCGGAAATATCATCAAGACAGATATGTCACTCTACGGTTCATAATAAACTAACCAAACTTGAAATTTGAATCGCAAATTAGTTTAAACCAAATATCCAAAAGGAGGTAAAACAACCTCATAGACCCAATCTAACAAAAATAAGAAATAAAATATGTCTTATAATCCTAATAAGTCTTTCCCTCACAGTCCACAACCCAAAAGAGCTACTCTTCATTTTTACCTGTAAAATATAACAACAACATCCACAATCAGTGCGGAGTAATTAACAGCTCTCCCAGCCCAATTAGGATCCATATAAGAGTTATAAAAGTCTTAATAATCAATTCATACACAATGTCTCATAAAATACGCTTCAAATAATCAATACAACAGAGACAATACAACATGCTAACTACAAATAGGGTAAAGTTAACAGAATAATTAGACAAACAAATATACATATGAACTAAAGGATCAACATAATAAACCTTCAAGTCTAAATAAAATAATAATATGAACAACATAAAGGATTATGACGTTTCCAAATTAATATTTTTAACACGTTTGAGGAGGAACGTGGATCACAAACCACTATTCCTATATGGTTATAGTATTAGGATCCTGCTCGCCTATGTCTAGTATGGCCACACCCTGATGCGAGATAGTACTCTGCTCAGTACTTCTCGACCTCTCAGACGACAACTAATAACCAAGACGGACCTACATACCCTGCTCAGTACGTAAGTATAAACTATGCCTACTCAGTATATAGTGACTGCTCATTCCTAGGAGACCATACCGCCTCACTAGTCATCATCCTCAAACAAAACAAGTAATATATATAGCATATTTTCATCGTCTGCAGAATGCCATTCAAGGTCTTACATCAAGTTGCAAGAATTTAGGGCCTTAAGCCATAAATTCCAAACTGCAAGAATTTAGGAATCCAACCCATCGATTCCAAACTGCAAGAATTTTAGGGACTTAGCCCGTCAATTCCATTTACATAAAACAACTTCACAATCTTCTCAAAGATAATAATAATACTAATAAAAATCATTGCGCCCAACTAAAAAGAATAAACACTCTTTAAAACATAATTATACTCCCAATACCATAAAACAACCAAACCATCATAAAACAATTAAAACACTCATATATACACATATATATAGTCACAACAACTCTTACAAGATTTACCCAATATAATATACATCTTTTTGAAATAAAAACCACAAATTTATCATTTATATATATACTCTTACAATAAGATAAACAAAGTCATAAACAAATAATAATACTTCACATATAATCCATATAATACATATCAAGCAAAAATAGAAGAAAAATGAAAAGAGCACTAGCAGACCAACGTGGAGATCATACCAAGCAAGCTATGATGATAATACTTAAAACGAGAAATCTTAAACCTTTGCACTACAAGCCCATAATTGATAATACCATCTGTTCATGATTAAAGAACCCACTAACCAAATACCATACTACTCATATGAATTACCAGAGAGCAAAAACGTAAAATGCTTTACGAATATGAGCAACAAGTTACTGCCAGCCCAAGAACCTAAGATTTCGTGCACTGAATCTCCAATCCAGCAGAAACACCATACTACCACACAATCTGACTTCATCATTCTCAACATGATTTCAGGATTAAACGTAGATTGACAGCCACCATGTTCACAACAACAGAAATTTATCACAAGGTAAGAGTTAACTAGCAAACATATTCAACATAAAACATCCTAAAACAATGATACCAAAACATATGAACAAGGCTCATAACAAATTCTCCAATCGGAAAACAAAATTCACAAGTTCTCCAAACAATTATGTATTCATACATTTCATAAAAACTCATGGAACAAGCATATAACATGAACTTATTACCACCTAATTCCTAAAATCAATACTAACCCAACTTAAGTATTAAAACTAGATAAATCCTAAACGGACTCTAATCGTACTCGGATCACCGTTAGTTACCTGGGCCAACTGGAGGAGTGAAGCAAAGGCGTCTAGTTCCCGTCGCTGTGCGCCGGTTCATCCTCCAAATGCTCCTCTCCTCGCCACCAGAATATGTTTAGAAACCCAAAAATAATGATAGGGAAAGAAAGTGGTAGTTTTAGTGTGGAAAGGTAGAGAAAAATGATGCACTCATCAAAAAGGGAATTTTCTATATTTTTTCTCGAAGCACTCATGGCAGCAGCAGGAGATGAAATGATGTAAACTTTCCTCCTCCCAAAACTTCTCAAGGAGGAACTAAAATAGGCTTAAAGATGGAGGTTACACTGGCTCATAATGGGGAATTTTGAATAAGCTATTTAGAAGGCAATTAAAAGGGAGTTATGAGGGGATAATTTCCAAGGTTACAAACTCCATGAATCTGGAAAAAAAAAACCTCTAAAACTATACATAACGGCAGTAGAGGGGTCCAAAAAACACCGAGCCAAGTAGTGTTGCCAAAATAGTCCAAAACACGCTATTTAAACATAAAAATAAAACACGCATCCTTAACACGAATTATAAATGCTAGAAAATATATAATTTGTAATCAAATAAACTTTATAAATATAACATTTTAAAAGTTGAAAAACAAATAATATAAGATATAATATTTTTTTAGAAATAAAATATTATAATTTTAAAGGAAAATAATAATTAAGGGAAAATAACTCAAATAAATTATGAGCGAAAATCCGTGGTGTTACAAAAACAAAGCATGCTTCACTTCTTCTGTTGTGTATGGTGCATTCAATATGTTCCTGTCCTCTTCTGTTATCAGTGGCCCAGCTTGTACTATTTCTTGCATTATAATCTTTTTGTGTTGTATGTTGTTGCCAAGAAGCTTATTATAATACTCCATAAAAGCCCCTGTAACTCCTTCAGGCTTGTCTTGCCACTCCCCTTTCTCATTATGTATACTATATATGTGATTCTTCTCTCTTCTTGCCATGATAGACTGATGAAAAAGTGTTGTATTTTCATCACTATCCCTAAGCCACTCCAGTTTTGCCTTCTACTTTAGGAAATCTAAATATGCCCCATGCTTCAGTTTGTATTCTTGAACAACTCTTAATTCTGCTGCAGCCATCTCAATATTTCCTAGATTCAGATGCATTTGTTCCTAGGAAACTATCATTGCTTGTTGAGCTTTATAATCAGGAACCTACAACTCTGACTATCCTTCTTTGTTCAAAATTTGAAGCATCTTCTTCACTGCTTTCAACTTGGTCAGAATTATGTACATCTTCGAACCCTCTATTACAACTGACCATGCTTGTCTTACTTTCTCCATAAACTGTGTATCTCCCTTCCATATTGTGAAATATCTGAAAGGTTTCTTACTACCTCTTTCAATAGGATAAATTATGAGTACAGCTGGAGACTGGTCAAACTCTCCCTCTAGGAAATATTCCTTGCCATGCTTGATTCCCCAACATTCTATCAAGCTTAGAGAATACCCTATCTCCTCCTTGCTGCTTGTTATTTCATGTAAAAAAGCATCCAGTACTTTTAATGTCTTCCACTCCACATTCTCTCATACAATCTCTCTCAGAGGAGCTATTTCATATTCTCTAACCAGTGAGCCTAATCTTTCATCAGTGCTCATAACACCATTAAAATCACCACATACTAGCCAACGATCATGAGTTTTTAACATTCTCAGATCCTTCCATAATTCCTCTCTTGCACGTCTTTCATTAAAAGCATATAGATATGTACAAAAAAAATCCATTACTACCACTACAAGGTTGAACAAAACAATATAATAATTGAGTTGTACCTTTAATGATGTTGACAGTAAAGCTCCCAGGCTTCCATGCTATGATTATCCTGCCATTTGGATTATAAGAAGCATCTGATGAAAAGCACCACCATGAAAAAACTCTCTGGTAAAGAGCACCTAAATTAGGTGCCTTCACCTTTGTTTCCAAGAGGCCTACTATACCAACTGCATATCTGTGAATAAAATCTTTAGTGGCCTTCTGTTTGTTGATATTGTTGGCCCCTCGGATGTTCCAGCATAGTACCCCATCCATTTTTGATAGGGAAAGTTCCCTCACCCCTATCTCCTGCTTCCATATTCACTCCTTGTCCATCTAATTCATCAACAACAAGCTCCTCCTCTGCAGCATTTTGTATAAGAGTCTGAAAGGAGTTATCAGTTCTAGTGATACTAGTACTATTAACTCTAACCCGTATGGGTTTCAATGCCTTTTGGAAACCATCTGGATCCATTTCCACTTCCTTATCCTTCATACTCTCCACCTGGTGACCTTTTGTCCTTGTTCTGTGTTCGGTCATCTGCTACATTCTCTATTACTACAGGTGCAGTAATGAGCTGATTATTGTTTTTAGGCCTCCATTCCTGCTTAGGTTGTACCTTCCTACAATCCTTACTGTCATGACCATATTTCATGCACTTACTGCACTGAGTTGGCAACCATTCAAACTCAACAGGTACCTTCACTTTCTCCCCATATTTATTCAAGAACCAGATATGATCTGGAAAAGCTTGCTCAATTTTAACCTCCACTAAGATTCTTGTAAATTGCAATTTATCTATATTTCGTGTAGCTTCATCTCTTTTAATCGGATCTCCCAATTTGAAATTATCTTGTGTAGAGAGTGCTCTCCCCAATATTTGAGAGGCAATCTCAATTGCAACCAAACAGGTAAAGTTTTAATGTCCTCTTTCACAAAGTCAATATCAGGTGACCATGGTTTCATAATCAGTGGCTTCTTGTAAAAAAAGAAATGTCCATTCAAAACAGATTCACGTGAATCCATAGCATTGAATCTCACTAAAAACACACCTCTCTTGATCATTGCTACCTTATCAACATGATATGATTTCCACATACGCCTAAAATAACCTTCCATGACATGTATAAGAGAGTTGGCACCAAGAACATAACAAATTATAGCAGAATCCCATAAGTTAATTTCATCTTGCACATCCTCAATGTCAATCCATTGAATTCCCCTAAAACTTCACTATTATCCATATTTTCAACATCATCATCAACATTCTCCAACTGTTCGACATTATGCATCAAAGGTTTAGGTTGAAAAATAGGAACAGATTGCATACCTCCTTTCTCAGTTATTGTTCCATTGGTCTGACGATCAGCACTTCGATGAATTGATTGCAGCCATTCATTGAAAGCGTGTCTGTTCTCAGATTGTTGCTTCAATTGCTGAATAGAAGATGTAGGCGTGAGAATTTCTCCTATTCCAAGCCCAAAATCTAATGCTTCTACTCCCAATACTTCATCAACCGACCTAGTTCTCAAAGCTTGCGAATTCGATGATGGTCCCCTAGCTTTCTCCTTCTGTTTCCCAGAATTTCCAGCTTTAGATTTCCCTACTGCTTTCCTTGCCATGGCGACGGTGCACGATAGTTATCATGCACCGAGAGAAAATTGGAAGAGCTTTCTCTCACTAGAAATTTTCCTATATGTACCACGCTTTCCACGTTAGAAAATGTCTCCATTGATGTGCCTCATTTTGCATGCCACAAAGAGTGCTTGGTTAAGGTTTTGGGAGTCATTTTGGCCCTTAAAGGTCTTTTAAAGTCGGAATCGGAAAAAAATGACCATAAATATCTCGTTTTGCGTGATGTAAAACTAATTGAGAACATATTGGTTTGTTTGTCGTTAATTTTTAATTGAATTTTTCAACAATTTACGGCAATTAATGTTTTTTTTTGCTTCATAATGTCACGGTTGAAATGTATGCATTAATGGAGCTAGGGTTACCAATGTGATTTAAAAAAACTCAGGGTTACCAACGAAAAAAATCAAAATCTGGGGGTTACCAATGGGAATTTCCCTAATATAAATCATGTTTTCTTTTAAAGCATTTACCAATGGGAATTTTCTTAATATAAGTCATGCTTTCTTTTAAAGCATTTACCAATGGGAATTTCCTCATTTACTCTCTTAATATCCATGTATTATGCAAACATTTACCGAATCAAATTATTTCTTTTTTTGGTTGATATATGTGTATCATTCCTTTAATATCAGTAAACTCTTCACCTTCCATAACTTAATATCCATGTATTATTCCTTCAACATTTATTGATTTTTTTTTCATTTTACAAGAAGAAAAAGAAAGATAAAGCTTCAAATGCAATTGAATATATTAATCCAAATAAATAAGATTCAACTTACCTTAATTCCTGTGTAAAAACAGGACCATGACTTATATTACGGGACGGAGGGAGTATTTTTTTACGGTAAGGAGAAGTCGCACAACCCGATTGGAACCTCGCTCGGGTAAACTCCGCCTGACTTGATATGTAAAGCCCCTTAGGTGTAGGGGGAAATGGGAAGGTGAGATCCCCACTCCCATAGTGTCTCTAGTGGGTTTTTCAATCCTACAATCTCAAGGTAGTGAGATACAAACCAAACCACTATACCAACTACTACTTGGTATTGTGGAGTACTATATATGAAATGTAATGTTATAAGGCGGTCATATGGTATATGATTACTAAACAATGTATTAAGAATTTCTTTGCTCAAGACCTATTTCCTTACCTCAGCACCCATCAACCGATCTTCTAATCCAATCCAAAACCTGCTTCCCAAGTCATATATATACCATCATTGTAGATGATTCATTTTACCATATAAATTGCCATGCAGATATGGGGATGTAGACATATAATCGTGTCTCCCCATTTAAGAATCTGATGATGAAACATATCGTGGTCTTAATTGGTCCGGTCCAAGGGGAGAGCAGTCTGAAAAATCATCCCAAAACTATTTTTGAAAGTGTTAAAATCCTATTTTAAAGCCCAATTAATTATTCCTGGTAATTATTTGCATTTTGATCCTATAAATCAAGTTTTGAGCCCAATCCTTTGAAAAAGCCCAATAATTAAGTATTCATTGATAATTAATTGTTTTATTTCTATAAATAAATATTTTTCAAAGATATTTTTATAATTAAAATCGGGTTTTATCACGTAAAATCAGATTTTTGGACTTAAATGATAAAATAAAATCGATAAAACGAGTTTTCTAAAAAAGCTGGCAAAACGTATCAAAAAGCAAGGCAGTGCGCTTGTGCACCTGGCTCACCATCGTGCGTCAAGTGCACCATTGTGCAACTGTGTCAGGTGCACCAATCTGCACCTAACACGTGGCATTATGCGTCAAACAGCGCCTGACGCACTCCACTGCGTGACGCGCAGTTTTATTTTCTATCTTTTTAAAAACATGTACCACGTGTACGTAGCTGATTGGACGAGTCGCGTCAGGCGCACCAATGTGCGTCTCACACGTGTGATCGCGCGTCACACAGGGTGTGCGCCTGGCGCACCCAGCGCGTGACACGCAGTTTTGTTTTTCCTATAAATAGGTCCTGATTTTCACACGATTTTCATACGATTTTCATACTTTAACACCTCGACTACCTCGACTTCGACACTTACGAATACCTTACGAACCTTTACAAAATCTCTCTAAAAACTCATACTTACAAACAAACACACACATATATTTATATACACGTTCAGATTTTCAGGCTTCACGATTGTTCGTCCCGAAGGTTGTCAGTCTCTCAGATCCAAGCCACAGTTGAAGTTACTAACTGTTTCTTTTATGATGTAGATCTTTAATTTAAAATCATTCTATTGTACATTCTAATCCTTTTTCTTCCTTTTTATTTATTATTCATACCTATGCATGCTATATGATTGTCCTATTAATGCTTTCATCACCTCACATGTTTATTTTTGCTAATCAAATACTTTGAACGACCTGTAAGGTTCCCTGTAATTTGATTGCCTAATAACATATCACTAAAAAATAGTCTTTTATGTATTTCCTGAACCAACCTAGACCAAATTATTTTTAGGGTGCATGAAAATATTTTATGGTTATTCTTTTGCATAAAATTGATATGAATCGATATTAAGTAGAGGCCATCAATGGGCGACATGGTTCCTGACCGTGTTCGTACCCTCACCCCCCCCCCAAAACACAATATTTGGTTTATTGACCATCTATGGAGTCAAGAAGAGAAATCTACATTAGATAAGTCCCAAATTTGTCCCTACAGTTTTTCAATATCCATTTAAGTTTATAAGTCTTCCTTTAAGGACTTGTTGGTGACTTCCAAACATTTTCAATATAAGCCTTTACAATGAGGTAGTTAAATACGCGTTCATTCCGCGTAGGCGAAATAAAATCACGCCTACAGGGGCGATTTGCAAAATGAGCTCTAGGCAGTGGATGACTTACTTTCTAATTTAAATTAAACCAAGATCGCAGACTTAACGTAAATTAGGGACTACTTGACTATATGAGCTAAACTATGCAAAATCATATAGATAGCAATAATTGACAACCATACATATACTAGTAATATGCATTATCACCAATTAAACATGACTCACAAGCAAATTCAAAAAATAATTAATGGGTAAAATACTCAAGTTGATAATAATATCCAAACTAATTCACCATACTAACAATAAGAATATAATAAAATAGAAAAGTAATTTGAAAGAATAGCAATTGGGAATAATAAGTAAGAGAAGAACTCATGAATATGTGCCCAAGAACACCGTACAAAACTCAACTACGACCCCGCATTTCACCGTGGCTCTTGTTCGATCTTGAATTCGAGACTAAGCTTGTAACACCCCGTCCTTCTACTACTAAGATACTAACAATATCTAATCAAGATTTATTAAAAAGGACGTTAGCGGAAATAACGTCAGGACGGTTATGCTACTCTAAAACAATAATTAAAGATAATCCTCAAATCAAAGTTTCATAACTCCAACAAGAATATCCAAGAAAACATTATAGTTCTAAATAAAAGAAATATCCCAAGTCATAACAAAACATCATCCAAAAACTACGAGACATGCAAGTCTCCCGTTAAAACTTAAATAAAAACTAAATGTCCTTGAAAGCTAGCCAAAAGTAGGACTCTCTATGGTCTGCATAGAACTCATCTACCAAAAACAACACCAGGAGCTTCTTCTCACTACAAACCCTCACTCTACTAGCCCAAGCAGTCACAAGTCTAGCAGTCATTTCCATCCGCAAGGATATATATTAAATAATTCCACAGTCAGTGGGGAGTAACTAGCAGTTCTCCCAGAACAATAGCAATCAAAGCACAATTCAGAAGTAGATTATTAAGAAAGGAAAATCATGCAATCATTACATCAATAGCACGCACACAAAAATCATAAAGCTCACAGGCAAAACAAGTGATCATAAAAAAAAAAGTAAACAAGATATAATGAGTGTAATAATTCTAGAATATATAAATAATGTTAAATCAAAACTACAACAAGTTATTGAGTCAGAAACCGAACGCCAGTGATTCGCAAATCACTTCCTAAGGTTTGTCAGATCGCAATCTCCAGGTCAGTCTATGGGCTTATGTTCCCCACTGCCTGTGTCTAAGAATGGCCAAACTCCCGATGCAGGGTAGAACACGCAGAACTCCCTGACCTCTCGGACGACAACAATTAACCCAGGTGTACCCCTAGTTCGCAAACCAGGTGGTTGGCATGTTCTTCACCGGGGACTACATCTATCCCACCGGATATTCTTATCTCAAAATACAATCATGCATATAATCCAAGTATCATTCATCTAAAAATATTCGTCAAAAGGGATGCCACCCGGTCTTATACCCACATTTCATCAAACAGTTCTTCATAATTCCTCAAAATCAATAACTTACGAATTTTCAACAAGTGTCTCTCACAATAAACACTTGAACATCTCAAAACATCATCAATGATATAAAACTAATTTTTACAGCACCAACATTTCGATCAAAGATATATCACCAAATAACTCTAAAACTTATTCATTAAAAGAGTATTATCAATTAATCATTTTCTTTCATAAATCAAACATAAACATATGGTTATCCAATGATACATACTGTATACTACTGAAAATCAGAAACCCAGAATATAATAAATTATGAATTATTTCTGACTTACAAGCCCTCAAATGATTTAAAAGTGTAACTTCAATTTCACCACAAAAACACCATAATAATTATTAAACTAATAATTTCGAGCAGTAAAATCATACAAAAATTATCATACGACCCTAATGGCTCTACCGACATGGTAAAATTTTTATTTATAATTTTTGGACTCCAAAAGTATTTTTAACAGTTCATATATAGATTACTCAATAAAGCCAATATAATAATTAAAAATACAAAACAGACGCCCAAAATTTACTAAAAATTTACATCACATGTAAAAACTCACGGAAATACATAATATTTAAAGAAATAAATTTTTCGGCCTCCAGAAACAATTTTTATAATTTATATACTGACAAAAACGAATTTGCAAAAACAGACATACAAATTAAATAAACCAGAACACAGTAGGAAAAAATTATTCTAAAGCATGGAATACATACTACGCATATAACATGATCTAAGAAAAAGAACTCCAGCAATTTTAGCATCCGTTTACTGATTATTATGTAATTTAGCCAAAAACGTACAAAACACCAATTAAATCAAATAAATACCAAAATCAATACGAAAATTATTTTCCTCTACACAGTATACACATATCATGCATCAAGTATGTCCATGTTAAATTTCGTCAATATTTTCACTCAAAAAGTATTTTAAATAATTCCTAGCGCAATAAACTAAAACCGAATAATACCCTAACCACTATGGTTCTAAGACAACTACTAGTTACCTGGATCGTCGGAGGCGAGCTGAAAACTTCTAGAAAATCCCAAAATAGGCGTGTGATCCTCTTCTTCTTCAAATTCCAAGCACCAAGTATAAGAAAAAGGCAACAAGAACAATTCACGAACAATTAACAAGAAGTAGAAATGAAAATTTTTGAGAGAATGAGAGAGATGATGATGATGGCCGAAAATGGCAGCAAAGAGTTTCTGATTTTTAATCAGAAATTGAAGTGATGATGGTTGGTTTTAAGGAGGTTTAATGATGAAGAATCAATAGGGGGGTTATGGAAGTTACAAGGCATCAAAGAGTCACAAGAAATTAAAAAGAAAAGAAAGAAAAGAAAATGAGGCCCTCCTTTTTCCTTCACTTGGCCGGCTGTCCAAGCCCACAACCAACAAAAATAATTCGGCCCAATTCAACAATGATCCATGCCTCAAAAGCCCGCTACGCGATAAAACGATAAATTCCTAAATCGCACCTAAACTTTGAAAATACTTAAATAATGAAAATAATTCAAATAAATTATATTATAAATATAAATATAATGCACACATTAGCATGCCACATGCGATGCAACATTTCATCACCCAAATCGGTCCATCAACGTTAGAAAAACGTTACGCGACAACACCGCATCCTAAACGCCTAAATAAATGACGAAACTAATATAACCTTTAAAATAAATAACTAACAACTTAAAATAAATATATATAAATATAAACAACATATAAAAATATATACACATTTTCACAACATGTTCAAAAATAATATAAATAATAAATTATTTATTTTTACGAAAAATATCATTTTTATGTAAACAAACGCCAGGAATAAAGGGTGAAAATTACGGGGTGTTACAAAGCTTCCCTTCAATGGCTTCCTTCACTTGCTAATTACCCAATTACGAACTCAATCAAACCCTCGCTCAACTCTTGGTATTTCTTGGCTAAATTATGCGTCCCCCATGAGATAGGGGATTCCATATATATATATATATCAAAACTGGAATTTTTGATCTGAAAAAAGGTTGGATAAGATGAGAATTGCAAAAGGATTGTACTCTGATTCAAACTCATCCTATTTTTTCGGGCAAAGATTAAATTGCATAACAGGATGAAAGATGATGGAGAATGTGTTTTATGGGTTTTGTTTCCTTCTTTTCTTGATTATTTTTGTTTTCAATGCCCTTTTCTCCCTTAATCTTCTTTTCCTTTTTCTTTTATTGTTTTGATCTTCCTTAGCCTATATGAACTTGTAGAGTACCTATAATAAAAATAATACACTAGTTAAGCTAATTATTCAATAAAATATAATAAGGACATAAATAAACCACTAATAATAGAAGTCAATAAAATTATAATATAACACATAGAAGACAACTATAAGACTTATTTTAAGGTCAAAAAATATGGAAGTATATGCACTTATCAAATTCCCTCACACATAGCTTTTGGTCGTCCTTGAACAAAACACTACTAAAATAAAAATAAAAACTATACTATGAAACCAATAAACCTAACTCACTGTCGTAGGAATCACGATTGCACTTAGCATGTCAAACAAGCCCTTTAAACCCCTAGGCTACCCTAGTGGACGAATAAGGTCTCGTGAGGATTTTCAGATGGCATATCCACAAATCCTTATTAACATATATCTCCAAACCAGTTGTATCCTATCTAAACACTAAATGCAACTATTATAACGGATAAACTAAATATTTCCACTTCAAAATCATGTATCGGAAACAACTAAATTAGAGAAGTACACTACAAGAAACTAAAACACTTTAAGTTAGTCAGAAAAACATTGAGGAAATGTTAGTGGAGATGTCATACTCATAGTGTCTTAAACAATCGAACTATCAAAACTCATAATACTTCATGAACAAATTGTTATCTTCACAACTCAAAAATAGTTGGCTCATCCACACTTTCTTACACATTGAATTCAATAGATAGACCCTCACAAGTAGAATTTAAATACTTAACTTTCATGTGTTTGGGGTTAAATAATATTCACTCAAACCTATAACCAAGTCGACTCAAAATGAAGTATATTTCTTTAAAGTTGACTATCGTCTGAATTCTCTACTTCGAGAATGACAAAATGCATAAAGATCAAAAGGTCTTTCAAAAGGCTGTAACATGGCTAAGGTTAAAGGGTAGGGATAATATTTAGGAATGTGGAGTTAATTAGAAGCCAAGCTAAAGGGAGCAAAAATACATGACTTAAGCTGTTTCAGTCACATCAAACTCCATTTATACTTAACCACCATACTCCAATTTTTTTTTTCTTTTCATATTATTCACCATATCCTTCACAAGTAATGCAATTACAACACTTATATGGAAATTTCACAACATTTTCACCCTTTCTATGATTTTCAAACATTTATTTTCTTTGCATTCTTTCCAATAATAACTTTTTTCAATTTCATAACCCTTGTTTTCTCCTTTTTTTTTCTTTTTCAATACGTCTCCACTATAATGCAAACTTACAATACAAACTCAATATATTAACTCCCCTCAGCCAGGCTAGGGTATAATATGTAGGAGGCCACGGGTTTGTACTATATGGTTAATAAATAAATAAGGATTTTAAGGCTCAAAAGGGTTAAACAAAGGGAAATATTATATGAAAGAAAATATCTGAGGCTAAAAAAATGAAACGAACACCTAAATCATTTTTTCATAACATTTGTCACAAAAGTCTCAAAGAGTATCAAATCAAGTTCAAGAGCCACACTTCATTGAGGAACTATCACTCAAGAAAAAAAATAATGAGACTGATGCATATGTGTCAGTCTAATAGGCTCAAAAGCTCACAAGGTTTGGTCTATCTATCTAGCCAGCTTATTTTAAGAGAAGCAAGATAGTTTCTTTTTCAATTGTATTATAAATTTCTCAAGTTCTATTATTATATTCCAATTATATAACATTCTCAAAATCTTTTTATTTCAATTTTTTTTTTTTCAAAAACAAGTTAGATTAGAGTTTCTTATCAACTTACTAATCGTCATTCTTTCGGAAGTTAAGAGGTGGAAATCCTAAATTAAATGAAAATAAAATCCTAAAACTAATGCAAACAAAAGCACATAATTTTTTTAAGTAACTAAATGAAATAAAAATTCTATAGAAAATTTTGCAACACTTCCCCTAAAACAGGACATATCCCAATTTTCTATAGCTTAAAGTCATGGTTATTACCATAACCTGTATTCAACATATAAAATGATATGTCATATAATGCCAGCACAAAACACAAACTATACTCATGATTTTGCCAATTCACCAAATGTCCAGCTCAAAAATGAAATTGTTCACCAATTTATCTCCCCCCACACTTAGAATCAGCATTGTCCTCAATGAAAAAGAATTGAAGGAAAGAATGAGAGAACTTAGCTGGTTTTGTGGTGGTTCTCGGAGCATGTGATAACTCCTCTGTCCGTTGTGCTGCTGCCAATCTCGCACCAGTGGGTGTGCTGTTGTTTTTTTTATAGTGCAACTTACGATAATTTCCTCCACACTTAAACCTGTCATTAACCTCAATGTAGGTCTTTAATACCGAAAATGAAGCACAAGTACATAACATAACAATGCTCAAGATACGACTGCAGATTGAACCATTGTGAAACATCAAATAACAACACCTAACAGAGGCATATAATTTTCTATTCATCCAAATGTATCAGTATGATCTACAGTAGACAGTGAACCATTTAATAGTGACTGTTAAGTCCTTTAATGCTACTATGCATAACCCAGGTTGCTACATAAGTGAAGATATATGCAAATAAGTGACTATATGCAAACTGAACAAAAACATAACAGGGATAAAAATACATAATTCTTTTACCTATTGCCCAAAAAGAAAGGAGAATATGAGTACAGTCAAACAACACCCTCTATAATTGTCACTAAAGTTGAAAATATAATTGATAATAAAACCGACAAGACAAAACGCAATCTAAACTTGTTGATATTAAAATTATGATAGCAGTAAACTTTGAGGTATTATATTAACAAGCCCAAATGAGAATCAATGATATATATTGGCTAGGAAGATAAAGCAGAATTTAAGTCTAACCAATATCAATCCACTATTGTAGATGTTCTAGAAATGACACAAGCACACATCATGCAAAAATTCTGCTGACAACATGCTATATACTTATGTCAACCCACTATTGTAGATGTTGTAGAAATTACACAAGCACACATCATGCAAAAATTCTGCTGACAACATGCTATATACTTATGTCAACTATCAATTATTAGACTAACTTTAAATAAGATCATAACTTGCAAAAATTTGGCCAAGAACACAAGCAATAAACTTATTATCACCCATCTAACATATATGAAAAGCCTATCTCTAAGTAGATTCAAGACATATAAAAGAACATAAACCTCACATTTAAGGTCTCCGGTATTCATAATTCAGAATACTAACACCTGACTTTCACAATGAAGGTAAGATAGGTAAAAAACAATAACAAAATGCATCCCTAGTGCCCCACTAACAGGTTTAACCTCAAATTCCAATATGTGATGTAGGTGGAGATCATAAGGTAGCAAACAAAATTCATAGATAAGTAGGAGTGCAATGGATTAGACAATGAACGCATCACTAATAAGTATAACGATTTTTTCACCATGTTTCCCGAGTTTTCTAAAAATTCACGTCGTACCCTCCAACTTTTCAAAATACACGGGGTACCCCTAAGTTTCATAATAAATCATGTGGTACCCTCAAATACCCTTAATGACTAACGGCGTTAACCGTCGTTAGTCATTACCCTAATTAACCCCTAATTAAACCCTAATTAATCTAACTAAACCCAAATTAACCTAGCTAAACCCTAAAACCTAACTAACCTCTAACTTCTAACCCTAACCCTAACCACCACCACCACCACCCGGCCCCCCTCCACCACCCGGTCCCCCTCCACCGGCACCTAGCCCCCTCCCCTGCCCCCAATGACCCTCTCCCCCCATCCCCCCGCAACCCTCCTCCCCCCCACCACGACCAATTACACCGCCGCCCCCCACACCATCCTACGGCTCCCACCCACACCTCCTCTTGATGAAATTTTGCAGCCCCCCACCCCTTCGACTCGCATCCCCTCCCCACCCCCCCCCCACTCCCCTTGAAGAAATTACGTAGCCCCTCCCCCCAAACAAGCGCCGCTACAATGCCAAAGATTTCAACGTTATTTCTCGCTCCATGCCGTCCCCGAATGGTCCATTCCCGCCACACAAATCCATCGGAAGTTCGATTTACGGGGATTGAAAATTCAAGGGGAGGGGACTGCGTAAATCAAGGGGGGTAGGGGTGAAAGTTGCGAAAATCGAAGGGGTTAGGGGGCTGCTTGCCGCGGGGTGGGGGAGAGGGGGAAATCGAGCTGCGGGGGGTGGGGGAGAGGGTGCGGGGGAGGGGGGAGGGCGAGGGGTAGGGAAGGGGGCCAGGGGACAGGGGTGGTGGAAGGGTGGGGGAGTGGGTGGTGGGGTGGTGGGAGGTTAGGATTAGGGTTTGGGGTTAGGGTTTGGGGTTAGGATTAGGGTTAGCATTAAGGGGTTAATTAGGGTTTAAAACAGAAAATTAGGGTTAATGACTAACGGTGGTTAACGACGTTAGTCATTAAGGGTATTTAAGGGTTCCACGTGAATTATTATGAAACTTAGGGGTACCTCGTGTATTTTGAAAAGTTGGAGGGTACCACGTGAATTTCTTGAAAACTCGGGGGTACTTGGTGAAAAAACCGGTATAAAGCATAATAGATAGGCTATAATGATAATCTAAGCATCAATTCGATTAATTGTTTGCCAACTATTTATAGAGTATAAGTTGACATACACCACATGCATATATGGACATTGTCAATAGAGAACACACCAAATAAAACATATTGTACTCGTAGTTTCATAATGTATTTTTATTCAAGAAGTCAAGATGGTTCTCGTTTTGCTTAAATTAAGATACCTTTGTCCAGGCCGAAAAATAAGTACAAGGCATAAATCATAATATATTATAATCTCTAAATAAAATTTGAAAGGTAAATATACATAGGACATGATTTTCTAATGTGCAACAATTGTATAACAGAATTATCATGTAAATAGGATGATTATCATGTTAGTTCCAACCAGACCATTAGAGGAATAATACCAACATATTCCAGCAATTAAGTCGGTAAGCACATATGATTGATATATATATATATATATATATATATATATATATATATATATATATATATATATATACTCACTCAAGTGTATTTCTTTTCTTTTTTTGGTTCAATTATAAGCTCTGAATTTCTAATCCAAAAGCGCATGATAGATTGAATATCATAAAAGACCATGACAGATTGAATATTATAGAAGACAGAGGTCTGATATAATTTATGAACCCAGGTTCATACATAGATAAGAGAAAGATTTAACAAAAAGGACAAGGCGAGACAAAAAAATTGATCTAAGTTCATAATGGAAACCTGAACAATAACCTTGAACTAGTAAGTTAACTGAAAACTAGAGATAAGAAGCAAAAGAAAAGAAAATGCTACAGGTAACATCACACAAAGGGCAGAACACGCATAGATGACTGTCTCATTGACAATGAAAAAAAAATACCAAGCAATCTATAACTAAGGCTATGTTCAGTTCACCTTATTTTTATGGTATGAGAAGTAGAGAATGAGAGCAGCATTCCGCTGACCTTCATGACCATTGTACAGAGAGTTTGCTGCTTTAAATCTTCAGGGATAGTCAGAGAGTGCAGATAAGAGGACACTTCCTTGCAGGATAAAAAATGCCGTCCATTAGGACTGCATAACATCCAGCAGACATACTGTGTGAGTAAGAAGAGATAATTGTTTCACAATAACTATCCACAGTTTTCCAGCTAATGTCTAAGGGCCTATTCTTTACATTGCAAATTTATCAATTTGCCAATACAAAAAAGAAGTTTCCTGCTGTGAGTTATCCAGTTCAATGTGGAGCGAGTAACTAACGTGGATCTGCAATGTCTTTGTTTGAAGAACATGTGATTTATATCCTGCCGTGAGTTATCCAGTTCAAGTACTTTAGGCTATAGTGTGTGCATATTGATGTCTTGATCTAGTACATTATTCAACTTAATTCTTTCTTAAATTTGTTTGCGGTTTGTATTCTTTTGGGTTAACATCTTTGTATGTACTTGGTAATCTAGGTCAAGGTTTAATCCCACCACCCTTTTAAGAGAAGCCTGCAATCTAGGTCAAGGTTTTGGATCTTATTAGACACCCAACAATATCTAGCCATATGACCCTTTTTACCACATTTGAAACAAGTTATGTTTTTAAAGTCAGGTTTTGTGGTGGTCTGTTGGTGTTTTTATGGGTCTTTCATTTCCGTTGCTCAAAAGGTTTTTTATGGAAGACTTTCTCAACCTTCTTATAGAACCTTCGGGCTTTATAGGGTTTTTGGTAATGGGTCGGTTTACTACAGCTCCCTATACGTTTGTCTGAGGGGAGGAGTTATCAAATTGTTGGCAGAAGGAGCCTAACTCCTTTTTAGTTTCTTTTAACTCCCTCTTTAAGTGTTTTTGGAGCTTAAAATCTTGACATATTTGAAGGCCTTGTTTAGAGGTTGGATTTACCAACTCACCGTAGGTTAGCCTATCGTAAGGGATAATATGTTCTCCAAAATCCTCACGGATTCGTTTCGACTTTTTCTCCTAAGATGGTTGGAAGACCACGCTAGGAATTTTTCTTTCCAAAAGGGTTGGTTAGAATCTTCTCTAAGCATCACCCTAGTTAGGAAAATATTCTTATACCACTCGGAAATCACTAAGTTTCTTGCATCTAAGTTTAGACAAAAGTATTATATATATATATATATATATATATATATATATATATATATATATATATATATATATATATATATATATATATATATATATATTGTTGTGAGCTATATGGTGTTATTTTGTGTTGGAGTGTTGTTATTGTCCTATGTTGGTGTTGATTTAAAAGCATGACTCTATATGTTTTAACTGCATTTGCTTTGTGAATTGTGAGTAATGTTATAGGATGGATAAAGTAAATGGAGCTACATGAATGTTCAAGCTAATCATCACAGTGAGATTTTACCTTCGAAGGATTATCCTCTACAAGGTTGGCCTTTTTGCTTTTGTAGTTTTATTTGCATTTAGTTGATATATAATGGAAATCAAGCATTGTAGTCTTAACATAGGATCTCGAAAGCTTTCTAGTAATTGCTGTTTTTAGGATTTCAATCAACCACAACATCAGGAGCTTTAAGTTTTGAAAACATGAATATGGCCTTGTTTGCCATCCTTCTCCTTCTCCTTCTGCTCATATTCTTTGTTTTGATTATGAACATGTGGTTTGCTGCTCCCTACACAGCCCCGTCCCCCGCCCCCCCTGCACACCCCCTTCTTGTTGGCCCCCTACACACCCCCTTCTTGCTGCCCCCGCACAGCCTCACTCCCCCGCCGCCCCCGCACCACCCTTCCTTTAATTTCACTAACCAAACTCCTTATTCTTTAGTTTTTGGTTGTGAAGCAGTTATCTTTGCAGAAGTGTACATGCCAACAGCAAGATATGAACTCATGATAGGAGACAATAACGATGCAAAATTGCCTCATGACTTGGATACCATTGACGAAATCAGAGATGTAGCCAGGCAAACAGTGGCATGAAGTTACAACAAGAACATTAAGATCAAGCAGTTCCAAGTTGGAGATTAGGTCCTTAGGAAGACAATCGAAAATATTAAAGATCCTAAGGTATGCAAGTTAGCTGCAAATTAGCAAGGTACATAGCAAATTGAAAAGATAGTAGGCAACGGTGCATATAGATTAGTCACCAAAAATAATGGTGTGCAAATCCCACGAAGTTGGAACGCAACTCACCTCAAACATTATCACTTCTAAAACTTTACTTATCATTTTGCATTTACTTTATATATTTTCCTCCTTTAACGATTACTGACTTAAGCATCGGAGGGTCGGTGGCAAAATGTCATCGGTCTAGGTCTGACCAGAAGCTTTACGAGGGGCTACAACAGCTATGACGCAATTTCCTAAGCAATATTAGCAAACCTTCTTAGACATGCAAACTCAGCTAACTTGCAAATTGTAAAGGTTAAGCAGACGACTCTTGGTAACATCTTTCATTAAACTTCCTTTTTGCATTTACTTTCCACTTTACTTCTAAGATCTTATACTGACATAAGCATCGGAGGGTCGTTGGCAAAATGTCAACAGTTTATAGGTCTAACATGTTGTTTTACAAGGGGCTGGAACGTCAGAGTCAAATCCGTAGGCAACATTAATCAGACTTTGTTAATGCAGAAGTAAATCTAAAAGTGCGAGACAAGACAGGAGATATATGTCATGCATCCTAGCAAGATGATGTTTTTGAAGTTGGCAACTCAGGAGCAAAATGTAAAGGAGAAAAGAATTCATAGTTTGTTCAAACAACACTTTGTTTGCAATTAGAGATCCAATGGAAAGAAGTTTCTATCCTCTGTGCAAGTTGAATCCTAAGTTGCATTTTAAGTTGTATGAATTTTTGAAGTTTAACAAATAAAACCACTTTGTCCTTACAAAAGTGAGTTATGCGAATTTTTTAATGGACAATAACACCACAGTTGTAAAACAAATGAATATAGAAAGCCAACTTTAAAACTGGTAGATGTTTTAGTTTTCTACAACATGCATGCATAAAACAACACATAGTACAAGCCATTCTAAAAAAAAAAACGAGATGGCAAACAAAGTTGCAAAAACCAAATAGATAAGCAAAACAACAAATAACCATTAAGTTGCTTCCTCGAAAAAGGGGAGAGCAATGCAATTTGTACCCAAGTTTTCCTGAAAATTCTACGTCTATCAAGCAGAATTAGCACACAAGAAAATATAAAACTTTATCCCATGAGTAGGCGCAAAAACACACAAATTATCCTAACCTTGCTCCCTTGAGCAAGTTAAAACACACAAGTTTTAGAAAATGTTTAGTAGAAAAGGCAGAATCATGGAGCATACTTAGTACGTAGTCTTGTCCGCATCCAGGTCAATCGGGACAGAAGATGCACCAGGGGCTGAAGTAGCCATATGAGTAGACGATTCATCAGTTTCTTCAGCAATAGCCTCTATATAAGCTAACATCTGTGCTACCGGGTCCAATTGCCAGCAGCATACTCCTCCGTGTGGTTTCAATCTTTACCAACCAAGATTGAAGCCCTAGAGCATCTAGATGTTCACTATGCTTCTTCGCAGCAACCTTTGCAGCCTCTTATAATTGGTTCTTTAGACGACGTTGCATTTCCTGTTGCTCCGCTTTTAACTTTCACGCAAGATAATTCGACCTCTCTTCAGCTATGTCCCTCTCCTTGCTAAGGGTAGCATTTATGTCAGCCATCTCAGATAAATTTTGGTGGGTAGCAAGGAAAGCTTACAAGCACTAAGCAAGAAGGAAATTTCAAAGAAGTAAGAATGAAGGCAAGACAAGTAAGATGTCAGAGAGTAAAGACAAAAGAGGCAAAAATATCTAAACAGACAGGCTAACACCCTCTGAGGTAACCGCATAAATGAGTCATGGTTTCATGGCGGATCTTGGCAGCAGGTTACCATAAGCTTTTGGCGCAGGGCCATATTGGAGTTGCATCAACAAAGATCGAATAGAAGTCCTCTAAAATTTCAATTTCAATACTCTTTCTCTTGTGACCAGCCAGGGAGGAAGCAGGAGTTGTAGGAGTTGGCGTTGCAGGGCAGGTAATCTGGTGAACAAGTGGGCAAATTGAAGCGACGGCAAGAGTGAACAATTAGTTCTTGGCTAAAGAGTAGGGCAGAACGCTGAGATGCAACAGTTTTTGAAAAAAATGGTAACAACTTGTAACTAAAATTGTCAAATTAAAATTAAAGAATGTAAAGACCCGAGCAAGATGCATACTAGAAGATATGTTGGAATTGGAGTGAGTTCTTGTACTTCTTCTCTTTGGCGAGTTTGAAGAATTTGCTTGAAGAGGCAAGTTTGCACCAGAGTAGGCAGGAGCGATGAAGAAGGTCCTCTCTCTCGAACTGAGCGCTAAGATCAGATCAGTAAAACTTGCGAATTGTTTGCGACCGGTTGAATTCAAGGAAATACTTGTCAGGCAAGCGAAGTGAGTAAGTTGCTAAAATCCAGAATGCAAAATATAAAAATGGCTAGGCAAGATACCGTTTGATCTCCAAGTATCCTTGAAGAAGCCTCCAAAGTCACCCACAGAATCTGCCCTTACAAAGAAGAACCTTGTGGCCCAACCCCTGTCACGGCCCTTGTTGGCCCTCTTTCAACCAACCCGTCGCGACCTTCATTGGTGCCTAGGGAGAAACGTCCTTTCCCAAAATGTCTAATTTGGTATGTAAAAGCGAAATCATGCATTGTAAAGTCTATGTTCAAATTCTTGCTTAGAGTTTCTACACTCGTCAAAATTCTCCATGCCCTTGGCAGGAGTTGGCAAGGTGCTATGTCTGTAGCAGCGAAAAACTGGTGAATGAAAGGGTTTGCTATAATTTCGCGAAGGGATAATCATCAAAAAATAGCCAACCAGGGCAAACCAAATCCATTCTTTCGTTTTCCAAAGGCAACCTGATTATAGCATCATCAGCATAATTTTGTATAATAGTCTACAGGTTTGATATGGCTCATACGCTAGGGTAACTATTCTTGACCTTCAGAATGTCCAAGGGGCGAAACACATTTGCACCCTCAGGGGGAGATTCGCTTCTAGAAGAAGATATAGGGTTTGCTGTAGTCATGGTAAGATGAAAAGAAAAAAAGAAGGCAACTTATGCAAAAGCTGGTGCAAAAACAAGAAAATTCGAAGAACAAGTGCAAGAAAAAGCAACAATTAGGTAAAAAAGATTACCTAGAGAAGGAAAACTTGGGCGAAAAAAGAAGATGAGTAAGAAACTACATTTATAGAAGAGGTGGGAAGTTAAATGACCAATCAAAGCATACAAAACTGTCATAAAGAAGCGCGCTTAGCAATGAGGTTTTCATTTAAAATAATCTCCCTTCAAATATTTTAGGTAGTGATCAACAAATAATAACGTAACAAAGGTAGTTTTGTACAATATTTTGTAAATAAGGTAGTATTTCGCAAAAAATAGCCTAAGTAAGATAGTTATGGAGAAAAAAATCCTTAAAATTATAACACCAAACATTACTTGGTTTAGTGGTTAAGACTTTATTATATAAGCTTGAAGTCATGGGATCAAATTTTATACCATGCATTTTCTAATTTTGTATTATATGTGGAGTATATGAAGCAATGAAGGCAATTATTAGTGTCTTTGTATAATAGCCGAATCCAAAATTCACATTTGACCATTGATATTTTTAATACTTATATATATATATATATATATATATATATATATATATATATATATATATATATATATATATATATATATATATATATATATATATATATATATATATATATATATATATATATATAGGAACTTGACTTCAAAATAAAAAAAATTAACAAGATCTAACATGCAAGGATTTTTAGTGGTGGTTTAAACGACCTCTTTTTATGAAGAATAAGCTCCAAAATGACAACTACAATGTGTTTTTTCTATTACTTTTTTTAATTACTTTCAAGAGCCTACTTACAACTACATACCAACTGCATAGAAATACCTCTACTATCCCATACTATCCTATATTTATTGGATTTATAAGATCACCTACTTCTAGTAGAATATGCAAACTACCGTACCACTTGTAAAATTTAATTGAAGAATAAGTGATTTAATTCCTACTTGAACTCCAATAGTCTTATTGAACTTCCTAAAACACTAACTCTTCTTATTTTATAATACTTCCCTACTCAAACAGACTTCTGTCATGTGGTTCTCGGATTGCATCCCAACATACAATAAATTAGGGATGGCAATTGGGCGGAGCGGATACAGAGGATATTCCCTCCACATCTGCACACGCATAAAAATCACATTTCCATTCCCGCTCCACTACCCATTGCGCGGGAAAATTTCAGACCCATCTGTTCCACATCGAGTACGTATTTAAACTCATCCCTGCCCCACCACCAGCAACCGCTTCATATCCGTGTCATACCCACTTCATCCTCGCAACTATCTTCCCAATAAATCCCAAATTTGTTAGTGCAGTTGTCTACTTTACAGTAAATATAGTAAAAGAAAAATTAAAATTGATAAGTCACAACATTCAAATACATTATACATTATAATGCTATGATTTTCTTTTATTTGCAAATTTAAATAGGATTTCAATAATAAATATGGGGGTCGGGCGAGGGTGGGGAATTGCTGGAGGGGATGGGGCAGGGGCGGGTGGGGCGGAATAGGGCAGGTATAACATAAAATCCACACTCGCTCCACAACCCATTACGGGTACGACTTTTATCCCCATCCGCTCCCCATCCCTGCCTCAGTTGGGCGAGGATGGGGCAGGTCTCCTACTTGACCCGCCCCACTGTCATCCCTAGCTACATTAAATCTACATATCATATCGACAGTAAATCATAATCTTTAGTTTTTTTATTGAGGAAATACATTCAAAAGTTGATAAAGAAAAATATATGCGTCACTAATGTGTATCTAGGGCTAACAATTCGGCTTATAAACCAATAGAAGTTTTTCCGACGCATTTTGTCCTCATTCATGTTTACCCTGAAAAATTTCTCAAGAGGTCACCCATCCCAAGATTATTATTCTCAGCTAAGTAGGGGAGTAAGTGGATTGGACTGGATTGGACGTTGCCCAATCCAAATCCAGTCCAAAGTTTTTTGGATTAGAAAAAATTGAGTTCAAGTCTGATCCAAATATTTTTTGAGTCCAGTCCGATAACTTTTTCTTGAGTCCGAATCCAGTTCAGTCCAGTCCGATTATTATATTATTTTTTTCCCCGATTTTGATTCAATGGTCCCAACGTTTTCTCAAATTGAATTTGAATAATTAAGCTCATTATATCCATTCTATGAAATAAGTCACATACATCTTTTATATTATATATATATGAATATTAAATATATATACATTATATATATAAATACTTAATATATATTATATATAAAAATATTTTTGGACTGGACTGGAGTTATTGGGCTCCAAAGGGGTGAGTCCAAATCCAGTCAAAAATATTAGGACTCGAAAATTTGAGTCTGAGTCCAATCCGAAAAAATTTCAGTCCAATTTATTCCGACAAGTTTGGACTGAAATTTGATTGGACTCTGGACTTTTCGCAGTCCGCTTACACCCCTGCAGCTAAGCACACATAACTTTGGATTAACTTAGGAAATGAAATTCCTAAAAGGAAGGTGCATCTTGTTGGTATGTGTGGCCTGCTAAATCTCTTTTAAAACAATTATGATCGATATTACATTATTACCAATATATACTACCTTAATAAAAAAGAAAAGGGGGAAAAGGTTCTTCTACACTATGTCATTGTGTTTTTAGAATTTCTGCATCTATTATTATTTTTTATCCCAATTTTTTTCTAAAATTTGATATGATACTCTCAAACTTAACTTTTCTTAATGCACAATGCCTTCAACGCTTGATATATATATCATTTTATTTCGTTTGCTTTTTGTAATCTAGTGGAACTTATCTAGCTTATAGATATTCTCTTCAACATTTAAACTATGTACAATTAGATTAGTTCTACTTTATTACAAAAAGTAAACGAAATTAATAGCAAATAGTTAACAATTGGGGGGTACTTTACAATAAAAAAGGTATATTTAAAAGTATCAAGTAGAATCAATATATATATATAAAGGAGGAACTTTTCGGGAGCATAGGGAGCTCCTCAAGATTTTGAGGCCATAGAGAGTGCCACGTAGGATTGCCATGTCATTAATGTTTATTTTTATTTTTTACAAAAATAGAGTTCTACATAGATTTAAATACATATAGGGAGTTTTGGATAAGCAAAAATTAGAGTTTGATTGTGAATGAACAACCTAAATTGTTATATTATGTAAGTTGTGTATAACTTTTGCTACGTAATTCGGAATATTATAATTTTTGTACCATTGGATAATGCTCGAAATATGCTCCGAAATAAGATCCATATACAATATAGTTCTACAACTTATGAAATAGAGAGTGCCACGTATGATTGCCATGTCATTAATTTTTATTTTAAATATTTTAAAAAATAGAGTTCTACACATATTTAAATACATAAAAGGAGTTTCGAATAGTAAGAAATTAGAGTTTGGTTTTCAATAAAAAAACCTAAATTATTATATTATCTAAATTGAATATAACTTTTGCTATCTAATTCAAAACATTATAATTTTTTTACCATTGGAGAGTGCTTGAAATATGCTTCCAAATAAGAACCATTTACAATATAGTTTTACAACTCATGAAAACATATTTAATTAGATGAATGGTAAGACATTTTTTAATATAGTTTTACAACTTATGAAAATTCATTTATTTAGATGAACAATAATATATTATTTATTTTTTTATTTTAAATACATATAAAAATAACTATAAAAATAGCAAATTATATGTGACAATAACAATTATGTCTTTCAAAATCATACTTTTAAACATTGAGTTATATAAAGATAAAGAATACATATCTATAATTTTGAACCTATAACATACCATGGGGGCATTACATGAAAAATCAAATAAAAATTTGTCAATTGCAGAGGTATTATGCAATTGACTAATTATTTTATTCCTAGAATATTTATTGTATACATAATTATTTATGTTTGTCTTTTCCATATATCTATATGTCATATCTTATTTTTTTCTCCATGAACTTAATTCTACTGAAACTAATTGAAAAAATAAGGTTCGCGTTTATAGACTATTTGAGTTCACGGATCATAAAAAATGGGGAAATTTGATAAGTCTTGATATGGTCATGATTGATAAGAGGTATTTTTTTTCTCTTAAATAGTATTTTCGATCATTAATAGAGGTTAGATTTATATTTAATTAATTTTATTCATGATACCATCGTTATGTTTTTTTTTGGCTTTCCCTTCTTTCATTTATATGCATTAGTGTTCATATGTGCTATATTAAAAGTTGAAGTTGTGGATGACACTCGATCATGTTTTACTCTATTCTTTTGGTCATGCATCTATTAAATTATTATCCTCTACTTTCTTAAAGTATCATTCGGGTAATTTTCATGTTAAAACGGTGTTAGCTATTGTTAGTCGTACCAATTATTGGGATACCATTTAATAATAGACTTAGCTACAATATTCAATTGAATATTAAAAAATATAAAATTTATATCGTAATAACAAATCTATAAATTAGAGTATAATGACAAATACTTTCTTCGTTGTTTTTCTATAGCAACAATGGTTTGGACATGGTTTTTAAGGAAATAAAAAATTGGGTAGTTTAACATAGAGGTACCCCTTTAATTAACTAGAGTAGGGGATAAGTAAATCCTTAATAAAGTAGATGCAACTTTATAAGGCAGTTTGAGTAATTAAGGATGATTTGACTAACATAAAGTAAAGACAATATTGTCAACTATAGTTTCTTTTTTACCAAAAGTAGAGTAGTTCCAATATATGAAACTACCCAAAGTGGTGATTGTTGCAAATGAATTAGAACGAAGGAACTATGTAAATGCAATAGTGTTGAAAAATTTCCAAAAAAAGAAAAGAAAAGAAAAGAAAACAACCCGTGCAACGCACGGGCTTCAAAACTAGTTATATATATATTAGAATACGACATCATGAAAACTAAAGAAACATGAGATATAACATATAAAAATCTATAATCTAGGGTCGGTAATTAGCCTCACGTCCCCTTACACCCTTGCTTAAGGTTATTCTTATTCACTTACTTCAGACAGGTTTAGGAAGCCAGTCGCCAGGCAATTAATCATCACCTTATCTTCATCTCTCAAAACACTACTTGTGTCACCTTATATCGTCATCTGTCACCACTCACCCGTACTGCAGACTTTAAATTTGACCCCAAGTTAACCAGGCCAAACAGGTCTAAGACTAGGGCCCAAAGCATTCATTGTTGGTGGTCCAGTTTTTATTGAAATATCCTCGAAGGAAATAATCTACCAATATCGGACGTACAAGTGCGAAGTAGTAGCCAGTAGCCACTAAATACTTGGTGGCCTTTGTCAACCTAATAATTCAATTGCATTCTACTGACATTCTAGCCAAAAATGATAAGGTAAAATTGGCCTCAGCAATATCAATTATAACTTGGGGGAAGCTTGCGACACGGCCTTAAGCAGATGTAGCCCACATCATGAACTATGAATTTGGGTGTAGCCCACAACATGAACTATGGGTTTCGTTGCAATAAATGAAATATATGAAATGATATAATCTATATTGTATTTCACATGTGATGATATATGTTTTTTTATAAACTATATGGGTTTGAGTGTAAGAAATAACAAAGAGATGACATAAAATATTATTTCATTGAGTGTGTCTTAGGTGTAATATGTTACACAAAAATTATTGTGTAACAAAACCTCACACGTACATAATGACACAAACTCCAACAAAAATGACATAGACTACACAAATAATGACATGAATCAGATTTCACTTATTCCATGTCACTTAAGTTTTTTTAACAGAAGAAGTGGTGGTTTCTACATTGTTACGTAACAAGTTATGGTGTAATAGTTACACCCATAATTTCTGTATTTTATTTCACCTATAGTGTCATTTATGTCATTTCTTGTACCTAAACTTATAGTTCATGATGTATGTTGCACCTGCTTACCCTAGTGGAAAAAACACTATATGACACAAACAAACTGATCCGGTTCTATTAAACCGGATCAGTAAATTCAATTTTTTTTTTCGCACAAATTTTTGGGATAATATCTGATCCGGTTTGGTAGAGAACCGGATCAGTTTTGTAAACTGATCCGGTTTTCATCCAAACCGCATCAGATTGATGGTCCAAAAAAAAAGAAGCTAAACAGCGTCCCCAACCCAATAAGTTAAGCCCAATGTCCACGGCCCAAATTCCATTATAAACAGTACATGCGTCCAAGTTCCAACCCTTCAATTAACCCTAAATTTCACCTCCTTCCTCTCACCTCCTACCTCCTTCCTCTTCCCTACAGTCGCCTCTTCCAATCTTCCTCTCCTAAAAACAGTAGCCTCTCTCTCACCTCCTCCCTCCTTGCTTCACTCCAAACCCTAAATTCTCACCCAGTCGTGTCTCCCTCACTCAATTCCCCTCATCACTTCAAAAATCAGTGGACGAAAAAATCAAGATCTGAAACGAATCCACCCTCCTCACTTCGAAACATCTCACTCGATCCGCCTTCCTCACTCAATCCACCTTCGCCATCTCACTTAATCCGTCCTCCTCACTTCGAAACATCAAGATCTGAAACGAATCCGGTGAAGGATGAAGCTAGGCGAAGCGAAAAGACGTGAATAAGAGTTTGCTCGAGTTAAATTGCTCGATTTCGTCGTGTTCATCAGCGGTCACCGTAGGTTCTTTCGATAAATGTTGTTTTGTAATTAGGGTTTCAATTGAATTTCGCCTTCTGTATAACAGTTTCGATTTAATTTAGTATTTGTTATTCGAGTTTTTTTTGTGATTAGGGTTTTGTTTGTTTTTATTATATATTTTTTGATAGAAAATTTAGGGCACACGGAAGTTTTGATGGACCCGAATAGTATCATAAAATTGCATTTTCATTGATAATTAATTGTGCAAGTGTGTTTGTGAGAGCTCATGTCTCTCATTCACCTTGGTAGAACCCTTTGTTTCTACCTTTCCTAATATCTTGTGTGGAGCTCACTTGTTTGGCTCTATTTTCAACCCATGCACATATTACATATTTATAGTTGTTGTATCCTACCTTCTAGATTTTTCTTTCAAGTACAAATATCTTAGATTTTTCACAAGATAATTCTAGATACACATTAGATATTTTTCTCACATTTTTTATCAAACATTTAGAATTTTCTAGATTAATCTCTAACACTCCCCCTTAATCTTGAAAATTCTTGTACTTCATCATGCTTTTTCCAATGGTCTCTTCAAAGTCTTGTTGATGCACTTGTCATCAAGTATCTCCAAACTTGATTCTTGAAATTTTCTTCTCGTTCTCATCGGTGCCTACCTCACCAACCACCTTGATCTTCCATTTTCTTCTTTCCATATTGTTGATTATCACTTCTTTGTGGTGGTACCCTTGTTACCAACCACCCTACCTTTGTTTCTTCATCACATTTTCTTGATCTTCAATATTTTGTGTTGGTACCCATGTTACCAACTTACTCCCCCTAATCTGAACTTTTTCATTTTTCTTCTTCACATATCTTTATCCAATTTCATTCTTTCATTGATGCTCATGTCACCAATCATCTTTGTTAATGCCCATGTCATTAACAAACTCCAAAAACCTTCTCTTGAACTCCTTTTCTTCTTTTTTTTCTCCTTTTTCTTTTCATTTTGTTTTTTTTCTTCTTCTTCCCAACTATTGGTGCTCTTGTCACCAATATTCTTTTTTTTTCATTCTTTCCTTTTTCTTCCAATTTTAATTTCATTTGTTGATGTTCATGTCATCAACCATCCAACTTATCCTACATCTTAATCTTCAACATTTCTCAAAAGTTATTTCATCCTTTTTTTTTTCTCCATCATCATATTTTAATTTCCAAAACAAATCTTCCATTTTTGTCTTCTCCTAAAACTCTTTTATTTCATCTCCATTTCTTTTGAATTATCTTCTTTGAAATTTTGTATTAGATACTTACCTTAATTGTGCCCTCCAAGTCTCTTCTTACAAGCTTAATTTCCATCTCTCGGGCCTTCGATCTTCTTCGTAATCACTTTTGCGGCTCTGATACCATGATAGAAATTTTAGGGCACACGGAAGTTTTGATGGACCCAAATAGTATCATAAAATTGCATTTTCATTGATAATTAATTGTACAAGTGTGTTTGTGAGAGCTCATGTCTCTCATTCACCTTGGTAGAACCCTTTGTTTCTACCTTTCCTAATATCTTGTGTGGAGCTCACTTGTTTGGCTCTATTTTCAACTCATGCACATATTACATATTTATAGTTGTTGTATCCTACCTTCTAGATTTTTCTTTCAAGTACAAATATCTTAGATTTTTCACAAGATAATTCTAGATACACATTAGATATTTTTCTCACATTTTTCATCAAACATTTAGAATTTCTAGATTAATCTCTAACATTTTTTGGACGCAATTTTTTCTTTCCTTTTTATTTCGTATTTTATAGTTTATATGTTGTAATTTATTTTGTTTTTTATTTAGTCCGTTGTAATTTTGGATTTCATTGGTTTCGTTTTTTGGAGTTATGAATTTCGTTTGTTTCGTTTTTTGGAGTTATGAATTTCGTTTGTTTCGTTTATGATTTTGAATTTCGTTCGTTGATTTTGTTGGGTTATGGTTTCCTCGTTTGTGGCGGTAACTTTTTTTTAATTTTCAAAACACAGCAAAGCTGATGGGGTCATTCTGGAAAACCGCATCAGTTTTCTTACTGTACTGATCCGGTTTTTAACCGGATTAGTTGTTTTTGTTAGCTGCTGCGGGCCCATCTGATCCGGACCAAAACCGAATCTGTAAGCCCGGTTTTGACCGGGTCAGATGGGTTTTTTCCACTAGTGTTAAGGTAACGCTGCTGGTTGAACCCAAGTCATTGTTGGTTCTGTTGAGACTAATTTTGTCAAAGAAAATTATTTGCATTTACATACGTATCTGATTTTGCAATGATATAGAGAATATCCACTTATCCACAAAACTATCAAGAAAAAAAATACAAAGACAATTTCTTACATAACATAAGAAAATTAGATGTAATTTTGCCGTTATTTTCACTTATATTTTCTTCATATTCCGGTTCCCTGAATTTTGAATATGTTTATTCATCTATTTTCATATTGTTGGAAATATGGCAATATATATGCCAATGTATTACTTTTATTCCTTAGTAAGCATGATGTAATAGTCCAACCCACTTGCTGATGTAATAGGTTGTGGTCCTATTTGTTTTTGTCTTATTTCAGTCAAGGTATTAATCCTAGATAATTTCCTATTGTTTTCCTAGTTTGTCTTGTAGTGGATGTCATTGTACTAGGAGTTGTCTATATAATCAGCCTAGGGTGTAATGAAGGAGCAACTTTGGGATTGCCACATTCTCTGAAAATACAACTGAGAGCTTTTACCCTTTCCTGTTTGTTTCATTTTACTCTTCATGGTATCAGAGCTGCGGCGCTGGTAAAAAGCACTTAAACAAAATCAGCTGAAGTGCAATCAATGATCATATTTTTCATTTATCCTTAGTTCATTCAAGAGTGTGAGAAATTCCTGAAATTTTCCACAATGTCAAAAGAAAAAATCAATTTGTCATATATACAACACCCACTATACTTGCACCCACCTGAAGGTCCAAACTCACTCTCTATGGAAAAGCTTCAAGGATCTGCTGACTATAGATCATGGCGCTAATCAATGGAGATTTTTGTTGCTGCAAAGAGAAAACTGGGCTTTGTAACTGGAGTGGTGAAGAAGGAGACTAAAGATACAAAAAAAGCTGAACAGTGGGAGACTGCAACAGCATGGTGATAGCTTGGATCCATGGTTCTGTCTCTGAACATATCAAGAAGACCATTCTATACTACAACACTGCTAAAGAGGTATGGAATCATCTTGAAACCATGTACAATGTAACTAATGGTTCAAGAAAATACAGACTTGAAGAAGATCTGTATGAAACAAAACAAAATGATTCAAAAATACATGAGTTTTACATCCTGATGAAGGGGCTATGGGAAGAGCAAGACTCTCTAAACATATTGCCACCCATCACTGAAATGACTCCTGAAGTCAATGCATTTGTGAGGGCATTGAATGCTCAGAAAGAGGAACAAAGATTCTTTCAATTTCTGAATGGGCTTCATGAGAAGTATGGAGCTCAGAGAAGCAATTTTCTCATGCAAAGTCCCCTTCCAAATGTTGAGACTGTGTGTGCTACACTCCAACAAGAAGAGATGCAGAGAGATATCTTGGATATCTCTAAACTGAGTATTGAATCATCAGCCATGTATAGCATGGGACAACAGATGCTGGACCATTGTGGGTTACCCCAAGACTCACCCTAAAAACAAGCACTAGTGGAAAAAACGCTATATGTCACAACACAACCGCTGCGGTCCTTAAGAGAACCGTAGCGGTAAATCCTCGAAATTTTGGGTGGGAAAATTGGGAGCACAAACCGCTGCGGTTCTTAGAGAACCGCAGCGGTTAACAGAAAATCGATGCGGTTTTTTGTTAACCGTTTCGGTTCTCTTAACCGCATCGGTTAATCTTCTTCTTCTTTTTTTCTAACACCCGTGTTTTCATTTCTACAATTCGAACACCCTAGTCCCCATTGCGAGCCATTTTCATTTATGGCTCTACGCTTCTTCCCTTAGTTCAATTCTCCCTCCACTGGGTTCGACCACACACCAACACCTCACCGTCAACCACCTGCGACTGCCGGCTACCTGAAGGTTCCACCACCTAATTCCGTCCTAGGTTGCGCACCACCACCTGATTCCACCCTAGGTTGCGCACCACCACACCTCATTTTCTCTCTCATCTGAAGGTAACCCTAATTCTTGCTTTTTATCTCCTCTTATTCTCTCTGTTTCTTTGTCTCTGATTTTTTATTCATTCGATTTTTTTCACATTGAATTCCTCGTAACATTGATCACTTTTTCCAACTTTCTGGCGCTTTTTTTTTGTTTCGATCTTAAAATTCGGAGATCTCATTTTCTCAAACCCTAGGCACTTCCTTCGGATTTTAAGGTTGTATTTTTTTTTAAATTAGTGTGTAAGTGAAGATTGTGATCTGAATTTCTGCTAGTTTCCAGGTCAGATTTCGATTTTTAAATTGTATTGTTATTTATGTTAGTTTGTTGTTTAATCTTTTTGATAATTCAATTTTATAGCTTATCTGTTGTTTAATGAGTGATAATTCATAATCCGATTGAGATCGGTGACATTCTTATTGTAGGCAAGGCGATGTGAACGAGCCGCGGGAAGAAAGCTTCCGGAGGTTGATTCACGTGAAGATGATCTTCACCGTCGAATGTCATCTTTCAAAATCGAGTGAGTTTTTCTTATCTTTTTCTTCAATGTTGGCGGTATTCTTACACTAACTTGCCACGTTTAGAATTGTTTTGGTTCCCGAATTATAAGTCTTGCGGTTGAAGACTAGAAATGAAATTCTTTAATTCGCAGTAATTGTTTGAAAAATGCCCGAGTTGTGGGTATGAAAATTTGTCTCAACAAAGGTGGTTATTATTATGAACATTCGTCATTCCGTCCTACCTCTGACAGTAATTGTTTTAGGCTTTTAGCCTGATTTCATCAATGAAAATCCTAGTTTGCTATCTCAGTCTTTTGCTCAACCTCTCAATGTAAGGAGGGATTACTCTGGAAATTCTGTTAAATATTTACTACTTTCGTCCTTTTATCTTGCTTGCCTTAGTGTTATAATTCAACCTTCCTTTACTTGTATTTTACTTATTTAATGCTTTCTAGTACTTTTCTTTAAGCTCTTTGGTTAGGTTTTAATGATTGTTTAATAAAGTAGTGAATAAAGTGACTCTCTCCTGGTGCCCCATTCCTTTATCTATCCGCCAAAGGGAAGCTTTTTCATGAGCTTGTGAGCATACTTTAATGGATGATTTATAGTGCACGACTCTTCAGTTTGGCTACTATTTCTCCTGCATTAGTCTGACATCATTTAGTATATTTGCGTGGGCTTTGAACTTGTTGTAGCTTGTGACTTAGATCGTGAAATCATCTTCGCTATATTTACTGATGTTTGCTACCAGGTATTCTACTGACTGTAAGGAGCATCATCATCACCTTGCTCTCTGACTGCGCCCGCTCTTATGTCAATGATGATAATTCTTATATTGTTGCCACTGATACAATGAAGAACACTGTAATTTTTTAATACCCACTTTCTTGAATCTTTAGTTTTACATCATTTTTTACTTGATCATCTTGTTTGTTGTTGGTGTTTTCTTGATTCGGAATTCCTGCTATTCGGAATTACTGGATCATTAATTGGTCAAACTCAGCTCTTTGAGAACCTCAATGTTTTGGATTTGAGTTACAATATGTTGTCTGGTGATTTACCTGAATTCAAGATATGTTGGGAAATGAATTTTATGCTGGCGTTTACAAGGTACTTTTTCTTCTCTTCTAATCATAAATCCTAATTTTATGTTGGGAAATGAAATGAAAATTCACAACAGATGTTGTATTCAGTTTGTCAATTCTCGAGGTCTCCTTTTTCTTCTCTTCTAATCATAAACCCTAATTTTATCTATTCTTGCTGTTTTTCGGCTTAATTTTACTTATGCCTTGTAATTCTTTGAGTTGGTTGGTGGTTTTGTACTTTTTTTTATTTTTAATTCGATTTCTTCTAATCATAAACCCTAATTTTATCTATTCTTGCTGTTTTTCGGCTTAATTTTACTTCATGCCTTGTAATTCTTTGAGTTGGTTGGTGGTTTTGTACTTTTTTTGTTTTTAATTCGATTTCTACTAAATGTTTAAGCTGAATTGAGTAACTTCCGACTGTATCTTGTTGTTGATTTTGTTGGAGAAGCGATTTTACTAACTTTTTTGGCTCCTTTGACTATATGCATGTTTTTGCCATCACCACTGGGTTCCACCTTCCCCCGACGGCCACAAGCTACCCTCGTTTCTTCTTCGATTTCATGCTTCTTGTTCGCTCTTTAATTTATTTTTTTGTGCTTTTATTGTTGTTGTTGGTGTTGCAGATTAAAAGAGGTGATTTCCTCTTCCTTGGTTGATTTACCTTGTTCTTCTTCGGTTTCTCCTCTGTTCTTCGATTGTTCATGTAAGTTAATTACTACTCTCCCACTAAAATTAGGGTTTTCGAATTTTTCATATTAATTTGTGGTTTTGATTTTGTGGATTGATTTTTCGCTTGAATTGGGTAATCAATATGTTGTTCTTTGATTAATAGTACGTTTGAAGTAAATTCTATTGTTTTTGAGGTGTATTTATTTCATATTATATGGTGTATTGTTTTTCATGGTGCAAAGTAAATTTGTAATGGTTGGTGAAAGGTGTAATTTTTAGATGAATAAGCTATGCAAGTGTTCATGTGGGTGCGAGTTCGTTTGCGTTTTTTGTAACTTGTGTTTAATTTCAAGAATTTGAAAAGATGGAATAGGATTGTGTTTGGTGGTGATAATGGCTTTTCATTGATGTAGTTGGTGGCGGTGCGGGGGGGGCAACGCAGGGGTGGGGGGTAGTGTAGGGGGGTGGGGGCGGTGCGGTGGGGGTGGGGACAGTGCGGAGAGGGGTGGGGGCGGTGCGGGGGTGTTGGGGGCGGTGCGGGGGGGGGGGGGGACGGTGCGGGGGTGGTGGGGGGCGGTGCGGTGGGGGGGGGGGGATAGTGCGGTGGGGGTGGGGGTGGTGGGAGCGGTGCGGGGAGGTGGGGGGCGGTGCGGGGGGGTGGGTGGGGGCGGTGTAGGGGTGGTGGGGGGACGGTGCGGGGGTGGTGGGGGACGGTGTAGTGGGGGTGGGGGGGGTAGTGCGGGGGTGGGGGTAGTGGAGTGGGGGTGGGGGCGGTGCGGGGGGGGGGGGCAATCTTTGGGGTAACGCAGGGGTGGGGGCGGTGCGGGTGGGGGGCGGTGGGGGGGGGGGGGCGGTGCGGTGGGGTTGGGGGCGTCTTTGGGGGCAACGCAGGGGGTGGGGGTGCAGGGGGGGTGTGGGCGAGATAAAATGCCCAATAACCGGATAATATGACAGAGATGTATGAGATAGCAAGCAAGTTTACATTCATGGAATTAGGAGCGCGTCCGAGGTCGGATTTTCAGGGCATGGTAGTAATGTTATTTCCGGTTGGTATATGAAATGCATAACTCGAATATCAAGCATACAGTGGCCTGATGGGTTTTGTGGTGCGTTCGGTTTGTTGTTGTAGGATAATTGGGGCTCTCTAAACTTTGTACTTGATATGGCTATGCAGTTCTGTGGGTTGGGATTTCATTCTTGTAGATTGCATTATGTGGTGCATAGGTTCTGGATTGGAGGGGCTGCTATAGTCTGAAGAAGTCAAGGTTGAGGTTCTTAGTAGTGTGATATATAAGATGTTGAGGTGTGGTATGAATAACTTCGATGGGGGCGAAATTCCTAATATTTGAACAAAAGTAAAAAAGATTATATGAGGTCCTCTTGTTGTAGCAGGTGAAAGATCCATTCACCAATTAAAGAGTGCTTAGTCCTAAGCCCAACTGATTATTTCTTTCTTTTGCTAATAAATTTGAATTCATTTGATGTTTCCCAATTCACCTCTAGATTGGCCCTCAATGGAGCAATATTTATAGTAGGTGACCATGATAACTATTAATGTTATGTTTGTAGCTTTTATACTTAAAGTCTTGGTTAGCTTCCATATATGTGCAGCTGAATTACTGGAATACTTACGTAGATTGCATTGTTGATCCTTAATTAGATTACTTATTGGAAGGACAGCTTGTTGAGTTATTGCTGGCGCTATGGGGAACTAACCAAATCAAATGACCAGCACTTTATTTGCTTGCGTTGTGATTGGAACAGAGATAATATGTCATTCTTCTCAATGTATATAGTTATAGTTGAGTATGATATTAAAATTATAGTAAATATTCTTATGTATCTAATTATTTATGTTTATGCTTCAATTGAGCATAATATGCTTAATAAAATGATTATTGATATATATTATTGATTTTGTATTGATTAATAATGAAAAAATACAAAAAAAAAAAAAAAATTTTGGTTTTTGGGGTGGTCAACCGCTGCGGTTTTGACCCAAAACCGCAGCAGTTAATCATTAACCGCTGCGGTTTTGCCTAGGAACCGCAGCGGTTTGTTCTTTGCCGCTGCGGTTCACAACCGCAGCAGTTTCTTTTTGAAAACTGCTGCTAGTCCAACCATTGCGGGCCAAAACCGCAGCGGCAAGCCCGGTTTTGACCGCAGCGGCAAGCCCGGTTTTGACCGCAGCGGCAAGCCCGGTTTTGACCGCAGCGGTTGGACTTTATTCCACTAGTGAAGAAAGAAATGAGGTACTCTGGAAAAGAAGAAGGCAAAAGTGGTGCTGGAAATAGGTGGAACAAACCTAAGACATATGGCACAAAGCTTGCAGCAAATGCTCAAGTTGATAGGCATGAAAACAGCCAGACCCTCACTTCACAACAGATAGCACAGTTGCTGAAACTCTTGCCAACCAGCTCTAGAGTTGGATCAGAGAGTGAAGAAGAGATTGAATATGGGTTTGTAGGTATGATAACTTGCTGTTCAGCTACTGTTAATTTGAAAAACTGGGTAATAGATACAGGGGCTTCTGATCACATGATATGTGATGTAAAAATGTTAACAGGTGCTGTGAAAACTTGTAAAAAACCTAACATTAATCTTCCTAATGGAAGTGTTGTGCATATATCTCATGTAGGTGATGTACACCAGAAAAATGGGCTGATTTTGAAAGATGTTTTATGTGTACCTGATTTTAAGCACAATCTTATGTCAATCATCAAACTTGTTTTGGATAATCAGTGTAGTGTGAAGTATTTTCATGATATTTGTGTGATTTAGGACTCACATACTCAGAGAATTAATGGGGTAGGAAGAGCTTACAATGGGCTGTATTACTTGGTGGAGGTACCAACTAAGAAGATGCTAGAAGAAGTTGTGAACAGAAGTGAAGAAAAGAAAGAAGAAAAAGAAAACATGAAGACTATAGTGAATGTTAGTATCACTAGTGGAAAAAACTTCTTTTGCTACATTACAAATGCTTGGGTTGTTTAAATAACCAAAGCATTTGATAGCCTTTCTAAAAAAATGAATAAAAAATTTCACAAATGCTTGGGTTTTTTAAAACAACCAAAGCATTTGACTATTTTAATAAAATTTCTTTTTTTTCTATTCTCTTTTCCCTAACTGCTTATTGAAATTTGAACCCCTATACTTGATTTCCCCCTCTTTCTCTCTCCTCTTTTCCTCTCTGCCTCCCTCACTTTCCCTATTTTCATTTTCTTCACCGAAAGCGTAGACTTAGGGTTTTCATACGCGGTACGCCTCCTCTCTTTTTCTTCCTCTCACACAACCACCGTTGTCTTTCTCTCTCATCTCACTCAACCATCGTCCTGGATCTCGCTCCTCTCACTCAAAATCCAATTTCTTTTGAATCGTCTTCTTCATAGATTTACTCAGCCATGGCCGCTACTAATGCTCCTATTGTTATGAAATAAGCTTTAACGGTAAGTTCCTCCTCATTTTTCAAAATTTTCTTTTCATATTCCTCGGATTATATCTAGTACTGTTTTGTTTGAAAACTGGAGGTATTGAGTTGAAACCCTAGGAATTTCGTCGTTTTATTAGGCTTTGATTTGGTGTCGATCTGCTCAAATCTTAGTCGAGATTGAGGTTTTGCTTTGATTTCAACTAGTTTTTTGACTCGGTTATTATCTTAATCTTTAGTTAGTCGTAGAATTAATCCGTAATTCAGGAAATTTAGACGCATTTTAGCGTTTTTGGCTCGAAGTTGAGTTTGGGTGATTCGTTGGAGTAATTTCGGAAGATTATGAGGAATTGCAGCTTTTTTTTTTAAGGCTCGACTAAAGTTGAGTCAATGTAATGTATTCGAATTTGCAATTTCGAAGTAGCTTGATTCCTTGGTTGACGATTTTGATCTGTAAATGAGTCAAATTAGGAGGTTTTAATCTCTTTTTTTATTATATAATTGGAATTTGCAGCTTTGAGGTGGGTGGATTTACTTGTTCTGATGTTTGATATGTAATTTTGTAAAATCAACATAATTACCAGTTTCTTTTAAGGTTGCATTGAGGCTGTTTTTTTTTTAAATTTATTTGTTCCATCTGCAGCTGCTAAGCATAGGGATCAATCCTCAGTTCAAACTTTCACTCATGTAACCATGGAATCAGACAAGTATATTTGTGTGAGAAAGACTTCTCCTCTAATAGTGTTGTGAATATCGATATGAGAATGCCAAATCAGCCTTTGAGACTTTCCATCGCAACTGATTTTGCTTTGATGAGCCCTAATTCATGACCTCTCGCTCTCAAAGGTATTCTTGCCTATTTTGAACCTCTATTTTTAGCTAATTATGCTTTTACAGGGAGCTTATTTTAGTTCGACTTAAAATCTACTCAATGTTTAGATGCTTGTGGTTGATTAGTTGGTCTTATGAATTGGGTGCTGTTTTATTTGAATGTAACCTGATCTCTCTTAGTGGCCAATTGATGTTGATGAGATTATGATGGTAGTTGCTGCTGTTCTTGATGACACCTTGCATGCTTTGTCTCCTTAGTCTGGCTTAGTATGTTTGTGCATCTATGCTTGTATGTTTTTGTATCTATATATCGTTCCTCTCTTACTAAGAAACAAATTCATCCATTTTCTTGGATTTGAAAACCGCTTGGCATTTTATTTGTATCTCAAATTTTTAAGTGCAATATGCTCATATATTATATTTTCCTAATACTAGCAAATGACTAGGATTATCTACTTGCTGATGCAAGATATTTGATGAGTATGAAAAATTCATATTGTAGCTCCTCATCTACATTTTTTTTTTATAGTGAACCTACTTTAACTACATGTGCTCTAAAGAAACTTACCAATCTCCTATTTGTTCCCGTTATGTTTCTTTTTTTGGAAGAAATTTTGGCTTCTGAAGCTAAGTATTGCTTAATCTCTTAATAAGAGTGTTGTTTTTCTTTATTGCTAGGTTGGTTAGGGTGCTGTCATCTTAAACATACTATCTATATACTCTGTAGGTAGGTCTGCAATCTTGTTCATTCTATTTATGCACAATTAAGGTTCGACTCACAAACAATTATGACATGCATTCAATCAAATTCAATTTCTTTTTTTGTCTATTTTGAGTTCGTTATCTTGCTGATTGATTTGTATCATCTGCTAAATTAGGGATTTGAAAGTTGAGATAGAGGAGCTTGAGGAATTGGAAAAGGAGAGAAAATGTTATGCAGTCAAATGCTCCGTAATCCTAAATTCGAGAAGAAAATCAACACTTTTTAGTACTTATACCGGGTGTGAAGAGTAAAATGGGTTCCATAACCATTGGCAGTGTGTCCGTTGTGTGGACAGTGGTGGGTGAGAGAGAGAGAATCGGAAGCGTGGCACAAATACCGACGAGCTTTGGGCATGAACTTAGAGCTTGCCTTCGCTGCAGGCTTGTAAAAACTTACGATCAAGTATTGTGAATTGTTAATTTTAGGGTTTTGATATTGTATTCAAATATTCTCTCTGTTTCTTCTTTCCGTAATGTTTGATTGCTTGTGGTTTAGGGAATCAGGATGCGAAGATTATCCCTTCTTTGGTTTGGATAAAGATCATGAGCGTGTTGTTATGCACTACTTCTAATTTCAGTGGGTTTCTTTCTTTCTCTTCTATTTCAATTAAGCCTGCCTTTCTGTGTCAATGTTTCACTTTCAATTAAAGATTATTCTGATTTTGTAGGATAATATGTTTTTGGTTTTTCTAGGTAAATTTCTGTTATGGATCCAACTAGAAGCTGGGCTGCTCGCTGGCTACGAATTGGTATGTCACATGTTGTAGTTTTTTTTGGGTGCTTTGTTATCTTCTTATGTCTCCATACGCAATAGCAGCTTGAAACAAATAGTGTTTCTTTAAGATCTACTCTATTATATAGCTCGTCTTCCGGCTTAACTAGGTGGCTGTGGTGGTATCATTTCCATCTCAGTCAAAGTAAGCAGAGCTAATCGTAAGCTGAATGATGGTAGTTAATGTTAACCCTGGACAAGCTATCTTATGATTTATAGTTTCAAGTGACTTGTTAGTTTTGCTCTACCTTACTGCTCACTACTTGGAAATTTTGATTCACTGCTGCTATAGGTCCTAATAAATTAAATATGTTGTCTTGGGAGAAAAGGCCAAAACGCAGCTAATTCGTGATTCAAGGAAGGACATTGATATCTGCATGACTGAGATGCAAAAGAATCATCTGAATTATAGACAGGTTTCATATATTTTTTTTTGTGGTTTTGTTTCCTCTCTTCAACTTGTCCAGCAAGAAAAACTGCGAGAAATTAAGCCACACCTATTTAGCGTGTTCACTTTAATGATCCTTGTTGAGATGTTTCTTTGCTTCTCATAGATCATATATGAATGTGTACTAAGCATTTATTTAATTGGTTACCCTCGTGATTATTGTCGGATCTAAATTGCATGTCTGAAATCTATTTTTCTTTAGAGGCGGACTGTTCTGATTTATAGGCTTGCATTGAGGGAGTTGTGCACCTGGTTTTTTAGGTGTAGATATGAGATACTCATTATAACTATTTAATTAAAATAATCTTATCTAGAAGCAGAATTCTTGTTTGTTTCTGTTAGTCTCTTTAAGTGGCATGGCTTTCACTATTTTGCATATGGAGCATTAAAAAACCTGATTAGGAAAGGCTTTGGTCGTCTTTCGTTCTTTAGTTTCCTTCAGAGTTTTTAGACCTCGTGCAGTTTCTGCTGCATTACTGTTTGCTACATGTTTTCTGAATTGTTGTGCATGAATTTTCGGACTTCGGATGTGGCTTGTTACGTAAATATTCGGAATCGATAGGTGTAACTTCAAAGTCACCGCATTTTATTAGAAATTTTGTTGTTAATGAAGGTGCTGATTTGGGGCCATCAACCTCCCATACATATAATATAAGTGGAAGTTCAGCTCCCAAATATGTGGGTTCCCATGATGTTTCGGACTCTGGACAAGAATCTAGGAGTGGTTATGAGTATAGAAACGATGAAGGATTAAAAGGTAACTCTTATGGAGGGGAAAACATATTACATCTAGAGGGGTTTGAAGAGCAGAAGGATTAGAAGGTTCCGGTAGATGAGATGTTGTTTGATTAGTTTATGTGTTATATTATCTTATGGGTTGAAATAAGTGTTTCTATATGATTTCAATAAAAACAATATGATAGCTTCTCCTATCTTGTTCGTGACATAGTCTTATATGTCTATAATTTATATTTTTTTCCCAATACTATGTCAGACTTGCATCTAAATCTCTAATTATAGTTATAGTGGCTGAATTTGTAGATTTTATGGATAATTTCAGAATGATGGTTGAAAATTGTGGGAGTAGATGATAAACATTCTGATATAGTTAGTGAATAGGAAAGAAACCTGCATATTGTTATTTTACTCCTTTATAATGTTTTTTTGCCGTGACTTCTAGATTGAAGTCCATGATGTGAGCAAGGAAATGCAATTGGATTTGTTTAAACAAAATTGCCAGTAGTCTCACTATTTTGCTTTACACTATTTTACACTATTTTTTTGTGGCTCTAGCTTCATTAAATAATATTCTACTATCCACAATCACCATTAGGTAATACATATTGTAGATAATTACAGGGTGCTTGAACTCCAATATTAATAGAAGAGTTTGCTATCCAATGAACACAGGATATTTTTCAATTATAGAATTTCAAATGATATTCTACTATCCACACACACCATTAGGTAATACAGATTGTAGATAATTACAGGGAGCTTGAACTCCAATAAATGTGTGTTATTTTGCGGTATTCTCTAATAAGGAGATTTGAAGCTGCCTTGTTGTCCAGATTCTAAGTTTGTATCTCACTTCTTATGATCTAATGCATAATGTTTCAGGACCCTAGAAAGTCATTCGACTATTTGATATAAGATTGAGAAATTCGGAACTTCAGGCATTTGTGTGGAAGCAAGAGAGCAGTGAATTTCAATCGGTTTTAATTAATCAGGCATGGTCTTCTTATAATCTGTACCTCAGTTCAGGTTCAGCAGACCCAATGATTCATGTATTTGATATCCGATACAACGCTCACAAGCCTTCACAATCCGTTAGAGCACATCAGAAACGTGTTATTTAAGGTCGAGTGGCACCCGTCCCTTTCACTTCTCATCTCCATATCCACAGACTTGAACATTGGACTCCACAAGATTTGAAGTTATAACTCATATCTTTTACTCTATTACATTTGCATGCTGAAAATTAAGGAGATAGTCTGTTAACTTATAAATGGACAATCCTTATATGAACCTAGACCATATTATTTTTACAGAATCTCTAAAATGGGTGATTTATGTATTTGAAACTCTTCGTTGCAGGGTCATGATATTCTCATGGCTACAATGCTTAATGGAGCTGCTATTATGGATGGAGCTTTTCTTCTTATTCTTCGCTAATGAGAGTTGTCCACAACCCCAGGACTTGTGAGCATCTTGCTGCAATTAAGGTTATGCGTATACAAGACAGGTTTTCCAAACATGGCATTGAATGATGGTGATGCTTTGTGAAGGGAAATCATGATCATGCTTCTTGATAAAGAAGGAATGGAGCGGACCAAACTTATTGATTCTAAACTCGGCAGTTCATTGGATCCCTGGAGACATGGTCTTGGAGTTTGCATGTTCCGATGTTGAGTAGCCTATGCCTATCTGAAGAAGATGAGGTGATAAATTATATGGCTACTCGTTTTTCTTTTATCGTTTTTTGTATTTTTTAATTTTTATGATCTTGACTGTTATATGTCAAGGTTGTATCGTGCTTCATTTTGGCTTTCTACTTCATTCGTGTCATACTTGAAATTTGTTTTACTGTTTATCTTGAGCTTCAATGTTCTCGAAGAGGAAATTTTTAATGTTATCTTGTGACTTGTGTGTTAGGCATCACACATGTCCCCAAAGACAACTTGAGGCAGTAGAATGCTTCAATGTTCTCGAAGAGGGAATTTGTTGTATGCTTGCTTGCAACGTTGCTGCAAGAGGGGAGCAACTTGGAGAACCAGTGAGTTTTTACTATTATTATCAACTTAGTGCTCTGACCTTGACTCCTTGAGAAATTATTGACAATGTAGCCAAAAATTTTAGCAGGTATTATATTTTTGTAACACAAATCTGCGCTTATTTTGTAACTAATGTACACTTATTTCATTTTATTAATATTAATATTAATATTTTGAATGTGTTGGATGTACGATTTGCGTGTGCGTTTTTTGTATGTTATGTTGGGTAAGTGAGAGGAGCACGAGGCGTGTGGTGGTTGAATGTTTGGATATGAAACTTGTGTCTTTGCAGCTGACCCTAGTGCCTAGTGTAGTAATGTAAGCATGCTAGCTAGCACTCATGCTGACAGTAGCTGGGAGCCTGGGTCTTTTTTTTTTTATTAAATAAAATACACAAATGCTCCGGTTTTCACTAAAAACCGGAGCATTTGTGGCCTTTTACCCAAGTAAAAAAGTTCAAATGCTCCGGTTTTTGGCACAACCGGAGCATTTGATAAAACAAATGCTTCGGTTCTCAACCGGAGCATTTCTAAATTGCTCGTATGACGTCTGCTACGGGTCAAATACGGAGCATTTGAGGGGTTTTTAACCGGAGTATTTGAGCTTTTTTCCACTAGTGTATAAAGAAAGTTAATCATGTAACTAGTGAACAAGAAAACTATGCTTTGTGGCATAATAGACTAGGACATGCACCTCTAATAAAGAAATTGAGAATGATTGCTTGTATTACTAGAAATTTTGATCAATCAAAGTGTGTGTGTTTAACATGTCCTATGGCTAAGTTTACTAAGCTTTCATATTCTGCATCTGAATCTATAGCTAGTGAAGCTTTTGAAGTAGTGCACCTGGACATATGGGGTCCTACACCCTGTGCCACCCCACTTCCCTCCACCTGAAACTGAACCAACCCCTACTCTTGAAAATGATACTTCTCTTGCTGCTGTAATACCACTTGCACCACCTCTAAAACAATCAAGTAGAGTGTCCAAGCTACCCTACTGGATATCTGACTATGTAAGCAAGGTAGGAAAGAACCCAAGGGTGGTTGAACCTTCTACTCTTCATAATGTGGGAGAGTCTGATGTGTCACATGCCTTCACATCATTTGTAAATCAATCTATCACAGATCCCACAAACTTCAGAACTGCTATTCAAGAAGACAAGTGGGTCAATGCAATGAATAGAGAGCTCAAAGCTTTAGAGAGCAACCAGACCTGGACTCTTACTCATCTGTCTCCTGGCAAGAAAGCCATAGGCTGTAAATGGCTTTACAAAACAAAGTTCAATCCAGATGGTTCAATAGATAGAGAAAAGGCAAGGTTGGTTGTGCTTGGGAATAGACAGAAATAAGGGGTTGATTATGAGCAAACATTTGCTCCTGTGGCCAAACTCACCACTGTGAGATCCTTACTTACTGTAGCAGCACTGAAAGAGTGAAAAATTTGCCAGATGGATGTAAAAAATGCCTTTTTACATGGCACTCTTGAAGAAGATGTGTAAATGCACATACCCCCTAGGTATACAGGTCAAGGAATCCCTATAACTAAAAGACATGGGGAGTATCCTGCTCAACAACAAGTATGCAAGCTTCAAAAATCCTTGTATGGCCTGAAGCAGGCACCAAGGCAATGGTTTGCCAGGTTATCCACTGCCTTGAAAGACTATGGCTTCCTACAATCTAAAGCTGACTATTCACTGTTCACAAAGCAGAACAAAGATGGTTTTGTGAGTGTGTTAGCTTATGTAGATGATCTTCTTATAGCAGGAGACAATGCAGTTAACATTAACAATGTGAAACACTTCTTGTCTACTCAATTTCACATGAAGGACTTGGGCATCATCAGATACTTCTTAGGTATAGAAGTAGACATTAGTGATGCAGGGTTCTTTCTCTCACAGAGAAAGTATGTCATGGACCTTCTGAAAGAATTTCACATGCTGAGTGCCAAAGGGCTCAAACTTCCTATGGATCCACATGTGAAACTTCTAGCTGACTCAGGATAGTATTTGCCAGATCCAACTCCCTACCAGCATCTCATTGGCAATCTAATCTACCTAACAATAACCAGGCCTAACATTGCTTTTACAGTCCATACACTCAGCCAGTTTATGCATAAGCCATCTACTGTCCATATGCAAGCTGCAAAACGAGTTCTAGGGTACCTGAAGAGTTGCCCAGGGCAGGGAGTGCTTTTAGCTTCATCATCTGTAGCTATCCTCACTGCATATTCATATAGTGATTGGGCAGGATGTCCTCTGTCAAGGAAATCCACTACTGGTTTCTGTGTTTTGTTAGGAAAATCACATATCTCATGGAAGACTAAGAAGCAAAATGTGGTGGCTAGGTCCACTGTTAAGGCTGAGTACAGAGCTATGGCTCTAACTACATGTGAAGTTGTATGGCTCACTCAGCTGCTCAAAGAACTTGGCATTAAGTTCACCAACCCAATTACTCTCAAGTGTGATAACCATGTAGCTCTCTCTATTGCTGTTAACCCTGTGCACCATGACAAAACCAAGCATGTGGAGGTGGACTGCCACTTTGTTAGAGACAAAGTCAATCAACGGGTCATCAAACCTGAGTATGTATCCACACATGAACAATTGGCAGACATCCTCACGAAGAGCCTGCCAGTTGTTAAAAATCAACATCTTCTGTCCAAGATGGGAGCTCAGCCTCACTCTTCACTCTCATCTTGAGGGGGAGTGTTGGAAATATGGCAATATATATGCTAATGTATTGCTTTTAATCCTTAGTAAGCATGATGTAATAGTCCAGCTCACCTGCTGATGTAATAGGTTGTGGTCCTATTTGTTTTTGTCTTAATTCAGTCAAGGTATTAGTCCTAGGTAATTTCCTATATATTGTTTTCCTAGTTTGTCTTGTAGTGGATGTCATTGTACTAGGAGCTGTCTATATAATCAGCCTCGGGTGTAATGAAGGAGCAACTTTGGGATTGCCACATTCTCTGAAAATACAACTGAGAGCTTTTACCCTTTCGTGTTTGTTTCATTTTACTCTTCACATATTAACAAAGACTGTCATGTAATTCTAGAAATGATAATGATCCAAGCTTACCTCAGACATCTGTTTGCTAGATTTGACATGTTGCACATAAATTTGAGGTCGAGGAGAGTTTTGGTCTGATACAAGTTCAACTAGTTTTAAAACAATTTGAATTAAAATTATAACCAAGTGAATACTCTTTCAATATCATATAGCCCTTTTATAAGAAACTTCTTTGCTCATAATTAAAGATCATTATAAGTATAATACAACTCTAGAAAATTTGTCAGAAACTACCCTAAAAATATATTATTGTAAGTATCTACCTTAGAATAGAAGGTTTTGAAAACTAATTTTTGGAGCATAAATGTCGACAAAAGTCGCCGTTGGTCGGATTTGACCATTGACCACCATTTCCATCGTTGATTTTTCTTTTTTTTTTTTTTTTTTTTTTTTGCCTTCCGTTTCCCTCTGATTTCACCCACAATATTCATTGCCTTTGAAAGAATTTAATGAAAAACAAAGGAAAAAAAAAAGGTCAATGCCGAAAAAAGGTGGCCAGTGGTCGGAATCCGGATAAAGGTAATTTTTTACAATATTTTTGCTTTAACAAGTGTCGAGTTTTTTACAACTTGTTTTTCAAAAGATAGTTTTTGCAAAAAACAAGTTTTTAAAATGTTGTTTTTGACAATTTTCTTACAAATTTTATTATTAAAAACGAATAATACATTAAAGAAATATTGAGACATTATTACGACATTGTTCAAGATTCTTTCTAACAGAGTTTAGCAATGTTCGACTCATGGAAATTTCGAGACATGTTGGAGTAGTTTGCTAACCAGTTCATCCTTATTTACCCGTATAAATTAAACTAATCTATTCGTTTAATTTTAATCTACACACTTTCTGTTTTGGTATCATTAGTCACATAAATATATTAGATCCAAGAGCAAAATATATATAAGATCGAATGAAGGGGAAGTTTTTTTTTTATTAAGAAATATAAAAAAGGGAAAGTAAATGGGCTAGAAGATAATTATATAGGAAATTCTTTATGGTTGCAATATAGTCCCAATCTATAGTAAAATATATTAAAAGACATTTCTAAACAAGGAACGGTGCCACATGACGCTATCTCTAAGGGAATTTCACTTCATGTAATCCACATATAATATAAAAAATTAGAAATTGCATAGTATAGGGTTTAATCCCATGACATCAAGTTTATATACTAAAGTCTTAACCATTAGGCCAAATGATATTTGTATTATCATTTTAAAGTATACTATTAATAAATGAAAATTTTCCTTACACGGGTACAGCTCCGACCTAATATAACTAGTTGATAGAAGGAAAAAAGATAAAGCTCTGTTGTTAAGTTTCTCAAAACAATTTTGTATACCTCTTTTAATAATTAAAAGCACCCATGCAATACCATGATAGGATCTAGTATGCGTTCCATTATTCATAATCGAAGAATCTAAGAAGGAAGGTGTACCATGTTTGTTTTGTAAACAAGGAGTTCAAATTTTGTTGTTCTATGTATAATTGTATATTATACGTCCTGTGTTTTTAAGTAAGTGTATTTAAGTTTTTTAACATGCAATTGAGGAGGATGATATACAAGATAAACATATAAATTTCTAATAAATTTTAAACCATGATATTTTAATCATTCCGCTTTATGGTTTTAGATAATCTTGTCTACAATCTTCCTCAAACCGTGTGACAAAGGACTTGATAATACTTAAAAAAAATAGAGGAAATATATTTTTACTATTAGGATTACAAGTCCAATATAGTGGTCCATTATGTTGTTCGAAAATTTGTGGAGCAGAGTAACCAAGGTAGGAACCTGGTCTCCCGTTCTACAAAGGTTTATATGTATTTCAGTTATTGGTCAATGGAGTGGTCTATGAGGTGGTCTGCCTAGCATATGAAGCTTTGTTTGTATGACGACAAATATCTCCATCAGATTTTCGGCTTGCAAATTCTTTTGTTTGTTTGATTTACTTTTTTAGTATCCTAATTTAATGAGGATGTAATTAGGTAAGTAGATAGATTTTGGTATGTAATATCTTCTAGAATTATTATCTTGAGAGGGGGGAAAGAATTATAATTATAGTAGAAAACGGTTTCTCATGTTTGGCCTATAAATAGGGAGTTTAGGCCTAACTAGAAAATACACATAAGATTATCATCATTGAGTGGAAAGAACCATCAATTATTCTTGAGTGGGATTGGAGGGGAGGAAATTAAAATTTCATCATAAACACTTTTCTCTAATTTATTGTTATTTTTCTATTATCTTTATTGTATTTACATTGTGGTTCTTGTGGTCTTGGGCGGTGTTTATCACACCAAGTCTAAGAGCCTTTTTTATTCTTTTGCATTTTTAAATGCAATAAAGTTGAGTTTTCAAGTTCTTTTACGGTTTATCTATTTTTTCATCTAGTGATCTAAAAAAGCTACAAATATGCTGGGATTAGCAGTTAAAAGAAACATGGGGTAAGCATGAGTAGACCATAAGGTTCATATATTTTAAAAAAAATTGGCCCGTCTCGCCCCACACATTAAATCATATTTCCATATAAATCAATCCAGACCATTTACGCAGACAATGCCTCTAGGAGTAAGGGGCAAGGTAAGAAGAATATAATGCCCATCTTTTAACTGACTCTAGTAGGTTTATTGACCACCTCATGATCGTAACCTGTGATACAAACCTTTATCATTAGACAAAATCAATGTTTAGTGAGTGTGCTATATATACGTGTGAGTGTTTTTACAAAATAAAACCTTTTGTATTGAAAGAAATAGAAAACTCCGAGACTCACCAAAATAACACTCTTCCCTTTACAAAACTGCCTTGTCTTCATCTCTTTTTCCATGGGTAAGAATCTGTTTAATTTCGTCGTTGTAATGATATGTGTTTGGAAACTTATTACTAGAAACGTTGACGCAAAGGTAATCTATGTGATCGCACGTTGTGTAGATGGTGATAATTTCACGGTGGGCGGTGTATATCAGCAAAACCTCAATATGCTATTGACGGATCTCTCCAACAAAGCATCTACTCAGAAGTTCTATAATGACACTCCTGGGAACGCCCCAGACAAAGTATACAGCCTCTATCAACGTCGGGCAGACGTAAGGCCCGATATTTGCAGTGAGTGTATTCGTAATGCGACCCAGGAGATCGTTAAGGTCTGGCCATTGTTGGATGACATCCAAGTGAACGCGAATTTTGGACCTGGTTCGTCGCGCCCGACCGGGCGAGGGTCCGCCCGACCTGCCCGGGCGAGACGAGTCTCAGCAGGTCTGCTTCGCCGGACCGGGCGAGTCGAGGTTTCTTGTCTTCGCTCAAGTTTCCTTGCGGGCCCGACCGGGCGGATTCCGCCCGGGCGAACCTTTTTTTTTTCCTGCGGTTTTTCGATTTCCACGTTTGGTGTTGTTTAGTTTTTATATTTTATATAAATACTTCTTTCCTAAAAATCGAATTTATTATTCATTATTCTAAAAACCCTAAAACACAAGCCTACCCTATTCTCTCTGAGATTCGAGCAGTTCTTGAGAAATACCAATCTTTGATCCGGCTGCACGGAGTCAGAGGTAGTTGTGTGAACCTTAGGGGACGAACGTCATCGTGAATCCGCACCGGTGGTGGCGAAATTCGTTTCTAAGGCAGTGGCCATCATACCACGGCGCAACTTATTCTTGTAATTCAGGTTAAGTTATTTGATTTCTACAAATTTACATCTTACAATTTAGAAACGAATTTTTTCTGTTGAAATCATGTATAGTTCTCAGAATAGATTTTTCCCTGATATGTCAAAGTTGGAACCTTTGGATGGAACTAATTATAAGAGGTGGTCTCAAAAGTTCTTGATTGCATGTGAACAAGTAGATCTTGATTATGTGTTGTTTAATGATCCACCTACTGAGAAAGATGGTGTAAATGCTACATCTAAAACTATTGTTATTGCTTATACTCCTGCCAAAGAGAAATCTGATAAAACTCCTAAATCTAATGGGGGAATAAGTATGGAAAAATTTGTCAGGGATAATAAGGTTGTTAAGGGAAACATGTTGAACCTAATGACAAACCCCATATTTGATTTGTTTGTATCCTATAAGACTGCAAAATCAATATGGATCTCTTTGGAGAAAAAGTATGGTGCTGATGATGTAGGGAAAAAGAAGTATGTTACTGGAAACTGGTCGAACTTTAAATTGGTAGATAATAAGCCAATTATGGAACAAGTTCATGTGTATGAGAATTTAGTTGTTGAGGTTCTTGCTGAAGGGATGAAGATGTGTGAGATTCTTCAGGCTAATGTTCTGATTGAAAAGTTGCCTGAATCATGGAACATCTATCATAATCATCTGAAACACAAGAAAAGGGACATGACTCTGGAGGAGTTAGTTGGTCACATGAAAATTGAAGAGGCTAATAGATTGAAAGACTCGGTAGCCCCAACTGTAAATAATTTGGCAGTTAAGGCTAATCTAGTTGAAACTGGCTATGGTTCTGGTCCCAGTTCTGAGAAGCCAAGAGGAGATTTCAAGAAGTTCAATGGAAAGGGCAAGAGCAATGGGAAGATTGAGAAAAAGCCGGGTCACTGTTACAACTGTGGCAAGCCGGGTCACTATGCTTCTGTTTGTCCAAACAAAAAGAAAGGCAACGGTTCGGGTCAAGGCTCGAATGAGACAAAGGCCAAGCCAATCTGGCAGAGGCAGATGATCTTGTTGTTGCTGTTGTTTGTGAGGTTAATCTGGTGGAGAACAATTCCGACTGGATAGTAGATACATGAGCCTCTCGTCACTACTGTGCAAACAAAGACCTATTTGTGGAAGTTGAAGAGGTGGATGAGGGTCACCAAGTCTATATGGGAAATGACAGCAAATCTCAAGTGCTCGGAAAAGGGAAAGTTCTCCTGAAGATGACATCCGGGAAATCATTAGCTCTCCTTAATGTTTTGTATGTCCCCTCCCTTCTTAGAAATTTGAATTCTGGTAGTTTCCTTAATAAAGCAGGTGTCAAGTTAGTTTTTGATGCTAATAAGCTAGTGTTGACTCGCAATAGCGAGTTTGTTGGGAAGGGGTACGTTAATGCTGGTTTGTTTGTTTTGGACATTGTAACTCCTACTTCAATGAATAAGATTTCTTCTTCTGCTTATATTGTTGAGTCTGTAAGCCTGTGGCACTGTCGTTTGGGTCATGTGGGGGTTGGTTCAATAAATCGTCTTAGGCGAATGAACCTGTTACATGACGTGATTGATGATGGACCTAACAAGTGTGAAGTGTGTGCTGAGGTAAAATTTGTAAGGAAGCCATTTAAACCAGTTACTAATAGAGTATCTGAACTATTAGAACTAATTCACACTGATTTGGCAGGCTTTAAGAATCTTGAAAGTCGGGGTGGTAAGAAATATTATATTACTTTTGTGGATGATTGCTCAAGGTTCTGTAGAGTTTTCCTGTTAAAGTCAAAGGATGAGGCTGAACATAAATTCTTGGTCTATAAGGCAGAAGTTGAAAATCAGTTGGACCGAAAAATTAAAAGGCTTCGGTCTGACCGTGGTGGGGAATATGGATCTGATTTCCTTAAAAATCTATGTGAGAAAGAGGGCATTATTCATGAGGTGTCTGCACCATATACCCCTCAGCAGAATGGCATAGCAGAAAGGAAGAACAGAACTTTGAAAGAAATGATGAATGATATGCTTTTAAGTTCTGGTCTCCCGATAATATGTGGGGGAAGTCGTCCTATCTCGCAAACTATATTTTGAACAGGGTGTCTCATAAGAAGTTAGACAAGACTCCATTTGAGCTATGGAGAGGTTTTGTGCCAAATCTGAAATTCATGAAAGTGTAGGGGTGTCTAGCTAAAGTGGGTATGCCTTCGTTCAAGAGGACTACTATAGGAGCCAGGACCTTTGATGCTGTTTTCATTGGTTATGCTGAAAATAGTGCTGCCTATAGATTTATGAGGTTGGATGACATGTCTGTGTGTGAAGCTCGAGATGCAGAATTCTTTGAAGAGGTATTTCCTTTGAAGAAAATTGGGCATATAGTAAATGCTCCCTCTGTGGGGGCTCCGTCTGGTGATGCAGGTCCTTTGGTTACTTCAAGTGGGGTAACTCAGTCAGATGAGCCTAGAAGAAGTAAAAGGCAAAGGGTGGAATCCAGTTTTGGTCCAGATTTCATTACTGCAATTATGTCCGAGTTTGAAACTTCAAAGGTCATGGACATGTCATTATTTATGGTGGATGAGGATCCCAAGACATTTGAAGAAGTCATGAGTTCTATGGATGCTAGTTTCTGGAGGGAAGCAGTCAACAGTGAGCTGGAATCCATCATGGCGAATAACACTTGGGAACTTGTAGATTTGCCTAAAGGGAATAGGCTGATCAGCTGCAAGTGGATTTTCAAGCGGAAGTTGAAAATTGATGGGACCGTGGAACGGTTCAAGGCAAGACAGGTTATTAGAGGGTTCACTCAAAAATTTAGAGTGGACTATTTTTATACTTATTCACCTGTGACTAAAATTGCTACCATTCATGTTTTATTTGCTTTAGCTTCTTCATTTAACCTGTTTGTGCATCAGATGGATGTAAAGACAGCTTTCTTGAATGGCGATCTCGATGAGGAGATATATATGGAACAACCTCATGGTTGTGCCGCGCCGTGTGATAGAGCAAAAATGTGTGCAGGCCGAAAAAATCTCTATGGCCCTCAAGGTGCTCCAAAACAATGGTATGAAAAATTCCATAAGACTATTCTTGGTTTTGGATTTACTGTGAATGGTTCAGATGCATGTGTGTATTCAAAGGTAGTGGGCTCTGATTGCGTAATCATATGCTTATATGTTGATGACATGCTTCTGTTTAGTGCGAGTTTTGATGCCATAGAGGAAACTAAGAGATTCTTGTCTTCTAAGTTTGAGATGAAAGATTTGGGTATAGCCGATGTGATATTAGGGGTAAAAGTTGTTAAAACTCCTAAGGGTTATTCACTGTCTCAATCTCATTATGTGGAGAAAGTGTTAAAGAAATTTGACTATTTTGATGATCCTCCAGTCAGGACTCCCTATGACTCTAGTGTTCAATTACTCAAGAATAATGGTGATGGTGTGTCACAAGGAGAGTATGCTAAGGTTATAGGTAGTCTGATGTTTTTGATGAACTGTACTCGTCCTGATATTGCCTATGCAGTGAGTAAGCTAAGCAGGTACACTCAAAATCCCAGTTTGGATCACTAGAAAGCTCTTAGAAGACTAGGGGTTAAACTTTGTGGGTTTTCCAACTGTCCTAGAAGGGTATTGTGATGCTAATTGGGTGACTGACAGTGATGAGGTGAGTTCTACCAGTGGGTATGTGTTCACTCTGAATGGTAGTGCAGTATCATGGAAGTCTGCAAAGCAGACATGTATAGCTCGATCTACTATGGAAGCTGAGTTCATTGCTTTGGATCTTGCTACTCAAGAGACTGATTGGTTGTGGAACCTTTTGACAGATATTCCTTTGTGGGGAGACCGGCTCCTTCCGTGTCAGTTCACTGTGATTCACAAGCTGCGATAGGGGTTGCCAACAACAGCATTTATAATGGCAAGAAAAGGCACATTCGAGTCAGACATGAGTCTGTGAGGTAATTTATTGTGAATGGTGTCATTTCTCTTGAGTTTGTGAGAAGTGAAAGAAATTTCGATGATCCTTTCACTAAAGGATTGAGCAGGAAGTTAGTATTAGAATTTTCTGGAGGAATGGGTTTGAAACCTTTGTAGGTTGTTGTATTCCTTGAATTCTATACTGAACTTAATTTTGATTTCTCATTAATATACTTATTGCTCTGATCTGAGTGGTTCTTATTGAACAGGTTGTATATGTGTATTTTTGAGATTTGGTGTCCATGGCCTTTGGTTGATTCAATTTGATTGAACGTAATGGACAGGATGTTTCTATGGCTTTATAACTGATTCAATTTAATTGAACGTAATAGAACATCGTGGATGAGTGTGAAGGGTTGGCCTCCTTCTGTCGAATGTCGTTCTTGTAGGCATTCTAGAGCACTCTGTGTAATCCCAGGGTGATGGCCAGGATTATTGAACTATGTAATGTTCACAATCATTTGAAAGACATGTGATGTGTCTTGGATGTAAATGAATTGTATGTTCAACATATTGTATGTTGTTCATGGGACAATTCATTGGATAACGCGGTGTTTCTTAACCTCTGAAACTAAGATATGTGTTATCGGGTTCCTCCTCTCTTCTGCAAGTTCAATCTTAGGATACTTGTAGGTGAGGGGACACCCCATCTCACTAACATGTTAGTTCAATCCTTGGACACTAATATGTAAGTATTAAACTTTCCTTTTGCTGCTCATTTCTCATTTTTTTTGTTTTCCTAACTTCGCGTTTGTGGGGGATTGTTGGATGACATCCAAGTGAACGTGAATTTCGGACCTGGTTCGTCGCGCCCTACCGGGCGAGGGTCCGCCCGGGCAAGACGAGTCTCAGCAGGTCTGCTTCGCCAGACCGGGCGAGTCGAGGTTTCTTGTCTTCGCTCAAGTTTCCTTGCTTCGCCAGACTGGGCAGGTTTTTTCGGTTTCCGTGTTTGGTGTTGTCTAGTTTTATATTTTATATAAATACTTCTTTCCTAAAAACCGAATTTATTATTCATTATTCTAAAAACCCTAAAACACAAGTCTACCCTATTCTCTCTGAGATTTGAGCAGTTCTTGAGAAATACCAATCTTTGATGCGGGTGCACGGAGTCAGAGATAGTTGTGTGAACCTTGGGGGACGAGCTTCATCGTGAATCCGCACCGGTGGTGGCGAAATTCGTTTCTAAGGCAGTGGCCATCATACCACGGTGCAACTTATTCTTGTGATTCAGGTTAAGTTATTTGATTTCTGCAGATTTACATCTTACACCCATCATATAAGGAAGCAGTTGTGTGGTATTATGAATGTATGTTAAGGTATGCCAACCGCCCCTTTTTCTCCGAATTAGAGATATCTCCAGGCTATGTACAATGGGGGAATAAAAGTATATTAAACTACGATAAATTTGCATCAGTATTCGCAAGTAAAATCCAAAGCGTAATTAGTCAGGCTGCTGTTGTTACAGCTTTGGGACATTACACTACCGCAGAAGGAAATTGGGCAGACTTCAACAGTGTGTATTTCCTGGCTCAGTGCACCCCTGATATCGGTGAGGTCCAATGTAAGAACTGCTTGAACGAGGCTTTAGGTCTCATGGTTGGAACTTATAACACTAGTGTTCGGGTGATGATCTTGTACCCAAGCTGCCAGTTGAGATATGATACAACCTTACAGTTCTACGAGATCATAAGCCAACCAACAGCTCCTCCACCATCATGCAATCCTGTTACTAATCTAGGTAAAGCCATAGATTCATCTCCTTTTAGTTACTTTATAATGTTGTATTCTATACAACTTAGTATTTAACTTATTAGCTAAACTTATTGGAACTTGTTTAAGGTGTTACAATGTTGTAGTACTTGTCAAAAATTATTTCATCTTTTGATCTTAACATATGATCTTAACATATCCAAACTAATCTGAACGTTGTTTATTGAACTAATGTAAAAATAATAAGTTTGTAGGAATCTGTGCCTTAAATCTGGTCAGAGGGGATGTTCGTCGGCTCGTCCGACCGGATCGGCAGATTCGCCCGACCGGGCGGGATCAGCGTCTCAGCAGCAGCTCAAGGAGTGGAGCACCCGATCAGGCGGTCGTAGCGAACTACAACTCGGGTGATGGTCGCCCGATCGGGCCCGAGACTACTTTTGGCTTGGCGAGTACCGCCCGATCGGGCGGTGTGCAGTTTAACGCGGAAATGTGTTTTCCGAATTTAAGTATAAATAGGTTTTAAACCTAGTTTATTTAATTGACGATTAAGTCATTAATCATCTCTGTAATTCTGGTTATCCTTCTCATCAATAATATTATTCTCTCTCAGCCCGTGGATGTAGCCAACACTTCGTTGGTGAACCACGTTAAATCTGTGTGTGATTATTCTTTGTTTTGCATTCAATATTTGTTCTTTCTCACATCTGCCATAACAAATTGGTATCAAGAGCTTTGTGTGTTCGATCCGGGTGAGAAAGATGTCTGGGATGAATGTGAAAATTGATAAATTCACTGGGAGAAATAGTTTCAGTCTGTGGCAGATCAAGATGCGGGCTTTACTGAAGCAACAAGGGTTGTGGGCACCGTTGGCAAAAAGGTCATCGGATTCAGAAACCGCTGAGATGGTCGTTCTGGAGGAGAAGGCACATTCAACGATTATGTTGTGTCTTTCTGACGACATAATTACTGAGGTTGCGGAGCAGGAAACCGTCGCCGGTCTGTGGTTGAAGTTGGAGAGTTTGTATATGACAAAATCTCTAACCAACAAGTTGCTTTTGAAGCAACGTTCATTCGGCCGCGTATGCAGGAAGGTATGTCTCTGAGGGACCATCTAGATAAATTGAATACTATCTTGCTAGATCTTCGTAATATTGATGTTAAAGTAGATGATGAGGATGCTGCTTTAATTCTGTTAGTATCTTTGCCTTTATCGTATGAGAATTTTGTGGATTCTTTTATTGTTGGGAAAGATAGTCTGTCATTAGAAGAAGTAAGATCTGCTCTTCATACTAGAGAAGTCCGTCATCGGGCATCGGTTCTCGTACGTAAAATCGTACATCCGGATTAATTGTCACTGGGGGTAAGGGACAGGGAAAATCTGGTAAAAAGAAATCGAACCATAAAAATTTAAATTCTAAGGGTCCTAAACCTAATGATGTCTGTAATTACTGTAAAGAAAAAGGGCATTGGAAAAATGAGTGTCCTAAGAAAAAGAAGCAGCAGGACAAGAATGAAGGTTCTGCTGCTCTGGTAGAAACTGATGGTAATTCTGAGGAAGATCTGGCCCTAGTTGTTAATAACCAGTCACATTATAGGGATGTGTGGGTTCTTGATTCTGGGGCATCGTATCATATTAGTCCCTGCAGGGAGTGGTTTTCAACTTATGACCCGATAGATGGGGGCAGTGTTTCCATGACCAACAGTGCTGCCTGCAAAGTAGTTGGAATAGGCTCCATCAGATTGAGGACTCATGATGGTACATTCTGTACCTTGAACGAAGTTAGGCATGCTCCACTGATGACAAAGAATCTGATATCTTTGAGTCTTCTTGACAGTAGAGGTTTCAGTTTTCAAGGTGGAGGTGGAGTTATGAATGTCTACAAGGGTTCGAAGGTAGTTCTGAAAGGTATTAAAAAGGGTACCTTATATTTTCTTCAAGGTTCTACTGTGACAGGTTCTGCTGCTGTTGCATCATCTGAGGTTCTCAAGGAGGATATGACCAAGTTATGGCATAGGAGACTTAGACATATGGGTGAAAGGGGGATGCAAATTCTGTCAAAAAGGGATCTTCTGTGTGGGAACAAGGTGCATGACTTAGAGTTCTGTGAGCATTGTGTGTTTAGGAAGCTTCATCGCAGCAAGTTTCCAGAGGCTGTGCATACTACAAAGGGCACACTTGATTATATTCACTCTGATTGTTGGGGTCCTTCCCGAGTTGAGTCTATTGGAGGTCACAGGTACTTTGTGTCGATGATCGATGATTATTCAAGGATGACTTGGGTAATTATGATGAAGCATAAAAGTGAGGCTTTCATGAACTTCAAGCAGTGGAAGGCTTTGGTGGAAAATCAAGCTAGAAGGAAGATCAAAAGACTACGAACTGATAATGGTCTGGAATTTTGTTGGTCTGAGTTTAATGAGTTATGCAAAAATGAAGGGATTGCACGCCATCATACTGTCAGGAATACTCCACAACAGAACGGGGTAGCAGAACGCATGAATCAGACACTGTTGGAGAGAGCGAGGTGCATGCTCTCTAATGATGGGTTACCTAGAAGATTTTGGGCAGAAGCTGTAAGTACAGCTTACTATCTGATCAACCGTGGACCTCACACTGGTATTGACTGTAAAACACCTTATGAGGTGTGGTCTGGTAAGCCTGCAGATTATTCTTTGTTGAGAGTTTTTGGTTCTACTGTTTATTATCATGTAAGTGAGGGTAAACTATAACCTAGAGCTAAGAAGGGTGTATTTGTGGGTTTTGGGAGTGGAGTTAAGGGCTATAGAATTTGGTCACCTTCTGAGAGTCGAGTTATACTTAGTAGAAGTGTAATATTTGATGAAAATTCTATGCTTAACCCCACTGAGAAGTCTATGGTGGCGTCTGTTAGTAGTGATGTTGATAAGCAGGTGGAGCTGGAAGTCACTTATGATGGGAGTGAATTACAGTACCAAGGTGGAGAAGATCAACATGGTGCTACTGAATATGAACCTTCTAGCCATCCATCTGCCTCATCTGAAGCACATCGAACAAGTATAGCACTTGATAGAGCTAGAAGAGTTGGTGTGGGACCTCCTAGGAGGTATGGTTTTGAGGACATGGTTGCTTATGCACTGCAGGTTGCTGAGGAGGTGGAGGTAGATACTCATGAACCATCCACCTACAAAGAAGCTGTCTCAGGTAGTGAGTCTGCTCAATGGCTTGCTGCTATGGGAGATGAAATGGAGTCTCTGGATAAGAATCAGACTTGGGAGCTAGTCAAGCGTGCTAAGGAGAGAAAAATTATCACCTGCAAATGGGTTTTCAAGAAGAAGGAAGGGACCTCACCTTCTGAAGGGGTCAAGTATAAAGCTCGGGTTGTTACAAGAGGGTTCACTCAAAGGGAAGGGGTTGACTATAATGAGATTTTCTCACCAGTGGTTAGACACACTTCCATCAGGGTGCTACTAGCAATAGTTGCACATCAGGATCTTGAACTTGAGCAACTAGATGTAAAAACAGCTTTCCTACATGGGGAGTTGGAAGAAGAGATTTATATGACTCAGCCACATGGGTTCCAAGTTCCTGATAAAGAAGACCATGTTTGCAGACTGAAGAAGTCCTTGTATGGGCTAAAGCAGTCTCCTAGGCAGTGGTATAAAAGGTTTGACAGCTATATGATTGAATTGGGTTACAACAGGAGTCTGTATGATTGTTGTGTGTACCACAACAAGCTGGATGATGAATCATGGATTTATTTGGTCCTGTATGTAGATGATATGCTTATAGCTGCAAAGTCCAAGTCTGATATTCAGAGGTTGAAGGATCTTCTCAGTGCTGAGTTTGAGATGAAGGATTTGGGTGCTGCGAAAAGATTTTAGGGATGGAGATTTATAGGGAAATAGATCAGAGGAAGCTTTTCTTGTCATAGAAAGGCTACATTCAGAAGATTTTGTCAAGGTTTGGCATGTCAATAGCTAAGCCTATAGATACTCCAAGTGCCTCCAATAATCATTTGTCTGTTGCTTTTGCACCCAAGTCTGCTGAGGAGAAAGAGTACATGAGTAGGGTTCCCTGTGCTAGTGCAGTAGGGAGTCTGATGTATGCTATGGTCTGCACTAGGCCGGATCTTGCACATGCAGTCAGTGTTGTTAGTAGGTTCATGGGTGATCCTGGTAAGGAGCATTGGCAGGCAGTCAAGAGGATTTTTCGTTACCTTCGAGGTACGTCTGATGTTGGTCTCATTTATGGGAATGATACTCAGTGTTTAGTTACTGGTTATTCTAATTCTGATTATGCTGGAGATGTAGACAGTAGAAGGTCTATGACTGGCTATGTATTTACTCTTGGTGGCTCTGTTGTTAGTTGGAAGGCAACTTTACAGGCTACAGTTACTTTGTCTACTACTGAAGCAGAGTACATGGCATTGACAGCAGCTGCTAAAGAGGGAATATGGTTAAAGGGGCTAGTCAGTGATCTTGGTTTGCATCACGATCAGGCCATTGTGTATTGTGACAGTTTGAGTGCAATATGCTTAGCCAAGGATCAAGTCCATCATGAGAGGACTAAGCACATTGATGTGAGATATCATTTTCTGAGGAGTGAGAAGAGGGTTAAGGTGAAGAAGGTAGGTACTGCTAATAATCCTGCTGATATGTTCACTAAACCTGTTCCACAGAGTAAGTTTCAACATAGTTTGAACTTGCTCAATGTTCGTGATTGTTAATTGCCCATTGGGGCAAGTCTGGGGCCTTTAGGGGCTAATCTAGTGTCCTTAAGGGACAAATCTGGTCTGGTTGTCTTTCGGGGTAAATCTGGTTGCAGGGAGAATCTGGGCTTTGTGTTCAATGCGTCTGTTATCTGGTTATTCGGTTCATTGTGAGAGGATTCAAGTCAAGGTGGAGATTTGTAGGAATTTGTGCCTTGAATCTGGTCAGAGGGGATGTTCGTCGGCTCGCCCGACCGGATCGGGCGGGATCAGCGTCTCAGCAGCAGCTCAAGGAGTGGAGCGCCCGATCGAGCGGTCGTAGCGAACTACGACTCGGGTGATGGTCGCCCGATCGGGCCCGAGACTACTTTTGGCTTGGCGAGTACCACCCGACCTGATCGGGCGGTGTGCAATTTAACGCGGAAACGCGTTTTCCGAATTTAAGTATAAATAGATTTTAAACCTAATTGACGATTAAGTCATTAATCATCTCTGTAATTCTGGTTATCCTTCTCATCAATAATATTATTCTCTCTCTGCCCGTGGACGTAGCCAACACTTCGTTGGTGAACCACGTTAAATCTGTGTGTGATTATTCTTTGTTTTGCATTCAATATTTATTCTTTCTCACATCTGTCATAACAAAGTTAAACAGGACAAATAAATAAGTGAAAATGATAAGTTGACGAGGACTTAGGCTATTTTGTAAATAGTTAAAAGTAAGAATAATAGATTTAATGGAGAGAGGATAGGGGGAATTCCTCATCACATATACTATGGAACGAGAATTAGTGGTGAGTATCACATCACATGGGTTGGGTGGGGTAACATTTCAATCTAAGGTAACAGTATGTTTATTTTTGGACTGCCCCAAAAGTACATGAAATAGCTTTAGTTCATGTCAAACTTTTTGTCTTGTAGGAAAGAGAAAGGCGAGCCAATCACTTGTGGTTCATATTTCCCTTAGTATTCTAGTTTTGATTTTGGTTGTTCTAGTCATTGTACTCATTTTTCTTCAATGTAATAAAAGGAGGAGGAATAACAGTGACGAAATCATTAGAAGTGATAGACGGGGTCACGGGGAAGTCATGCTCAAAAATTTGAAAATGGTAAGCAAAACAGAAAAACCTTATTCGGGCTCAAATATTAGATCTCTATGAATTTTTGTCATGCTTCATATATTGTAATGTCCCTTGTGCTTTTGTGATGCAATAGCTAGCGAAGATCTCATGACCGCAGAGTCTCTTCATTATAATTTTGCGACACTTAAATATGCAACCAACAATTTCTCTGATGTTAACAAGCTTGGTGAAGGAGGATTTGGTGCTGTTTATAAGGTAGGCTATCTGTTAATTACAAGAAAAAAGGTATATATATAATAAATGTACGCGATTACAAAAAGAAATTGGTGGCAGGGCACCCTACCAAATGCACAAGAAGTAGCAGTCAAGAGGCTATCTAAAGGCTCTCATCAAGGGGTAGAGCAATTCAAGAATGAAGTAGTGTTCGTTGCCAAGCTACAACACATAAATCTTGTTCGGCTATTGGGATTTTGCTTAGAACAAGACGAAATGCTGCTTGTTTATGAATTTGTCCCGAACAAGAGCCTCGATATGATTTTATTCGGTATGCAAAATTGATTATATTAGGAAATATTTCAGGTAATAGTTAAATATGGTACATTCGATTATACAAATGTCTCATTAACTTATCCGGTGCACAAATTCTGAAACACAGGCGCGACTAGATTGGTCAGCACGCTACAAAATTATACATGCTGGCATTGCTCGAGGACTACTCTATCTCCATGAAGATTCTCGGCTTACCATTCTACATCATGATTTAAAAGCCAATAATATTTTATTAGATGCTGATGTGAATCCAAAAATCTCAGATTTTGGCTTAGCAAGAAACTTTGCAGTCAATCAAAAACATGATCAGACAAACAGGCTAGCCGGAACATTGTATGTTTTTGTTTTTTAGGCGTAACATTATTTTTGGAAAATTGTGGATCTAAGTTTTCTTGAAACCACTAAGAAAATTGAAATGTTTTGGCAGAGGTTACATGGCTCCAGAATACATTGAATATGGCGAAATCTCAACCAAGTCAGATGTATACAGTTTCGGTGTATTGGTATTGGAGATCATAAGTGGCGCGAAAATCAATGATCGTCGCCCAATGCTAGCTGGAAATCTTCTAACATATGTGAGCATCGTCACCTATACCTTCTTTTCCCATAACTTTTTCTTTCAAGAAATTTTTTAAAGTATATTCAATATGTGCATGTAAAAGGCTTGGAGGCACTGGAACGCGGGCACGCCATTGGAAGTTGTAGACACTAGTCTAGGAGATTCATATTCAAGCAATCAAATCATATGATGCATACACCTGGGGTTTGTTCTGTGTTCAAGAGGATATAGAGGAAAGACCTTCGATGTTATCTATAGTCTTTCATCTTAATAGTAGTTCAGGCAATCTTCCAATGCCGCAACAACCTGCATCTATGATAAGTACTCGAATTGGATCGAACTCCGGAACCAGTGAGCTACTAACTAATAAATCCATGTTAGGACTCTAGTTTGGATATATTTTTGGAATAGAATTGTTATTCCGAATCTATGTTGAAGTAGGACTCTTAGGTTGTATAAATATATTTTGATGATCAATGAGAAGGATGATAGAAATTGAACTAAATTTAACATGGTATCAGATCCGAAAATCTGAAAATCCTCTCTACCAAAAACTGAAAAACCGAAACTCATACCAAGACTCGTTTTTTTTCGAGTTCTTCTGTGCAGCCTTCGAACAGACCTGCAGCCTCCTCGATTGGCTGCTCGGTGTTAATCTCGCACCATTGATACTCCACTTCGGACTTATTCTCGTGGCTCTCGTAGCGTCATCATGACGGAAAACAATGATGCTACCCCCTCAAAACCTGACCCCATATATTTTATGGGTTCGAATGATAATCCAAGTAATATAATTACTCCCATTCAACTCAAAGAGGACAACTTTGACGAATGGTCTCGTGCGATTCGTATGTCCCTTAATGCCAAGTAAAAGCTTAGTTTTCTTGATGGAATTGTCCCCAAACTGACTACTGCCGACAGACTTGCCGACTGGAGCACCGTTCAATCGATGCACTCGTCGTGGCTGCTTAACACACTGTCTCCTCACCTATGCTCGTCGATCTCTTGCTTTGAGGATGCCCATGAACTGTGGAAGCACTTGAAGGAACGATTTTGTGTCTCTAATGGCACTCGGATTTGTCAACACAAATCCCAGATTAGTGATTGCAAGCAAAAATCAGGTGAATCGTTGGCCGATAACTATGGCCGCCTCCAACGCTTGTGGGATGATCTCGCCTCCCAAGAGGTGGTGCCGACTTGTGCTACTGCTGGCTCGAGTTGCCAGGTTCTAAAATTCTTTGAATAATCACGAGCCCACGATCGCCTCCATCGTTTTCTGATTGGTTTAGATGACATGTATGCCCTGCTCCGTGCGACGCTTCTCGCGCAGGACCCCTTACCTACGGTCACTCGTGCTTATCACTACGTCGCACAGGAAGAGCGCTTGAGAGGGCCGCCTGCTTCCTCTCTGCCCTCGCCGAGTGAGGCTCTAGCATTCAAGGTCGATTCTCGACCTAAAGATTGAAATTTTGGTGAAACTCTCCACTGTACTCACTGCCACATGGAGGGACATGATGCTGCCAATTGCTTTCAGGTCATTGGATACCCGGATTGGTGAGGTGATCGGCTCCGTGGCCAGCATGGAGGTGCTGTCGCCCGTGGAGGCCGGTCTGGCCGTGGCCGTGGGAGTCGCGGATCTGGACCTGCGCGTGCCAACAAGGCTATGGCAGGTGGCTCGACTGAGAAATCTTTTGGATTTGTGAACTTACCTAAACCCAAAGATCGTCTGAATGGTAAGTCTTTGTGGATATTAGATACTGGTGCTACCCATCATGTAACCGGCATGTTTTCGCACTTCACAACTACCAAGAAAATTAGTGGATGTCCAGTGGGTTTGCCAGATGGTAGTTCAGCAGAGGCAACTCATGAGGAAGATGTGATTCTTCCTGGCAATCTAAAAATTATGAATGTTTTATTTGTGCCTAATCTTGATTGTAATCTAATTTCCATACTGCAGTTGTTAGATTCTGCAAACCGCATTGTTCAATTCACTAAAACGTTATGTGTATTACAGGACCGCACGACAAGGACGCTGATTGGAGCGGGTGAGTGGGTCGATGGACTTTTCTTTTTCCGAGGTGTTCCTAAGGTGCGAGATAATGTGTCAGGATGGCATTGTTTCGATAGACATTTGGCATAAGCGTTTGGGTCACTCCTTCGGAGAAAGTTTTGAGGCATTACCTTGTGTGAGTCAATCTAGCATTAGTAGTTGCAATAAAGATGGATGTGATATATGTTTCCGTGCTCATCAACCTAGAACTAGTATTCATAACGGTGATAGTAGAGCCAGCCGCATTTTGAGTTAGTTCATTGTGATTTATGGGGTCCATACCGTACTAGTCTTCCTGCGGTGCCTCTTATTTTTTAACTATAGTAGATGATTTTTCCCGCACTGTTTGGATATATTTATTATATAATAAATTGGAGGTTGAGACTATGTTTCGCACTTTGTGGCTTTGGTTGCCGAGACAATTTAATCGAAAATAAAATGTATACGCAAAGTGAAAATGGAACCGAATTCAATTGTCGAAAAATTATTTTGTCCAACAAGGGATCATATTTCGAACTTCATGTGTTAAAACTTCCCAATGAATGGCGGAGGTTGAACGGAAACATAGGCATATTTTAAATGTTGCTCGGGCTTTGAGATTTCGAGCTAATCTTCCTTTGAGATTTTGGGGGGATTGTGTCCAGCAACTTGTCATTTAATTAACGTAACTCCATCTGTCATTCTTGATTATAAAACTCCTTATGAATGTTTGTTTGGGAAACCCCCTATGATGACAGATATCTGAATTTTTGGTTGTTTGTGTTATGCCTATAATTTATATCATGGTGGTGATAAGTTTGCCAGTAGGAGTCGTCGATCTGCCTTTGTTGGCTATTCCTACACTCAGAAAGGATGGAAATTATATGACTTAGACACCAAGAAATATTTTGTCTCCCGGGACGTGAAATTTATTGAACACAAATTTTCATTTAATTTGTCTAACCCATTGAAGGTTCCGAATGACAATGTTGTGGAACTGGAGTATTGTGAGGAGGAGATCCCCATCCCTTGTGTTGAGGTTCCCGTGACGGATGAAGGGGGACTTGATGCAACGGGGGGTGGGGTGCAGGATGTGGGGGTGGAACTCGATGCCAGCCCCCACCCTGTGGTCGACGGTAGTGCCGCAGCTAGTATGCCTCGTGAGTTGCCTGGTGTGGGAGATCACGGCCTGTCGGATTCCGGAGCCTTGTGGGGCGCAACCACAAGGGAGGAGGTGTGAGGATGGTGTGGAGAGTGGTGGACAGGTGTTGGGAAGGGGTCAACGTACCAAACTCCCAAATAAAAGATTGCAAGACTATGTGACTCACACTATAATGAAAAAGAAAAGTTCATCTGCTCAGGCACCTTCTTCATCGACGTCCTCAGGTACTCCCTATCCTATTACACATTATGTTGTGAAAATTTTTCTGATAAACATCGCAGATTTCTAGCTGCTATAACTGCAGGGAACCCTCCTAAGTCATTTAAAGAAGCTATGAAGCATGAAGGGTGGCGTAAAGCCATGGGAGCTGAAATAAAAGCTCTGGAGGATCAAGGCACATGGGAATTGCAACCTCTTCCTCCAGGCAAGAAGGCCTTGGCAAGTAAGTGGGTGTATACAGAAAAATATGATGAGCAGGGAAAGTTGCAGCGTTTGAAGGCAAGATTAGTTATATTTGGCCATCATCAGGTGGAAGGAATTGATTATAATGAAACTTTTGCCCCAGTAGCAAAAATGACAACAGTTCGTACTTTCCTGGCCATTACAGCTGTGAAAAGATGGGAAATAATTCATCAGATGGACGTCCACAATGCATTTTTGCATGGAGATTTGGAGGAAGAAGTGTATATGGAAATCCTTCCTGGTTTTCAGGAAAGAAATACTAATCTAGTGTGCAGAATGAAAAAATCATTATATGGTTTGAAGCAGGCGCCTAGGTGTTGGTTTGCAAAATTGGCCACGTCTTTGAAAGCTTATGGGTTTAAGCAATCTTATTCTGACTATTCCCTATTTACTTTGACTAGGAAAAATATTCAGCTGAACGTTCTTATTTATGTGGATGATATGATTATTGTCGGGAATGATCATGAAGCATTACTGAACTTCAAAACTTATCTCGGTACATGTTTTAAAATAAAGGATTTAGGGGCTTTGAAATATTTCCTAGGCCATGAAATTGCCAGAGGGGCCCCAGGGAATATTTATGTGTCATAGAAAATATGCCTTGGATATCATATCTAAGGCCGGCTTACTATGTGCCAAGCCTGCTGAGTTTCCTATGGAGCAGCACCATCATCTCACTTTGGCTGATGGCCCTTTGTTGGATGATGCAGAGAAATATCGCAGATTGATGGGCAGATTGATTTATCTTGCTGTTACTAGACCTGATTTGGCATATTCTGTTCATATTTTGTCACAGTTTATGCAGGCGCCTAAAGTTATTCATTGGGAGGCCGCTCTGAGAGTGGTTCGATATTTGAAGAAAAATCCAGGACATGGAATATTGTTTCGTTCTGATAGTGATCTTCGCCTTGAAGGATGGTGTGATTCGGATTGGCCCTGTTGTCCTCTTATCAAGAGATCCCTGAGTGGGTGGTTTGTATTGTTGGGATATTCTCTTGTCTCCTGGAAAACTAAGAAGCTAAGCAGCCTACAGTATCTCGCTCGTCTGCAGAGGCAGAGTATCGCTCTATGGCTGCCATTGTTTGTGAACTAAAGTGGCTGAAGCAACTGTTGGGTGATCTGGGAGTTCAGCATCGTGCAGGGATGTGATTATATTGCGATAGTCAATTAGCGTTATATATTGACAGGAATCCGGTCTTTCATGAACGTACTAAACATATTGAGGCAGATTGTCACTTTGTTCGTGATGCAGTGACTGAAGGTCTTGTGAGTCCGTCCTATGTTCCTACTAAGTTTCAGTTGGCAGACATTTTTGCTAAAGCACTTGGTAGGACTCAGTTTGAATTTTTGTTATCCAAGTTGGGCGTACGCAATTTGCACGCTCCAACTTGAGGGAGGGTGTTAGGACTCTAGTTTGGATATATTTTTGGAATAGAATTGTTATTCCGAATCTATGTTGAAGTAGGACTCTTAGGTTGTATAAATATAGTTTGATGATCAATGAGAAGGATGACAGAAATTGAACTAAATTTAACAATCCAGTACGTCTGGATCAAGCTCAAGAATCAGCTCACAACAATCTGATAAATCCATGAGCAGATCCATTCATTCATTCTCCGGGATCGACGGTTTAAGTCATTAATCATGCCCAAAGAACATACAATAGCAAAGAGTAGGAGATGAACTGCTTGCAAAAATAGAAATTTGCTATTTCCGAACATTCTTATAAAATAAATAACATGATAGAAAGAGAGCAGAAATAAATTGTATATAGTGAAAGATTATTGTTTGTGCTTTAATTTTTTATTGTTCTTTATAATTCTGCATCAATGAGATACAATGTGCTTATATATCCGGTTCTGAATTTGGATCTTTCCGCTTTGATGCATTTATACTTGCTAATATGTCAAGTTGATAGTTTATATCTTATATCTTTAATCAATTTATCATAAAAACTAGTTTGTTGGCCCGGGCCAATGCCCTAAATCATTATGCATAATATAATACTTCCTCTGTTTCTTTTTTTGTTACAAACTTCTTACAAAATGTTTTCACATGAAACAGAGATGTGTGTCAGTTAAAAAGAAATGGATAAATTATATACTAAAAATCAAGTAAAATATAATTTTTTTCTATATAGTTTGATATTACATATAGTTTTTTGTAGTTTATGATTGGAATTCATTAAATGTATCAGTAAAAACCTGTTGTTTTTTATATCAAAATATAGCACAAAAATTGGAAAACCAACTATTAGTGTAATGTACTCTGTAAAAGGATAGTAATGACTTTTCCTAGTTTAGGTTGTATTATACTCTTATATAAATTAATCTCAATTACTTGCATATGGTACCAAAGCCCTAGGTTTTCTTAATAACAAAAATTTCCATGACTTCATTTGACCTTTGTTTTCCATGGATGACATCTCATCCACGTCACGCTCGGGCCCTATTACATGGAGTTATTCTGTTGCCACTACATCTTCTTCTTTTTTTTTAAAGAGAAATTTCATCAATAGAAGGCCAAACGACATCTACATACGTATTAAAGAGAAACAAGGTATAATCAAACAGAATCAAATCAAATTCGTCTTCGCATAAACTATAATGAATCAGATCGAGCAATACAGAGCATCCCTTGTATTTGATGAATCAAACAATTATTGATGAGGAAGTCTATCATTCTAACATAGTTTGGGGAAGAGCTATCTTGATCGAGCCATATTGACCGCCTCTGAGTTTCCAATACCTCTATGTTGATAGTTTTGAACTTCAACCAATGAGGATAATTTTTCATATTTATAGACAAACAAACCAGACTCACAACTGCTATAGGGGAGAAGTAAATCTCCGCAATAGAGACTAAAATCCCCATAGCAGAGCTCGAGAAATACTCATAAACATAGGCTAAATTTATTCAACAAAATAAGAAAATAAACTAAAAACTGAAAAATAAAAGAGGAAAAGGGGCTTACTATGGATGAAATCATCCATGGCAGCCCCTAACTGATGAAGAAGGGGGAGGGGAAAAGAAGGAGGCGTCTAGAGAGAAAACTTGGTTTAGGGAGAGGGGGGCAAAGTAGAATTTATAAATTACACTGCATCTTCTTTCTTACAACCTTCTCATGGCAATTCTGCTCCTGCGCCTGGTTATGGCTCTCTCTCGTTTGTTGCCAGTGTGTTTGTTCCCGCAGCTAATGGTGCCGACTTCCCTATTTGCCGCCCAAACCACCCTGCTTCAACTAGATTCTTCCTTGTGAACCTCTTCATAGTTTCCACATGGGTTTAATTACCCACCTCCTGACCCATCTTGTCTAACTACTGCCCTAATTTTCTCTATTGTTAGCTATAATTCGTCCTTTGTTGGTCCATCTTATCACCCACACTGTTACTAGTTACTCGGTGTTTTCTCCTCTCCAGCACTCCAGCTTTAGCCTTCCGCAATTATCAGCCTAATCTCACGAATTTGGTAATACTCTCTGTGCTCCTGAGGATTATCTTTTATGGAAAACCCTGATCACTTGCCTTCTTCTTTCCATTTAATTACTTATATGACCACATCTACTATTTTCGATGCCATTGGTAATTCGATTCTCGATCTGCAATTTTATGAATATTTACTTATTGACCAAGAAGTTTTTTTTTTTTATATGTAAGTAAATTGGATTGCACTTAAAACTCAATTACATCCTAAATCTCCAAAGATAACTACAAACCAACTAGGTTGGACCATAGTACATCAATGAGATAAACAAACTAACTCATATTACAATGAGATAAACCAAACATAATCTCCCCTACTCATTTTTGCTAGTAAAGACAAAGACCAATTCTACTTTTGACAAGTTCTTTAATCCTTCTTACAGTATACACAATAGTAGGACTACTTTGTGACTAGAAATATCGATTTCTACCTTACCAGACATGATATACTACAACTGCTAACCCTGCATACACCACTTGCTTCCTAAATTTTGTCCTCCTACTATTTCTAACCCATCTGATCATAGCTTGTAATGTCTCGCCCCGACGTAAATCCTCGACCATCTTTTAATGTCATCAAGACATGCTCTACTATATGGACACTTAAAAAACAAGTGTTCATGTGTTTCAACATCTGAATGACAGATCAGACATTGATCAGAATTGCTTACACCTATTCTTGCAAGTTTAGTTGTGGTTTGCAACTTCTCCTTTACCGCCAACCGGAGAATAAATCAGACTTGGGGATCGTTAGTCTATTCCAGAATACTATTGATTATCTTGTTTGGAAGCAATGGCCCACACATACTTCCCTAAACATGCATCATTCCATGTTCTCACCTCTCCAAATCCCAATCCACCATTCTTTTTAGTCCAACATACCTTATCACATGCCACTGCTCCTGGCTTCTGTGTGTGAGACTGACCACACCACAAGAATGCTCTGCAGATCTTAATTGCTTCATCTAACACACTTCGAGGTATGACAAAAACCTGAGCCCAATACCTATGCAAAGTGAGCGAAACTGCATTGATTAACTGAGTTCTGGCACTATATGACAAATGCCTGGTACTCCAAATTCGAATTCTAGCAGTCATTTTTTCAACAATGTGATCACATTGTGCCTTAGTGATCCTCTTTGAACATATTGGTACACCTAAGTACCTGAAAGGAAGCTTACTTCTAGCAAATCTTGATATATTCACCACTCTGGTCACTTCTTCTTCTGTCATTCCACATGCGTATATAGCAGATTTATGAACATTTGCTTGCAATCTTGAAGATCTTGAAAACAGCTTGAATGCTCTGAGCATCAAATATATTGAAGGAAACTCTCCCCTGGAGCATAATATCAGATCATCAGCAAAGGCCATATGTGTTAATTTCACCTCAGCACACCTTGGGAAAATTTAAACTGTTCTAATTCACTCATTTTATGAAGTATCCTTGAAAGATACTCCATACATATGACAAAAAGGAGGGGAGACATTGGGTCCCCCTGCCTTAGTCCTCTATCTGATTTAAAGTATCCTTCCATACTTCCATTAATCAGCAAAGAAAACATTGGTGTAGTGACACATGTCATCACTAATCTGATGAAATCCTCTGGAAATCCTAGATGACTCATCATTTCTTGCAGAAATGTCCAATTTACTGTATCATATGCTTTTTGCAAGTCTATCTTCATCAGGCAGCTTGGCTTGACATTCTTCCTTCCATAGTGCTTAACCATATCCTGCACTACCATAATGTTATGCACAATGAATCTGCCTTGCACAAATCCTCCTTGATTCTCAATGATAATATCTGGTAAAACCTTCCTGAGTCTGCTACATATTACCTTAGTAACACACTTATAAAGTGCATTACAACAAGATATAGGCCTGAATTCTATTACATTTTCAGGACATCTTATTGTTTTAGGTATTAATGTTATTGTAGTGTTGTTAAGCTCCTTCAATACTCTTCCACTGTGCAAAGTATCTAACACTGCTTCCACAACTTCATCTCCAATTATACTCCATGCATCTCTGTAAAAATAGGATCCAAATCCATCAGGACCAGGTGCCTTAGACCCTGGTATAGCAGATAATGCACTTTTAACTTCATCAGCAGTTTATCTAGCAGTCAACATTTTTCAATGTTCCTCAGTTATCAATGGTCCAGCTTGTACAATTTCAGGAATAATGGGCCTCCTAGTTTGCACATTACTCCCTAATAGCTGTTGATAATACTCTAAGAAAGCTTTTGCCACACCTTCTGGTTTGTCCTGCCATTCACCTCTCACATCATTAATACTATAAATGTGATTCTGCTCCCTCCTTGCTTTGATGGATTGATGAAATAATGAGGTATTTTCATCACCATCTCTAAGCCATTCCAATTTTGCCTTCTGCCTCAGAAACTGTAAATAGGCTTCATGTTTCAGCTTATATTCTTGCACTGTTGCAAGTTCAGCCTCTGTCATCTCTGTATTACCTGGATTCAGATGCATATGTGTTTGTGCTTCCACCATTGCTTGTTGTGCTTTCACATCTGCTACTTACAATTCATAAAATCCTTCCTTATTCAACACTCTGAGAACTTTCTTCACTAGTTTCAATTTAAAAACAACTTGAAACATTTTTGAACCAACCACCGGTGTATCCCAAGCTTGTCTTATTTTCTCCAGAAACTGCGAGTCCCCTCTCCACATTGTAAAATACCTGAATGGTCTTTTACCACCCTGTTCAGTAGGATGAATAGTGAGTACAGCTGGGGAATGATCATATTCCCCCTCACTCTGAAAATGTACTTCAGCACTAGGAAAGGTATTCTTCCAAGCTTGATTCCCCAACATTCTATCTAGCTTCGAGAAAACTCTAGCTGATCCATGTTGCTTGTTATTCCACGTGAAGAAACTCCCAATACACTTTATATCTGTTACTCCATAAATAGTCATACACTTCCTCATAGGAGCAATTTCAGCCTCCCTAACAAGTGATCCTATCCTCTCATATGTGCTCATTACATTGTTGAAATCCCCACATAAAAGCCATGAGTCCTGAGTATGCAAATTCCTTAACTCCTGCCATAGCTCTTCTCTTTTTACACTTTCATTGAAAGCATAAATAAAGGTACAAAAGAACACATCTACACCATTGCTAGGTTTGATATAGCAATGAAGTAACTGAGCAGTACCCTTGATGATGTTAACTGTGAAACTACCTGGTTTCCATGCTATTATAATCCTGCCATTCCCATGATATGATGCATTGGAAGAGAAGCACCAACCTGCAAATATTCTTTGGTAAAGCCCACCTAAGCTAGGTGTCTTCACCATAGTTTCCAAGAGGCCCACCATACCAATAGCTAAACGATGGATAAATGGTCTCACATCATTCTACTTATTGATACTATTGACCCCTCAGACGTTCCAGCACAAGATCCTATCCATTGTTGATAGGGAAAGCTTGCTCTCCCTGCCTTGTGACAACCCTGATCTCACCTTGATCACCTAAACCTTGCTCTAGTCCCTCCTCCTCTGCAGCATGTTGTAATAGAGTCTGAAAAGAGTTATCTGTTCTAGTTTCTTTAGTACTAGAAGTTCTAACTCTTATAGGTTTCAGAGCTTTCTGAAATCCAACTGGATCCAGCTCCAACTCCTTATTATTCCTACCATCATTATCCACAACCTCCTTTTCCTTGCCTGTATCTGCAATCCCAGCTCCTGTCACCACAGCATTAATAGCTGGCTGCACATTCTGTTTAATTCTCCATTCTTGCCTTGGTTTCACCACTCTACAAGATGTGCTATCATGCCCAAATCTACCCCAATTAGTACATTTTGTAGGCAACCATTGAAACTCCACTGGTACCTTCACCTTCTCTCCATATTCATTCAAAAACCAAATGTGATAAGGAAAATTCTGTTCAATCTTCATCTCCACCAATATTCTCGCAAAATGTAACTTATCTCTGTTACGAGTAGCTTCATCACGTTTGATAGGATCTCCCATCTGAGAAACTATCTTTTGTAAAGAATGCTCCCCCCAATACTTCAATGGCAATCTCAATTGCACCCATACAGGAAGCGTTTTCACATTTTCTTTAACAAAATACACATCTGGCAATCAAGGTTTCATGATCAAAGGCTTCTTGTCAAAGAAGTAATGACCATTCAAAACTGAATCCCTAGAATCCATGGCATTGAATCGCACTAGAAACACTTCTCTATTGATCATTGCTACTTTGTCAACATTATACGATTTCCAAACTCGCCTAAAATATCCCTCCATCACATATACTGGTGGATTCGCACCAAGTACATAGCAAATTATGGCAGAATTCCAGAAATTGATCCCATCCTGAACATCTTCTAGATCAATTTTAATCATATTATCATTTTCACCATCTAATTCCTCCTCATTATGCTTATTTGCATCATTCACTTCCATATCCTCTATATGTTCAACAAAATGCGTCACTGGATTAAGTATAGGAACAGAGTTCATACCTTCTTCATTTACTGTTCCATTGCCTTGTCACTCAACACTTCGATGAATCGACTGAAGCCATTCATTAAAAGTGTCTCAAACCTCCGATTGTTGCTTCAAATACTGAATGGATGATGTAGGCGTAAGAATTTCTCCAATTCGAAGCCCAAAATCCAGCTCCTCTACTCCTAATACTTTCTCCATAGAACGAGTTCTCAAAGCTTGTGATTTCGATGATGGACCTTTAGCTTTCTCCTTCTGTTTACCAGAATTTCCAGCTTGAGATTTCTTTACTGCCTTTCTTGTCATGGCGACGGTGCACAATAGCTATCATGCGCCGAGAGAAAATTGGAAAGAGCTTCTAAGCTATCAATTTTTGGTAATATGTTATCTCTTGACCAGTAAGTTAAATCTTGGATCTTTGCAACTCTATCTTGTGATATTTTTTGTTGATGTTCACGATTTGTACACTTGTATAAATATTTGGAATCGATTGAAGTCACGATTTATGCATGCTAGTATGGCTCGTTCTATGAAATTGAAGAGAAGACTTTCTCATATTAAGAAGGGGGAGTTTGAAACTATGAATGGTTATTTATGTGAATTATAGTTATTATTGATTCTCTTGTCGCCATTTCATGTCCTGATTCTAATCAAGATTTGGTTCGGTCCACTTTATTTGGATTGGATCGTGACTCCGATTATGATCACCTTGTTACTACTTTGCTTCGTTATCCATATCCTCTTAGTTTTAATGACATTACTAGTGGGAAAAACCTTAAATGACACAAAAGAACTGATTCAGTTCTACCAAAAGTGGATCTTTGTGTACGCATATAAGTGAATCAACTAACTGATCCGGTGGGCATAAAAACCGTATTAGTTAACATTAACTGAGATTCGATTTTTAGGCCCACTGCATCGATCAACTACTTATTCACCATATAGAAGACCCAACGCGAATCACTTTTTAACCACAACAAGATTCTCACCCATACCCAACCCCTATCTCCTCGTCTCACCCTAACCCCATTCTTCTCTCTCACCCTAGTCTCCTCTCACTTATCCAAACCCCCCATTCTCCTCTCTCACCTTAATCTCCTCTCTCAGACCCCTCGCTTCTCACTCTCTTCTCACTCATCCTCTCTATTACCTTCTCTCTCTCATCCTGTCTCTTCCTCCATCGAAGTGCCAACAATCACTACGCATACCCACGAACAACCTCCATGTTGCACCCACGAACAAAGACCGGGACTAATAAGTCAGTTTTTAGTTGCATATAAGTAGCTTTTAAGTCTCATTTTCATACAACTTTTAATGCATCTTATGTCTATTTGCATGAATTGAGTAGCTTTTTATTTGAACCATTGTGTTACTTTGAGAAATTTTTGCCTCTTCTTTGGGATTTTAGGTCTTTGTGGCCAGTTGTGGCTAAGAGAGGCTAAGATGGTTCGTAGATGGTTTAGATAGCAATTCTCGGAGGCGAGGATATGAGCTCGAGCTCTTTGGGATTGAAGAGATGATGATCTTGGAACAATTTTGGTTGTGCGAGACCACATGCATTCCCGCTTGACTGAGTAACGAGCCGCGGGACCGTGCGGATTGTTGCTTGCCCGTTTAAATCTGTGAAGAAAAGAAGGAAACATTATGTCTCGCCTGCATGGCCGTGCAGAAATTTGTTGAGTCGTGCACCTTGTCGCATGATCGTGCATGTTGTTCTTTGGTTTATTTCCGCGATTTCTTTTATTCCATTTTCTTAGCTTTTATAAACGATATTTAGGTTTTCTTAAACCTTCTTATGGGCAGTTTTTCATTATTAGATATTTGAGAGATTTAGAGTAAAACTCCATTGTTGAACCTTGATATCTATGATTTGACTACTTTGAATTGATTTCATTCAAGTAAAAGACTAAGTTTTTCTAACTCCATTTCTTTGTTTACTGTTATGTCTTTTTATGTTATTTCAATTATGAGTGAGTAGTTTCATAATCAGAGTTAAGTTGAATCCTAACAATGATTGATGCATAAATTTCCTCCTAACCTCAATTTAATTTGATTAATTGTCCTTGCTTGATTGAATTGTCTTAATTTCTGTATCATACTAGGGATAGGTGATATTGAATTGATTCCTTATGTCTTGTTTTCAATGGGAATCGAATCTAGATGGATTTGTTGATTCAATCAAGATTATAAATATCTCTCTGCGAATAAGTAGATAGGATTACTAGGAAATTATTGATGCCATATTTAATGTTTCTTTTTTGCATGATTTCATGGGAATAGGTATGATTGCTCGATTTGAGTAGCCATAGGTACTCGAGAGAGGTATTTGGTACTTTTAGGGTGCATTACTCCTTTTGGACCACTGATTTTGTCTATTGGGATGGGAACTATTCATATATCATTCATGCTAATGGAGATATTTAATTCTAGATGTTTTTATTGATTGAATTTATCTCGTGTGTTGACAAAAATGAAGGCAATTTAGAAACGTAGTTTGCAACAGATTTTTCAAATGTTGATAAGTAGCAAGAAATAATATTTTTTTTGTTGCCTATAACAAAAGTGTGTTTTTTTCATCAAAATTGGTAACACAATTTTAATCTGTTTCTATTGGAGACCAATTCTCTCACTATTTGTTGTTAGATGGCATCAACTTTTCAATTTGTTGCCATTTTATTGCAACGAATACTTACTTTGTTGACATAAGAAATAATTCATTTTACTATTTGTTACTAGATGACATCATATTATTGATTTGTTGCTATTTAGAAACAAACAATGGCAACAGATATTTAATTTGTTGCCATTATAAACAAGTAATTTAATAATTTGTTGTAAAAATAGGAGCAATTATTTATATATTTTAAAAATTATGAATTAAACTTTCATCGAATCACTATCAGCAACAAACCCTGACAATTAATTTTTGATGTGTTGCTTTTGGCAACAAGTAGTCTTACTAGCTGTTGCCAAAATGTGGTTTTTTTATTTGTTGCTTTTATAAACAAGTTGTCTTACAATTCGTTGCTGAACAATATGAATATCGTGTATTACCAAAAAATTGAAAGAATAAATAAATTGTTGGTTTAGTTTTAGCAACAAAATACGGCAATTCATATTTGATTTGTTTACATTTGAAACAAGACATTTTACTATTTGTTTCTAGATAACATCATATTTTCGATTAGTTGCTTTTTAGAAACAAAATATGGCAACAAATTATAGTTTGTTGCCATGTTGGTTGCTCAATGACATCATATTTACAATTTGTTGGCAGAATTGAACTCACGCTCCTATTTTGTTTACATTATTTTCACTTATTTAAATAAGTTTAATTAAGTTCACATAAGTCTTGGAAAAATAAGTGCTAACCAAGTACACATACAACTTACAAGATCAATAAGTTACTAATAAGGCTATGTTTTGTTCAACTTAATTAACTTAATTCAGAAAAAATAACTTATGATGTATTTAGATTAGTTCAAATAAGTTCAAATAAGTTTTAACAAGTTTTAATAAATTCAAATAAGGGGAAAATGAATGGCCTACATCAGTTATAGTAATTTATGTAAGATGTTATAGTTCAAGGTTTAGAGGACGTGACTTTTTTTTTTTTACAAATAGAGTAATATTAACTAATGAAATTCATATATCTCCAACATGGAATTCCAAACGATTATTGGTGAAACTTGGTACTATAGGTCTTTTGAATTGATTATAACTTAGCTAGAGTGAAATAAACACTTATTTTTGTTATATTTGGACTTGGGTAGGCCGTATTAGTTGTATGAAATTAGTATTTTTTACTGATTAAATGGATTTTTTCTAATAATAATTATTAGTGATTGTAAATTGATTTTTACTAGTATAACTAAGAATGATTAAAATAACGGTTATTTCAACATATAACCCCGATAAATTGGAAAATTCATCATATACCCTCAATGTTTCGTAAATTCACCATATACCCCGAGTTTTCAAAATCGTGCACCATGTACCCTTTTTGCTAACGGATGTTAACTCGCCTATAGTTTTATTTACGATTTTACCACCATTATCCCCTAACCCTAATTCTAACCCCTAACGGCCTAACCCTAACCCTAACCCTAATGCCTAATTAACCTAACCCCCAAACACTAACCCTAACAAGTTACCCTCCCTTGCAATCCCCTCAACCCACCCCCACCTCCCTTCCCCCCGCCATCCCCCACCACCACCCCCTCCCCCCCCCTCCCCCCGCTATCCCCCCGAAGCCCCTCACTCCCACCCCCCCCCCTACCAGCCCCCCCCTCCCCCCCCCCCCCCCCCCCCCCGTCATCCCCCCACCAGCCCTCACCCCCATCCCCTTCCTTCCCCTCGCTCCCTTCCCCGCAAAGAAGAACCCCCGCACCCTCCCCCCGCCATTGGATTTCGCCGGCTAAGAATTTCAGTGGAAACGTATAACATTCGATTTCGTGCATAAGAATTTCAAGGAAATGCTAAGAATTTCAGGCAAAGACGGAACATTCGATTTCACCGGCAAAGATCGGAATAAACAAATGCCACATCCCACCCTAAGTCCCGAAGATCTAGGCGTTCGTCGATTTCACCAGGCGGCGTGGACGAAGATCTCGGGCAAAGAACGAAGATCGACGGCGAGGGGGTTTGGGGAAATCGACGAGAAGGAGGGTTGGGGAAATCGACGGGGAGGGGGGGGGGAGGGGCACTGGAGGTGGAGGGAGAGGGGGGGAGGGTGCTGCGATGGTGGAGGGGAGGGGGGGAGGGTGTTGGGCTTGGTGGAGGGAGGGGGGAGGGTGGTGCGCCGGTGGAGGGGAGGGGGTGGGTGTAAGAGGCCGGTGGAGGGGGGAGGGGGAGGGGTGGGTTAGGGTTTAGATTTTAGGGTTAGGGTTTAGATTAGATTTTAAGGTTTACATTTTAGGGTTAGGGCTTAATGATGGCAAAATCGTAAACTGGTGAACGGTCTGTTAACGGCGATTAGAAAAAGGGCTTCTGGTGAAGATTTTCGAAAACTCAGGGGTATATGGTGAATATCTTAAACATTAAGGGTATATGGTGAATTTTTCAATTTGTCGGGGGTATATGGTGAAAAAACCGTTAAAATAATAGTTTCTACAGATGAATAGAACATGGTATTAGTAAAGTTGACAAAGCAAATTGAGGAAAAAAAGTTATATTTAACTTTTTTTGTTTTAATGATATGCTTAGTTAGAGTGAATTGTGATGTTAGTTACTGAATTAACATTATTATTTTTCTCTTATTTTCGCAATTTGATTGTTTGGTAATTGCAAAACTAATGTTAAGAAACTTTAACTAATGTTTTTGTTTACGTATAAGATGAAAGTGCTGGGTATGTGTTGAAGACGTATATCATGAAGCGAGTGAGACCAAGCGAAGTCGACAATATGTATTGAGCATGTGTGGAGATGGTTGAGTGATGTGAGAATGTGGAGTAGCTCACACCCAAAGCCATAGCTGCAAATAGGATTCAGGATCCCGCATGGAATGGCAAGCAAGCCAACAACCTCAAGCCTGCGCCCGCAGCATGTGGTGGACACAAATCGCAGCATTGATGCCAGTCCGCAGGCCACGACCCGCGCCCGCGTGATTTAGCGCATAGCATGCTATTTTGTGGGTCTTGTCGTGTGCAGCCCAATTGTGGGTTGTAAGTCTACTTGAATTAGGTTTATTATTGCTCCATTAGTATATATATGTTGAGGCCGTTACTATTTTATATATGGCATAAGTGAGAGTTTATTCTTCAATCTAGAGAGACTAGAGAACCTATAGAGAGGTTAAAGAGTCTAGAGAGATTAGAGAATTCTCTTTGTATCATCATCTCATATTCAAAGTCCTAGTGCAATGCTTGTGGTTTTCTCCCTATTCAAGGGTTTCCACGTTAAATCTTCTTGTGTTCTTTATTGCTTTATTTCTTAATTCCTCTGTATATTATACTTCGATTGCTTGATTTGTTAGCACCTACAATACATATTCCTAACAGAAACCTCATACTAAATTGACTCCTCTCGCAGGTAAAACCGGCCAACATTATAGGTGAAACTCATTGCTAGGGATAGGGGAAGGTAAGGGAAACTTCACCCCAAGGAGCCCCCTAGTGGAGTTTAAATTTATATATTCATTTATTATCATTTTATGCATGGTATTGGTTGTTATCAAAATTATGCATATATGTTCTTAGTTTAAACATATTTTCTATTACTTTATAAGCTTTATACATATTCTTTTATCAGTATATACATATTTCATATCTTCTTATGCATATTTGTCATCAGTTTATACATATCTTATATATATATATATATATATATATATATATATATATATATATATATATATATATATATATATATATATATATATATATATATATATATATATATAATATAATATAAACTGATATAAAATATATATTATACACTAATATAGAATATATATAAACTAATATGGATCATGCATAAATTTATAAACTGTTAACAATTCTGCATGAACTTACGAAAAATACATGTAAATTGAATTCGACAGAATCTTACTTACGTACTGAGACGATCCCACCTAAATCTTTTCGTTTTTGTCTTTAGTATTATGAATAGAAATATACACAATACAAACGTAGTTGAAGTGAAAAAAAAAGACAGCAGTAAAAAAGCCAGACTTGGGCTCTATTTTGTTCTCCTTATTTTTCATTCTTATAAGAAAAAATAAGTTCAGTTACATTAAGATAACTTGAGATAAGTTCAAATAAGTTTAGATATGTTCAGATAAGATCTAATAAGTAATAATAATAAGTTCATATAAGTTCTATTTAGGAAAAAGTAAACAGAAATAAGATATTTTTTTATTGATTAAATGGTGGTTCCTCCCAAATATCTAAATTGGGTTTTCGTTCATGTCATTATGCTTCTACTATCTCTTCCTGTGCCGCGCATAAGAGTAAAAAACTTTTAAAAGAATTCAAACTACCCACCACAAAGTAGTGAAGACTGGCAAAACTTTGTTAAAACTTTTAGGTTTTTTTGTCAGAAAGGACCTAATAAAATACAAGTTTTGTAGAGAAGGACCTAATAATTTTTTTTTTGTCTAAAAGGACCTATTAAAATACTTCCGGTTGTTAATAGGAACCAATTTATGAATTTCAGGCCAAAAAACTCTAATTTTTTTTAAGAAATTGAAGGAAAATGTTTGCGAAATCATCTTCAAGCAATAAAATTTCTATCAAATGTAGTTGTGGTGTCCCAATTGCAAAATGTCAACGCCGAAATATGATAATTTTGGCCTGAAATTCATAAACTAGTTCCTATTAACAATCGGAAGTATTTTAATAGACCCTTTTAGACAAAAAAATTTTATTAGGTCCTTTCCTACAAAATTTGTATTTTATTAGAGCCCTTTCGACAAAAAACCCAAACTTTTAAAAAGAATTTCAAATTTCCCACCACTAAGTTTGCTAAGGCTAAACTTCCTTAAAAATACTCCAAAGGCCTGATTCAGTTTTTCACGCTATAGCCTCCAACACCTTCACTCTTCGAAATTTCAGCAAACCTCCAAATCCCTAATTCGGTCCTCGAGTAATTTCAGCAACTCCAAATCCCTAACTCGGTCCTCCAATTTTCGTTGTGCTAAGGTAAAATTTCTGCTTGAATGTTGGTATTTTTTCTGCACAAAAATCTCTCTCAATTCGGATATGGATTCTCAATAATAATTCAAATTATTGATGAATCTTGCTGGTATTTTATCGATTCAAATTTCACTGAATTCGGATTATTAGTGAATCTCGCTGCACAAAATTTCTTCTCGAATTCGAAAATTCAGGCTTTGATTGGTTTGTATTATCAATTCTTCATTCGGAATTTCGCAATTTCTTCGCTGCTCGTATGATTATTGTTTGGCTCGCTAATCAGAATTTAAATTAGTAATGAATCTTGCTGCACAAGATTTCTTGTTCTATTTGAAAATTTAGACTTTGTTTGGCTTGCTATAAACATAGAAGACTAGCGTATCCAGGAGAGTAGACTAGTGAAAAAAAACTATTGACAATAAGGCAGTTAAAGCATGCATGAACCAGGGCAAGAGAATAAACTAGTGTATCCAAAAAATAGAAATCCAAGTTAGGTGAATTGATTTTTCTCCGTATACAAATTCCAAGTAGCATTATTTGTTTGTAGATCTATTGGTTATGAACTGGAATAGGAATAGCAATTGGGGTTTGCAACTTGCAACTGGACATACACAAGGTGTCAGATTTTTTAATTACTCACATAACTGTAGATGCTTTTCTGCACCAGTATTATTATATTTTTTATGTGTATAATATGGAAATTTTGATACAACATGTTTTGCAACCAGTATGTGTACTGTAGGTAACCTTAATCGAAACATACTTCTTTGACATATTTATGATGTGTGTCACACGGATCTTGAACTAATCTTACACATTCATGATTTGTGATTAGAGATTATTTTGGAAGTGACAATTAGCAAGTGGGCTTTACCCCTTTCTTTCTTGAGGTAAAATTACGTTCCTTTATTTGCTAGATAAGCTGTTTCTCTTAGTTATATATTACGATTTACGAATATGAGTAGTAGATAAATATAGATAATTTAAGTATGCCTCCAACTATATAAGCAATTGTGAAATTCCACTTTGTTAGCTAGAGGTTTTCTTAGGGGTAATTTACTCCCTCTATTGTTTTTGCTTTTTACATTTTCATGCGACATTATCCAATCTAGTCTTTTGAGCATTACTGTAATATACTTATTAGACAATGGTGCTCTAAAATAGAAGTCACCAATATTATCCTAGTGCTCTCTCTTTAGAAAGCCTCCTCATATGCACTGTTAAATGTGTTCTTATTGATTTCAAAGATGAGTATAAATGCAGAATTTTGGATACGTTCTTGTATGTTTGGATTAGAATTACATTTGGTACTTGTTCTAGTATGATTAGATGAGCTTGAACACAAGAGAAATTTGTGGTGTATCTCATGATAAATAATACTAAACTTACATTTTTATGAGATTTTCTGGATTTGATTAGGAGAAAGAATTGAAGTGCGTGTCATGTTAATAAGAATTGAAGTGTCATCAACCATTAGTTATATTATAATATCTATCATTGGGAATTGTTTATGAATGGAGCCTCAATGATGGTATATTGGTATCTTATAATCTTCATTGAATGGATCATCAACTTATAATATTTATGATTGATAAATGTTTTATCTACCTTGAGTGGAGTAACACTGCACTTTTTAGAAATTGGTTTGTATGAGCACTTGTTTGCTGCACTGTTCTTTGTCCCAAAGTCTTCAGCTTGAGGATTTTTTCTCTTTTCTTGACTGTTTTTCCTAATTGTTGATTCCTTGGGGATTTTGCATGGTGTATTTACAACATGATTAGCTTACAATTCGGATTTTTGTGAACGAAAATTGAAAATTTAATTGTGACATTTGCTAGGATGTTAATTTGATGATGTATCTGCCGAGGTGGTTATATCCTCGTTGCGTCTTGGAGATGACCAGGAGAGGTTTGTTATCTGACGTTCCGTTTCCATTTCAATCTTCAGTTATCTATTGCCAAATATGATCTTACTTTTGGTTGATATAACAAGCTTTACCAATATCTTTTATCATCAGCACTGTTGGTAATTATGCGTATCTATTGCCAAATATTGATGCATTCAGCTATCTTTCTGCAAAACAAAATCAACTATTATCTCTCTACGATATTATTGTTCGCTTTGATTGAAACTCCATTTCCAAGCAATATATATCTGAATATAAATCTTCTTACCTGCAAGTGTTCAGTAGCTTTCTGCACAATATGTTTCTTTAACAGATGCTATCAGTGGTGGATGGAAAAACGTCGTGTAAATAAGAATAAAGAAATCGTGGGGGATATGTCCTAGATCAGTAGATTGTTTGGGTAAGTACCTACCAAGGGCGGATCTAGCGTGGGAACTGAACCCACGCAAAATCCTGAAAAAAAAAGGAAAAACTGGCGAAAAAAACGAAAAATAAAAATAGTATATTAATGTTCCGCGTGGTATTTGTTTGATTGGAAACATTTGGCTCAGTGGTCAGGTGGGCTGGATCAAGATTTACCTATTAATGTTGGACGCGGGATCAATTCCTACAAAGAGCATTTTGCTTCCTCTCTTTCTTATTTTTCTTCTTTTGCTTCCTCTCTTTCTTATTTTTCTTTTCTTGTTTTACTTGGCAGGCTCCTGCCTCATACTACTTTCCTATTTTTTTGGGTTTTGTGTTTTCTTAATGCGAGTTTAACTTCTTCTTTTTTTCTTTTAAGTCTTATGGAATATATGTTTCTCATTTTGTTCATTTTATTTTGTGAAAATCTATCTAAACAATCTCAACTTTTACCTATCATCTGATAATAATTTTGACTTTGAATTGTTATGAGAAATTCCAAAAAGTTTGAGTGTTATCTTATCAAATAATTTGGACTCTTTATTTTTTTTAAACTTAATATTTCTAAGTGCTATAAGTAACTTCTACATTTCTTACCTCTTCTTATAAGTTATAACAGTTAGAAATGTGTTACTCCTCCTTCATTGTTCTATATAGAACATATCCAAAATGGTTAAAGAATGCAAGAAAAGTAAGGGCATGGATTATTTTGAGAAAGTCCTCTAAAACTTGAGAAAGTTCCTAAATAATACAAAGTTGGGATTATTTTCAAAAAGTGATTGAAAGCTGAGAAGTTGGGTTAGTGCTAATTGCTAGATATTGCATGGGATAATTTTAACATTTAATGAATGGATGATAAGCAAATTATAATAAGTCATAATTGATTTTACTACTTTTTAAATGTAATTTTTGGTTGTAGTTAAAATTTGGACTAGTGTATTGCAACTTTTAACTAATCTATCTTGAATTTTTTTCTCCGAATGATTTTGAACCCACGTGGCTCAATTCCTGGATCCGCCACTGGTACCTACTTTTGTAAGATAATGTAGTTATGGTTGTTAAAAACATAAGAGCATTAAGTCTTATTTACATATTTTCACCCTTTGCCAGGATGAGTTCCGGTGAGAATCCTAAAACAGTGGAAAAGCTACTTTTGGAAGCTTTAGGTGGATGGAAAACTGGAGGGTTATTTGGTCTTGGAGTTTTGTTGACAACTACTATGTGAAACCATATAACGAGCCAAGTTCGAAAAAGGAGCGAAATGAGCTAGTGACTAATTTGCAAAATTATGTTGAAGAACTCACTTCCAAAAATTTGGAGCAGAGATAGGAGCTTGAAGAGACAAAGGCAATGTTTGATGAGACAACAAAAAAGCTTAATAAAACAAGTGCTATGAAGACTATACAAGATCAAGTTATTTTCCTAACTCAAAATGTAGTTCTTCGATGAATCTTGGATCATCTCCAACTTCACCTATAAACTATAATTATTAGAAATTACATTAGTTGGATGTTTGGTTATTTTGTTGAAATAGGAAACCTTTGCTTTAGCAAATAGAGTTTTCAGACATAAAAAGCAGGTGCAATGGTTCAAATTTCTATCCTAGGTGGATTGAAGGATGCATATTTTGCAACTTTTTAATGGTTATTTAAGCAAACTTTGGTTTTTTTAGGCTATGAATCGACTTTAATTGAGATTTTTCATTATTTTTTATGATTGTTGTACTAGAAGTTTAGATTTTGATTTTTAATTTTTTGTTTGGGAATCAAAAATTGACGGAAAAAGGCAGGTAAATATATAAAAAAAAAAAAAAAGCTTTTCAAATTTAGTCGCTAAATTTTGCAACCAAACAAAGTATTTGTTGCAAATTTTAATGGTCGATTTAGGAACTAAAAAATAAATAATTTATGCCACTTTTTGCAACCAAAATATATCATTTCTTGCCACTATTAGAAACTAAAATAAGTGTTTGTTGCCATATTTAGAAAATGTATTATGCCATTGTTAGCAACTATTGTGAATAATTTGTTGCTATTGCAGGCTTGCAGCAACCAAGATTGATAAGTTGTTACTACTTTTAGCAACTATTGTGAATAATTTGTTCTTAATTTTAGAAACCAAATCTATAATTCGTTGCCACTTTCAGCAACAACCATCGATAATTTATTGCTAGAATTGGCAACAGATGCATACAACATAGCAACCAATATGGCTACCATATTTGAATTGATGCAATATGGCAACGAATTTGTTTTGAATTTACTAGCCAAACTCAAATGGAAACAAGCCTTTTAGAAACCACAATTTTTTGTTTCCAATTCGTTGCTAACTCTAGTTAGCAATGAATTTCTTACAAATAGCAACAACTTTTGACTGTTGCTAAATTGAGTTATTTTTGTAGTTTAGTGTCATTATTAGTTTAGCATCATTTTACCGTTGTTTGTCATGTGTTTAGTTGAGATATCTATTTTATATAGAGTTTTTACCCCCCATCATCATTGATTATTGGTCTTAATTGCGCTCTTTTGAGCTATTTTTAGTACTAATGTGCTCCTTGTAGTGTGTTTGTAGTATTAGGTTGATCATTAGAGGAATTAGCATGTTTTGGTGCATTTCCAACTCATTTATATCACTACAAGGGATGATGTACTTTTGAGAGCAAGAGCATTCTTGGAAGAGTTTTGAAGTAAAGGGAATAGTGAAAAAAGTAGAATAATGACTCCAGTCCACTCTTTTGATTATATCTCAAGTTCTACAAATCTAAATGCAGTTATTTCAATTGGGTTAGATTCTACACTTCAAGAGCTTTCCAACGAGTGGTCACTTGCCTAATTATAATGAATAACGAAGAAGTTACGGCGTTTTGAAGATATAGATTTGTGCAGGCAGATTACCGCCTGGCCGGGCGGAATCCTCCCCGACTGCCCGGGCGCCTTTACTTAGCCAAATTTCATCATTTGGAGAAGATTTGGAAGAAAATAAAATATTTCGGCGCGGGCCCGACCGGGTGGGGCACTATTTAATTTCCATAGAAATTGACCTAACAACCGCCTGACCAGGCAGAATCCGCCCCGGCATCCTGGGCGGGTCGATTTTTATGCGTTTTAGTGCGCGTGTTGTGCAATTTACGGGTTTAATATAAATAGCTCTCCTTTTAGAGGAGAAAACACACGTTTTCTTATGATTATTTCAGTCATTAGTTTTCTAAGAACTTTTATTCTCTCAAGAACCCTAATTTATTCTAATTTACAAATACATTGAAGATTTTAATAGAGTATTGCTTTGAAGATCTGTTCTTCAATTGATATTATTTCTCATTCCTTACTCTTCCCTTTTCAATTCTTCCTTGTTATTCCATCATGTTGCTTTCCTATTTAATTGTGATTATGTTTTTCCCAATTATGTGTGAGCAAGTTTATTTTCTACGGATTTGGGGATCTATGTATGCATATGAGGGATTGATTGAATGATTATTTAATTCATTAATTTGTTTGATTCTTGCTATTGAGTTATTTAAGTTAATCTACAAGTTTGGCCAACTGTGTTGATTATCTTTGCAATACAAAATTATAGACCGAGAGGTAGAATTTTGTATAGGCTCTCAATAGTAGGCTTAGCAATCTATGACCATGCGAGAACTGCTTAGTGAGCTTCGAGGGGAGGTAATGTTCGAGAGAAATTACATGTGCCCTAGTTAAATAATTTCATTGAGTTTCTTCAATCATTCTTGATATCCTGAATTGCATACATGGGTGAACCATTTCCTAGTCTTTCCCTTAGCTTATTTGATATGTGTGATTTGATTATTTTCTTAGTTCAGTCAACCAACCATTTTCATCTGATTTAATTAGTATATATTAGAGTTCAGATATAATAGTATAGTTATCTCCCTGTGGATTCGATCCTGACTTCCCTGTACTATTTAGTGGACTTTAGGTTATTTTTGATTAGGTGATACGACTTTATCCTGTCATTAGTTAATATGAGTCAAGATATCTATGTTTGATACCGTTTGTCTATGTGGTTCGACCTTGACTTATCCTGCTACATAGTTAGGAGGTTATTTAGGAGTTATCTTTGTTAGGTGCACGACACACCTATCAGCGACGCACCCACGAATGAAGCAAAGATTAAGGTTTGCTCTTCTAGTCATCTTTTGAGTTCGAGAATCTCGCCAATAACAAATCTCGTTTTCATTGCATTCCCCTTCGACTTAGGGTTAGGGTTTGAGTTTTTTTTTCTGATTTTTAATTTAGTTTGTTGATTTTTCTAATTAGTTTTTTAATTTAACTTGTTAATGTATATCTCATGGAAACATTTCTAGCAATCTTCAACAGATCTGTTTTTTTTTTTGGATTTTTAATTTAGTTTGTTAATGTATATTATTTTTGTAATTCAGTTTTAATTTAGCTTGTAAATTTTTTCATGTTCTTTAGCTGCTTAATTTTTTTGCGTTAGAGCCGCTGAAGATTTTTTTTAATTTGGCTTGCTAATTTAGATTTGTTAGCTACATTTTCGCGTACAAGCTACTGAAGAATTGAGAATTTTCTAATTCATTCTTTGTTTTTATTAATTTATTTGTTCATTTAATACCATTTTCTTTTTTATTTTTATTTATTTGTATTATTGCTAATGTTGAATGTTGATTTATTTGTTGTTTTTGCAAGTGAATATGTTTTTATTTTTATTGTCATATGTGGATTGTACTGTGGGTGGAAGAATTTTTTAAATCATATATCACTTAATTGATCCGGTGGGTGGAAGAAAACCGGATTAGTTAACTACACCAACTGATCTGATTTTCAGCTCCCACCGGATCCATTACATTTTTTTCTACTTCTCTACCCCTAATTGATACACTTCATTTCTGAATTAGTTACGCCCATTTTAACTGAATCAGTTAGCCTCTTTTTCCACTAGTGGTTGCACACTAAGTGATTACTTCATGAGCAGCGTGTCAAATGGGTCTGATTCAGCATCTCATCATGCCTTGGTTGATGTTCATTCTAATTATTCTGGTTTTTCTTCCAACAAGAATTTGACAAGCGGTAAAAAGAAGGGCCACAATAGTAAAAATAAGGATGGTCGCAATCAGCAACCTTCTGGCAATGGTTGGCAAAAACATCCTATTGGTCGTGGTAACAATAATGGTTCTAAGTCAAATTGGGGATGCCAAAATTATGAGTAAATGTTCTAACTTGTCATTGTCTTTCTTGCCTTGCATCAACTCTATTGCTAATAGTTTATCTTCAACATGACACGATCCGTCAAGTGGCAGTTTAAGCTCTACACCCTCTTCCTATATTTGTGGCCTTTGTTGGTTTCTATGTCATCAGGCAGCTTATTGCCTGCAACGTTTCAACTCTAACTTTGTTCCTTCGGCCCTCAATAGTGTCACTCATGCGTTTAGCTACATTGTTTGTTGGTGGTGAAGCCAATGACTCTGTTTGGAATCGGATTACTGAGCCGCCTCTCACATAACTCCTCAAGACGATAATTTTCTGATAAACTTCCTTACATTGGTCTTATTTTGTTGTAGTTGGTGATGGTACCTTTCACCCAATTTAATATATCGGTAATTTCGAATTAAAAACCCTATTTAATACATTTGCTTTCACCCTGTTTTGCCATGTTCTTAATATAAGTGGAATTACCTATGAGATGTAGAGTTGGCAAAGGAAGCAATTAAAATAGAGCACACATAGGGAAATGGTGCGCTTGCACCATGCCCCATGTCCGCTCGCACAAAGCAGCACATAGTGCAATAAAATCTTGTATTGGGAACTTCAAATGGATATAACTTTCAAACTAAAAATCGGATGAAGTTAATTCTAGTTGGAAGTGAAAGCGCGTTTCAATAGCTTTCGAACAGCTGGTCATAAGCTTGATTTGGATATAAAACGAAGAAGTTATGCTCGTTTTAAGTTGAACTGTCCGACCAGAGCAGAACCAGAGGTGCGCCCGCACCACTTACAATGGTGGGCCCACACCTTTCGACGGATGGAATCACTTTGAGATCAGTAAAGTTGGTGCGCCCGCACCTATTTGTGTGGTGCGCCCACACCTTTTATTTCCGTCAAAAATTTGCAAAGCCTCGTGCCTATTGAAACAATGTTATGTTTTATTTTTCGAACTATGCTTTATTTGAGATTATCCAAGAGTTATTTTAGGGTTCCTCATAGAGAGAAACACTCATAGTTTTGTCTTATATTTCGGATTTAGAGATTAAAGTGTTGATTTCTACACATTCAAGGTACTTTTTATTCAATTGAATTGAAAGTTTTCAGTTTTCTTCACCCTTCTCATTGTTATTCTCTATTCCTACATAGTTTTAGATCTTAGAGTGTTGTAGTTTCATAATTGCTTGTTTCTATTCCATTATTCATCCATTAATCATGTTTAGCCCTAGATTAGTTATAAATTTCATATTTTTGTGTTTATATTCCATGATTAGTGAGTAGTCTCCTATCTATCTAGGGTTATGGTGAAAGTATAAATTAAGATTTTCATAGATTGTTAATGTAATTGTGATTATCTAATGATGATTATGTATTGATCTTCGTGTTTTGAGGCCTTAGGATAGATATTGATCACATTTATGCTTTGGTATTTTGATTGCAAATATTCTTAATCGAATTTTGAACTCTTTTATCATCCCCATGAATCAACTTAATTTCTAGGCCAAGATATTGGGTAGAAGTTAAGGGGATCCTTTTATTAGGAGTTTTCCTTACTTATTGGATCTCTTAATTGATTAACTAAAGACCATTCGAGAGAGAATTTAGTTGATTGATTAAGCGATTATTCTTGAGGACTATTCGAGAGAGGACTCGAGTATTTTAGAGGAAAACTAAACCTTGCATAATTGTCACCTTTGAATCACAATTGCATTAATGATCCTTGTTCCTTTTGTTTCATAATAGTAGCCTTAACTCTAGTGTTTTCTCATTGATATTTTAATCCCTTATTTTGTTTGCTAGTTTGTTTGACATTAGTTAGTTGTTAGTTGTCACAAAACCTTTTAAACCCCCCCAAAAAAAACCATTCAATTAGGTAATGTGGATCGACCCTTGACTTGTCTTTACTATGTTCTTAGTAATTCCTTACAAGGTGTGATATCCCTCATGATTGCTTTAAAGGGATTTAGCAGGCTACTCATTCCAACAAGATGCATCTTTCTTTTAAGGAGTTTAATTCCTTAGTTACTTTATAGTTAAATGTGCTTGGCTAGGAGTAGTCTTGGGATGAGTGACCTCCTGGGAAGTTTCTCAGGGTGCACATGAGGGAGGATAAAATGCACCGAATGAACTTGTGTTGGTTATTGAGGACAGTTGTTGGCCCTGGATGCGCATTGGTGACAATAGACTCGACCCCGGATGGGTCGGGTGTTACAAATGGTATCAGAGCAACCCTGCGACCGTGTGGATAATTAATCCAAGGTTAGTCGCCTAGCGGGGGAGGATTCTAGGGATATATAACCGGCTGCGTGTCGAATATGTGATTATTTTCTAGGCTGGGGCGACCCATAGGTCGTATGCCGAATATGTGGAGTCCTCAGGCGCAAAGAGGGCGTTGTTGTCCTTAAGTGGGGGTGTATGTAACACTCCTCATGATTGCTTTAATGCTATGTTTGGATAGCAAGATTTCATTTTAAATTCTGGATTTGGATGAAATGTATTGTTTGGATGGCATGGAATTTGAAATTATGGAATTTGTCCAAATTCTTATTAAAAGCCTATATTAGTAGAATTTGAAATTCAAGCTATTACCTTGTCATTTGAAATTATCTCCTCATACATATCCCAACTCCATGAGTATTTATATCCCAACTTCACTCATTCTCTTTCTAATATTTATTTCTCTCTTCTTTACTAAACCCATACTTTTTCTCTCTCCTCCATTAAACCCCTATTTCTCTCTCCTCTTTCAAACGTCCGTTACAAAACAGTGATTAGGAATTGAAATACAAACTTTAAATTCCAGATTTCAATTCCATTATTTGAAATGAAATACAAGTTTCCAAACACTACCTAAAGGGATTTAGCAGGCTACTCATTCCAACAAGATTCATCTTTCTTTAAGGGAGCTTAATTCCTTAGTTACTCTACAGTTAAGCATGCTTGACTGGGAGTAGTCTTGGGATAGGTGACCTCCTGGGAAGTTTCTCAGGGTGCACATGAATGAGGACCAAATGCGCCGGAAGAACTTGTGTTGGTTATTGACGACAGTTGTTGGCCTTGGATGTGCATTGGTGACAATATACTCGACTCCGGATGGTCGATGTTACACTAGGTGTTATAGATATTGTTTGAAAAGTGCTTTTTGGTTCTGTAACGACACACTAAAGACCTCTTATCTTCATCCTCTTAAATTGCCTTCTATTTGTCTTGTCCCTAAATTAAAACACGATTTATTATTTGTTAACCAGTTATGTCAAGAAAATGATTGTATTATGCATTTCGATAAAAATTATGTTTCCATTAAGGACAACACAATGGGGACGTTCTACTTCGGGGTTCCCGTAAGCAAGGTGCTTACCCTATCCAACCAAGAGTTGTCAGCCCCGAATCTTTCGCAATCACCTATTTACTCCTCTTAGTTTTATAAGTATTATATTATTTTTGTTTATGATTACTCAAGATATTTATGGCTTTATCTCTTGCGTTGCAAGATTAGATGTTCATTCACAATTTTTAAGTTTTCATAAGATGGTGGAAAATTTATTCAATTATAAGATTAAAATTTTAAAAAGTGATGGAGGTCGAGAATTTGACAATTCGCCTTGTTTCAGCATTTTCGTGAATGTGGTATAATTTTTCAAAAATCATGTCTCCTACCCAAGCTCAAAATAGTGTTGCAGAACACAAACATCGTTATCTTATTGAAATGGCTCGTACTATGCTTAATTCATTCTGACTTTCCTGCTGAATTTTGGGTAAATTCTTTATACATATGCATATATACTATTAATCGTTTGCCAAGTTCTGTTTTAGAGGGTGTGTTCTCCTCTTCACAAACTATTTTATCATTTCTCTTCCTATAGTTTTTTGAAAACCTTTGCTTTTTCCTTTTTTTCATTACTTATGGATCTAAACTCAGCAAACTTCAACCAAAATCTAAGCATTGTGTTTTCATTAGTTATGCTACGTATTATAAAGGTTATTGATGTATTGATCCCCGCGCCAACAAAGTTTACGTAAGCCATCATGTTTTATTTCTTGAAGTCCAACAATACTGGGTTCAACTTCAGGTCCCACGCTACCCTCCCCTTTCCCAGTTGAGTCAAGTGTTGTTGGTTGTTCTCCTGCCCCTGTTGTGCGGGCCTATAATAATCCCTGCTCATCTGTGATGCCTGCCATTGCCCATACCCAGACCGTGGAGTGTACTGCTTCCATTTCTCCTACAACTCTTTTGTATGCTCCCCACACCCATCCCATGGTGTCCCTTACTTTCCAAGCCTAGGTTGTGGCCTCTGCTGCCTCGCCTTGTCCTCTAGTAGTCTTCATGTATGCATCCATACTTTTGGTGTTATCTCCCCCTTCCAATCGCCAACAACTTCATGGCTACTATGGGACGTTTTCATTGCTTCTCCGAATCTTTCCCCCACTTCTCATATTGTGTCTTCATCTTCTCTTGTGCCCCTTTCCACTCCCATTATTTTTGACAAGCATCTCATGGTCACCCAGTTAAAAGATGGTGTGTCCAAGCCTCATACTTTAACGAACTTAATGATCTCACCGAGTTCAAATTTTATAATTACAAACAAGCGTCTAAAGACCACATTAGGGTCATGCTATGCTTGATCAATATAAGTCTTTGATTAAAAATGATATATGGGGATTGGTAGCTCGAACAACAATTGTAACTTGCTTGGTCGTATGTGGATTTATTTATAAGATTAAATGTAATTTTGACTGTTCTGTGGAGCGCTTTAAAGCCAGACTTATTGTTTTCGGCAATACCAGCACACAGGTATTGATTATGTTAAAACTTTTAATCTTGTTGTTAAGCCTAATATTGTTTGCTTAATTCTTAGTCTTAATGTCACTTTTAAATTGTCCATTCGTCAAGTAGATTTTCAAAACGTTTTTCTTTATTGCTTTCTTCATGAAGACGTTTACATGCGTCAACCTCCTAGTTTTATTCATCCATCTAAACCTGATAATGTTTGTAATATTCGTAAGTCCGTTTATGGTCTGAAGCAAGCACCTCGTGCTTGGTTCTCTCGTTTCAGCACTTTCCTATTATCTATTGGTTTCAAGTGCAGCAGGTGTGAAACATCCATGTTCACTCTCAGATATTGTGGTCATCTCATTAATTATTCTTCTTCTCTATGTTAATGACATTATTCTTTCTAGTAGTACCTCTACTCTTGTTCTAAAATTTATCTTTGTTCTTTCTCCTCAGTTTGACATGAAGGATTTGGAAGATCTTCATTTTTTCTCCGGCATTCAGGTTGTGTGTACTTCTTTTGGTTTATTTTTGTCTCAAATTAAGTAGATTACTGATTTACATCGTAAATTTTATCTGCACACTATATTAAACCAGTCTGCATTCCTCTTGTTTCTAGAGTTACTTGTCTCTTCTTGATGGAGCACTTCTTGCTGATCCCACAAATTATTGTAGTATGGTAGGTGCTTTGCAATACTTAACTATAACTCCTCTTAATATTGCTTAAGTTGTTAATATGATGTCCCAATTCATGCATGCTCCTCGTACTACTCTCCTTCATGTTATGAAAAGAAAATTTTAAAATATTTGATGGGCACTTTAAATTTTGGCCTTTGCTTGTATAGCAGTAGCTCTATTGTTATTGCCTACTCTACGCCGATTGGGTAGGTTGTCCGAACATCTGGCGCTCTACTGGTACTCTAAGAAGCAACCTACTGTCTCTAAGTCCTCTAGTGAAGCTGAATAAAGAGATGTTGCTTACACGGCAACAAAGACTATTTGGCTCAAACAACTTCTTATTGACCATGGCTATTTTCTTCGTTGTCCAATGATCTTGTATTGTGATAATCTCCCTACTACTTTTCTCACAGCTAATCCTATTCAACATAATCGCAATAAACATATTGATGTTGATTAGCATTTTATTCGCGAAAATATTGCAAGTTCCAATCCATCTGTTGTTTACCAAAGCCCTATTTACCAAAGCACTATATATTTACTATTCATCGTTCCAATCCATCTGTTATTTCACCTCGTTGAGGGGGTATATTAGTATAATATACTCTATAAAAGAATAGAAGGGACTTTTCCTACTTAATTTAGGTCTGTATTATACTCTTATATAAATAGTTCCAGGGTTAATAATTCAAGATTAACCACAATTAATCTCAATTACTTGCACAAAAACCATTAAACAAAATAATTTCTGAAGTAATTTACTTGATTATAAAGATGGAATTCTAATCCTTTACTATACGTATACTTCGAAGATGATTTGTTGATTAAATTTTATGACCAACAAATTTTAGTTGGTTAATTGAACAATAATATCATAATCTAATCTCTTTAACTTTTTGTGTTTCTTAAAACCTCTGTGTATAAGTAACTTAAGAGATAACTAGGACTTCTCAAAGTCCAGTAATATAACATTCAAAATTATGAACACTAATATCCACTATACAATCTCTCTCGAATGGTCCCCCCCCCAAAAAAAGCCCTAATTTGTCTCATCTCTGTGTCCGGCTGGCCATGGTCCCTTACCCTTCACTATATAGCTTTCTCTTTCACTCCCAAAACATGTTTGTTGGATCGGACGCCAGCTAAAAATTTGTTTGTTTATCAAAAATGGAATTTTGAAGATTACAAAATTATAAAGGTAATCTTAGTCGTTGATCTTGCAAGCTTACAACTTATAGAACCCGTTTAGTTCAGGAAAGCCCACTTGAGAAAAAAATCTAATCTGTCCGTATCTGAAATAATATCATTTTGATAAATTCTTTGCTGTTATTAGTAACAACTTACAAGAGCCACAACTTGAAGCGAAGACTTTATAATTGACCCCCTAGTCAGCCAAACGGAGAAGCAAGTCAATTCTAGGGCCCAAGGTATAATTAATGTTGGATTGGTGGTCCATTATGATGGCAAAAATCAGAGTTGTAAGAGGGAGTCCTACAGAATAATTTGTTGCAAGTTGATCTGTAAGTCTATCCAAAATGCTACAATATATGCATGAAGTATTATTCTAACATAAAATGTTTACATCTTTATTTTGACATAATATTAAGAATTATTAGTAGGTGCACAATAAATTTGTTGTGAGACCATTTTACTTTTAGCTAAAATGAGTCCCTTGTTAAATCAAAATGTGTCACTTTTTTAGTCAAATGGGTTCATTTTAAAACTAAGGGCAACTTTTTGCCCTTAATGAATCACTTTCACTTATATACTTCCTCCGTAACGTAATAAATGCAATAAATGGATATTATTTGTGAGGTATAAAATATTCATTTGTTGAGTTTATTTTGTTACGGAGGAAATATAGGTTACCCTTTGGAAAAGTGTTATCCCATTCTCACAACAATATATTGCTCATTAGTCTCATACTATAAATTTTGTTCATTACAAGTAACCCTTTTGAATTTAAAAAGTGAACCTTTTTGGCTACAATTCATTGTTTTACAATAAATTTATTGTGCATATGGTGCACATAAAACTATTTGTTTTTCTTAACCAATCAAGTACATACATATAAACATTAAACGATAATCCTATGTAAATTTTTTTATTGTGCTCACTTTAATATCCTAGTCAAACATTAAAAATTTGACTATGTACAGTGATTATTATATATGAAAAACTATGATGGTGTGGGATCGTGTTGGACTTATCCCAACTTGTAATTTTAAAATATCAACTTTTTATTTTTATTATTATTTAATTTAAGATGTTAATTGTCAAAGTTGTGTAGTGGAGATCCTCCAAAAAAACACAAAGTAAAAATTAGTAAACTCCTCGTTCTTTTTTAGTTTCAATAATTTGACTTTCTTGCTTATCAAGGACAAACTGTGATCATTTTTAGAATTTATTTTCATAAAGTAAAAATTATATGTGTTCATAACTTGAAGATATATTTTGAAACAAAAGTAGTAATACTCTCCCCGACTATATTTTTTTCTTATATGTAAATCACAAAGAATAATAAAAAGTCAAACTACTACAACTAATAATAGATGAAGTGCTTTTATTATTAATTACCAGTTCACGACTATAAAATTTTTATTTCTTTTCACGCCAATATGTTAATGAACAAAGAACAATTCATAGGTGAAAACATATAACTTGAGTAGTAAATCCTTTTACTGTAAGTTCATGCCACTTCCTCTCCCGTATTCATATTCTCCAATTACCTTTGCCTTTTCAATATTAGATTTTGTACTTCATTCATTTCCTTTTATTTGCTACATATGATATTATGGAGGATTGTATTTATTTGCTTCGTTTTGTTTTTTAGTTTGTGATCCCCCATATCATTTCTAGAATTTTAACCTTATTTTTTTTGTCATTTAATTACTTATATAATTCCTATCTATTTTACCCATTTTTCCTCGTCTACCTATTTTATCTAGTCTTTAGTACTGTAGAAAACCATTACAAGTAATAATAAATTCGAGCATTAGGTGATGACCAATTGTAATTAGAGATCTTGAGATCGATTTTCACACTTGCCAAAATGATCCCCAATCTCCTCCCCCCAAAAGAAACTTAAACTTACCAACCCAAAAAATTCATAACAATTAGAAAACAAAAAGCAATAATACATTCATTTGAAAAGTCCTTCCTGAAATCCCACAATAAGTTTGAAATGACTTGTCAAATGTCCATGAGTCAAGCATTCAAGAGTTGCTCCATAAGATAAGGCTGGAAAAAAATTAGTAAAGTATCACAACATCAATAAATCAACTTGAAAGAAATGGAGAAAAACCTGTTTATTCTCTTCTCGGTAATACTGTGCCTGTCTCAACTTAATAGAGTTGACGCAGAGGTAAACTTTGTGAGTTCTACTTGTGTTAATGGTGCTAATTCCACTAAGAATAGCATATATGAAAATAATCTCAACCTCCTTTTCTCTGAACTCTCTTCCAAAACCTCAACTCACAACTTCTATAATGCCACTTCCGGCAATCTCCCCGAGAAAGTTTACGCCCTCTATCAATGTCGAACTGACGTGAGCGCAGAAATATGCAACGAGTGTATTATTGCCGCGACAAATAATAGTGTGCATTCTTGTCCATCTGCTAAAGAAGCATATGTGTGGTATGAAGAATGCATGTTAAGGTACGTAAATCGTCCGATTTTTTCCTCCGCCGAGACATTTCCTGGGGCTCGAGTATGGTCGTTACGCAATGTGTCAAATTATGATGCGTTAGCTCCAGTATTAGCAACTAAACTTGATAGTGTTATTAGTCAGGCCGCGGTCGCTACGCCTTTCGGACACTTTGCGACCGCGGATGGTAACTGGACATTATTCGACAGTGTGTATTGCCTGGCGCAGTGCACGCCCGATATCGATGGGTTTCATTGTAAGAATTGCTTGACAAGGGCTTTATCTACTATGATTAATGATTATAACACGAGTATTCGGGTGATGGTATTTTATCCGAGCTGCCAACTGAGGTATGATACAACTGAGCAATTTTACCATGAGTTAGATGCCGCGGTACCAGCTCCTGCCCCATCAGAAATGCTCGTTACGACTCCAGGTAAAACGTTGATTTTTTTTTCTTTATGATTTATCCTCAGTTTTTTAATGGTCTTTATGGTACGTAGTACGTACCCCTGAGGGCCTGAGGCCTGAAGTTGTGGAAGTTTCTGAAATATGCCATTATTGTTTTAATTTGATTTTTTATCCACTTGAATAAAAAATAATAATTTACCTAACTAAATCGGTTTTTAATTTCAAAACTAGTTATTAGACCCGGGCTCTGCCTCGGGTAAGAAAAAATTTCATTTATTAATATAATACTTTATGATAATAACACTAAATACAACTTAGTCTAGTGGTTAACACTTTAGTATATGTACTTGAGGTCTCGAGATCAAACCCTATACTATGCAATTTTAAAATTTTTTATTGTACATGGATTACATGAGCTAAAACTCCCTATACTATGCAATTTTTAAATTTTTTTATTGTACATGGATTACATGAACTAAAACTCCCTAAGGAGAGCGCCATGTGGCACAGTTTTTTGTTTATGCACGTCTTTTAATATATTTACTAGTTTTTTTTGCCCGGGCGATGCCTCGGGTCAGTTATAATAAACTAATATGTTATTATTTTTAAATTTTATAATTTATTTTGCTACTTTTAGTATTTTTTGTCCATTAAGAAATTGAAAAATTCACATCACAACGTGATAAGTAAAGAAAAATTGAAAGGTTTGAGTTTGAAAACAATTCCTTAAAAGGAATTGTGGTAAGAGAATATGACATCAATATTCTCTTGTAAGTTACGTAATAAGAGTGTTAGAGATGTATATACTTGTTCAGGTCTTTTTAGTTAAGTATACTTATTACAAGACTTTATCATATTTTATTTGAAACATTAGACAACAAATTCATAGTGTATTGATGGTTAAGCTCTAACTTTTCATTTCAAAGGTCACGTGTTCGATACCTTGCACTTACACATTTCTTTTTTTAAAGTGAGGAGTACACATAGACATAAAGCATTTGCATTAGAAAGTTGAGGAGAGTGCCACGTGGCACATAGGCTTTCTTTCGCACGCCTTTTGATATATTTGTATAGATTATATAGATCTGAGTTCAGACGAACACTTTAGCGGAGAGGTAAAGGTAGAGGCAATTGATACAACTTCTAAAGAATCAAATTAAAGGCATTTGTGGAACTTTTAAAAGGGGCACAACCGCACAACACAGGAAAACTTATTTATATCTAGAACTCATTTCTATTTTGATCTCACTTTATATGGAAATTATAGCCACATAACGTACATTTAATATTTATCCTTACTTTTTACCAGGAAAGTTCTAGCAAATGTAAATATTTATCTTTCCAATACAAGTACTACAATTAATTAAAGCAAATGATAGTTTTCTTAATTTATACTAAGTGTTTGTTTGGCTGAATGTAGGAAGTATGAATTCCTTGAAAGTTTATTTTCCCATGTAATTGTATTTTCTAGGATTTGCTAAATGTTTTTTGGTGATTCATGGGAAATGAAAATTCCCATGGGAATTTCCACTTACCTAGGTCCCCCTAGGTAAGTAATTTTCTCCATTTTGTCAGAAGTGGAACTTCCTAGGAATTTCTACTTTCCATGAATTTGTCAACCAAACAACATCAAAAAATTCTAATTTCTAGGAATTCTAACTTCCCATATTAAACAATTTCAACCAAACAAGCAGTAATATATTAAAAGGTGTTCTTCAACAAGGAACTATGACACGTGGCGTTATCCCTTATAGTGTTGACTTCATGTACTCCACTTACAAAAAAAAAAGTTAGAAAATGCATGGTATAAGATTTGATCCTATAACCTCAAGCTTGTATACTAAAGTTTTAACCACTAAACCAAGTAATGTTTGGTGTTATAATTTCAATGATAAATACTAATAAATGAAAATTATGATTACCCGCGGCATCGTACGTGCCTAAAAACTAGTTCTTGTGCAAAATGAGAAACAAACACTATAGATTGGGATGGAGAGAGTGTAACATTTAGAAAAATATATTTACTTCAATAAAAATAAATTAAATTTAGTAAGAAAAAGTTGAATTGAGTAAAAATCAATGAATTATATAAAGAAAATTAAACAATAGAGAATTAATAAAAACATGCATGTTAGTAAAAATAACTTTAATTTGGTTGCATGTGGAAATTAGTATTTCCAGAAGTATTATTTCATTGAAGTTCCAATTTCTAGGAAACGTTAAAAGTTGTTTGGTATTTCCCATAGGTAGTTTTACTTATCTAAGTCCCTCTACTAAGTAATTTTCTCCATAATATAGGAAGTAAAATTTCCAAAAAAGTGAATATTCCTAATTTTTTGTCAGTAAAACAACTTTACAATATTTTACTTTTAGAAAATTATATTTTCCATGAACTTTTATGTTAACCAGGAAAAAACTTTGTCTACCAACCGAGTAGACAGCGGCGGACCTGTACAGTTGGTCATGTGATCACCAACCATTAATTTAGGAAAACTCCTTATAATTATTCTGCACCGTATTATATCATTTCTTTTTGCTAAGTAAGTATATATATCAACCTTCAACTCATTTACAACCAATACAACTCAGGTTAGAAGGCAAAATCAAATAACAAGAGACGTAAAACTATACATCAACCACTTATAGAGCTATATACCACATATAATCTCTTCTAGCTATTTTTGTGGGAAGAACAGTATGAACTCTACTTTTTACAATTTGCTTAATCCCCTCAACAGTTTTATGAATAGTAAGCACCTGTTGATGTCAATAAACTTTGTTCCAGCACCTCCAGATCATATATATATCACAACAGAAATACCAGCAGTCCATACGACTCTTTTAAATCTTGAGCATTTACTTCTTGAAATCCATCTAATCAAACGACTGAGATCATTTGTTGTTGCGTTTAATCTCATCCATCTCATTATCTCATTCAAGCAAGCTTTCCCAAAATGACACTCGGAGAATAAATGCGAGTGAGGCCCATTATCTCTGCTACAGATCAAACAATCAGCAGTGTTTCTGTCAAGAAATTAAGAGATTGTAGTATGTTGAGAGACTTGATATGGGCCCCAAGAAGGTATGCCTGAGCTCCGTTATCTATATATCGGAATCCTGCAAAACAAGGTTAGCCTACCCCGGGGGTGGTCCCGGGATCGCCCCTCCGACACTCAAGTCAGTAAATGATTGAGGTAGAGAGAGAAAGTGATTAATGTAGAGAGAGATACTCTGGATTTTGTAGCTTAGAATTGCTTACCTTTGACTGACGAGACAACCCTTATTTATATAGGATAGGACCTCCAATAAATGGGGGCATTTTAGTCAGATCTAGCTAGTGGAGGATTGGCTTCCCTAGATGTAGGGGTATTTTAGAAACTTGTCATAAGTGGGCTGGTCCAGGAAATGGGCCCAAACAAGCAGTATTACTAACACCAATCCTTGCTAGTTTGTCAGTTGTTTGGAGCCTTCTCTGAACAGCCAGTCACACTATGAATTTGTGCTTTGGCACACTCAATCTATTCCACACCAATTTGTCCCATAAGATATGAGGGAGGTCTCCCATCAATTTGTCATAAACCTGCCTGAAGTACTTAGAAATACTCAGAAATTTAGTTTTAGAATAAAATTGCTTCAACTGATTTTTAACCACAAATTTGTTTCCAATACCAATTTGAACCAGAATTTGGAACATAATTCCACCAATCAGCATTCCTTAAGTAAACTACATGGATCCACTTAACCCAAACATTATGTTGTTTGGTAGCAACTGCCTACACATATTTCCCCAAACTTGCAATATTCCATTTAACCACATTCCTAAATCCTAATCCACCGGCAGCTTTGTCACAACAAAGATTTTCCCAACTAATGCTACCAGATCTATGACTGCAAGCATCTCCATTCCAAATAAAAGCTCTACAGATTTTTTTAATACCATTATATCATTGTTTTGATGTTTGGTTCAGTGGTTATTGGGCCGCGAATCTGCAGGTTTGTATAACATCACGTGGGTTCGATGCTAAATGAGGACTTTTGGTTTTGCCTTTTGCCCTTTTCCGTGTTTTTTCACTCCTCTTCCTTCCGTTTTTTTTTTATGGCAAAGCTACGTTGGTTTTCGGTTTCCCTTTTCTGTGTTTTCTCACTCCTCTTCCCTTCTTTTGTTTTTTTACTTTTTTTTTGTTTTGTTTTGATGGCAAAGTCTACATTGGTTTTCTTTTCATTTTATTAATTTTGTTGTTAGCTTTAACTTTTGTAGAACATTAAATTATCCCAAATAATCCCCAACTTTTGCCCATCTTTTTATAATAATCACAATTTTTGAAAAACACCCTATTTCAATGACTATCTTATCGAAATAATATGGACTCTTCAATTTCCTGTATTCTTTATACAATATACCCAAAATGTATTAGCGAAGTTGTGATGGCAAATCATATAAGAGTTTGGATTACTATGAGAACCATCCCATGACTCTGATTCTACATATTACTTATGAGTTTTTTTGCCTTTCAATTTTTAGTTTGCAAATAGTTAATACCTAGCTACTTGGAAATATATTTCTTCCAAAAATAAATTTGAGAATTTAATTGTCATTTTGTACATCTATATTTTAAATGCTTATAATAAGTGTTATACAATGGCTAATGCATAAACAATTTAAATTTTATTTATCTCATGTTTTTTCGAAGTACTTCGAACCCACGTGGGTCAGGTCCTAGATCTGCCACTGGTTAGTTTGACCTACCATTATCAGATTCTTGGATCCCCATTGAGTAGACTACCCATCATTAATAAATACTTGTTGAGGGTTGTGAGAATGGAATCCAACTCAACATAATTTTTTTTAATACTCTATTAATAGTGAATTGTCATCCCGATAAATAAATGTAACAATGTCCTCATAACCAAACCACTTGAGTTTAGTTTAGTAAAAAGGGGTGAAATGAATGAGCCTAACAATGTCATGTGTTTCTGCAGGAAAAAGTAAAGCGGGCCCATCAGTTTTTATAGATAAGTCGCTTGGTATTTCAATGCTGGTTATGATTGCTCTCTTTAGTGCTTATTAGGAGTTAATAATTGTAAAGGGTCCATCATTTATTGTAAAAGAACAAGCAGGTATGGGGGAAATCCCCAAAATTATCTGGATAGAGCTCTAGAGTACTACTCCATTCATCTCAGGGCGAAATTCTCATTGGTAACTCCCAGTTTTGAGATTTTCCATTATTAACCCTAAGTTTTTTTAAATTTCAATGGTAAGTCTAAGTTATTGGGGTTGTTTGGTAATTGGTTGTTGGTTGTTTTAGTTGGCTTGTTTGACTGGCTAGATGCATTGGCGGTATGTATTGGCTTTTTGAGTTGGTTGTTCAAGCCAACTGTTCAAAAGTGTTTGGTAAAATTAGTTGTGGCTGTTGGCCATTTATTAGAGAGTTTGTGGGCCAACGAGCCAAAAGTCAATCTAAAAAGCTACTCCAAGCAGCCTTTTCATTTTGACTTAAAAGCCAGCTTTTCAGTCAACCAAAAATCCAATAACCAAACACTTTTTTTGGCTGTTTGACCAAATTATAAAGCCAAAAGTCAATGAAAAAGTCATTTACCAAACATGACCATTATCTTAATATTAAATGTGACGTTTTGAACTAAAAATTGTTACTCCGTCAACTTTTCATTAGAGTTAATGTCTCGATTTGCTTGCCCAATTATCACCTTGTTTTGCACGACATAAAAATTATTCGGTTAAGGTTTTCGGGGTCACTGTTATGGCTCTTCAGGGTCACATTATATTTGAGGTCGAAATTTGCAAAAAAAAAAGAACGACCACATATACCTCGCTTTGCACGTTAGGAAATGTCTCGATTGACATGCCTTAGTTTGCGTGCCACAAAAAGTGCTTGGTTAATGTTTTGGAAGTCATTTTGGCCCTTAAATGTCTTTTAAAGTCGGAATCGAAAAAAATGACCATAAGTATCTCGTTTGCGTGCTGTAAACTAATTGAGAACATATTGGTTTGCATGTCGTTAATTTTGAATTGAAATTTTCAACATTTTACGACAATTACTGATTTTTTGCTTCATAATATGACGGTTGAAATGTATGCAATAATTGAGCTAGGGTTACCAATGTGATTTAAAAAACTCAGGGTTACCAATGGAAAAAGTCAAAATATGAGGGTTACCAATGGGAATTTCCCTAATATAAGTCATATTTTATTTTAAAGTGTCTCGAAGTATAAGTCGTATTTCTAATTAAATTCAATACTTTTACCTAAAATACCCTCATTGTGATAATTTAATTCTATTATATCCTCATAAATTCATCAGAAACTGCACCCATATTTAACGCAAAAATGAAATCTTTGACAAGATTACCTAAATAATCTTGCCATTCCTCACTCCTCATTTACTCTCTTAGAGCATGTCCAATGGATGATCCTAAATTAGAGATCATCAATTACTTTATTACTTTCTCACTTTTCCACATCATTCATAATCCACTATCGATTTTACCATTATTTGTTTACCCCAATGGATGATCTATATTGTGGATCATCACATTCTCTCTCCTACATTTTATAATACCCCATTATATATTTTATATCCTTAATTTTATCTGTATAAGAAAATATATTATTGTAAGATTAGATAAATGTTAAAAGAAAATAAATATAACTTTCGGTAACAAAATTAACTGAAAAATAAGATTTGTGGAAGTACCTCAATATTGGTCTCTATTTGTAGACAAAAAAAAATATAAACATTGGTATGCTTTTTATTTTTTAAAAAAGAAATTAACAGTTCAAAAAAGTTGTTGCAAAAATTTGCAACAATACAAATTTCTAATTAAATGTGAACCGTGGGATTGCAGTTATATTAGCCTTTGGATGGGTAAAATGTGACAGCAGTGTGGGACCCAATAGAATTTCTTTTACTCTCATTCTGACACGTGTCATATACTTTGCTTTTTCATTTTTTTCCTCCAAATTTTTTTGCTTTGATCTATCTTTGATCAGATCGTTATACTCCTATATCTCCTCTTTTTTTCTCTTTCCTAATTTTTTATTATATTTTTCTTCCTCTCTCCTCATGATATGGGCCATAGATCATCCAATGACCATGCTCTTAATATCCATGTATTATGCAAAGCATTTACCTAATCAAATTGTTTCTTTTTTTTGGGTTGATATCTATGTATTATTCCATTTATAGGAGTAAACTCTTCACCTTCTATAACTTAATATCATGTATTATTTGTACAACATTTATTGATTTGTTGTTTTCGTTTTAAAAGAAAAAAAAGAAAGATAAAGCTATCCCAATGCAATTGGATATATTAATTCAAATAAACAAGATTCAACTTACCTTAACTTTCGTGTAAAAACATGCCTATGACTTATATTACGGGACGGATGGAGTATTTTTTATGGTAAGGAGAAGTCGCACAAACCGATTGGAAACTCGCTTGGGTCAACCCAGCCTGACTTTATAGGTAAAGCCCCTTAAGTGTAGGGGGAAATGGGAAGGTGAGATCCCCACTCCCATAGTGTCTCTAGTGGGCTTTGCAATCCTACAATCTCAAGGTTGTGAGATACAAAGCAAACCAACAGACCAAGTACTACTTGGTATTGTGGAGTATTATATATGATGTAATGTTATAAGGCGATCATATGATAGATTATTACCCCACAATGTATAATTAGGAATATTACGGATAATAAAAATATGATAATATCTTTAGAATATATTAGTATGTTAGGATATATTAATATCTTAGCGAAATATTATCTTAGTAATATTTCTAATAAATATTTGATTAGTATTAAAAATTTACCCCAAAATATCCTACAGGAAGAGTTGGTCGTATTTGATATTAGTTAGGATTTGGAAGAAAACTTGTACTTATGAGGTAAATTTATCATTTTTGTCTGTATGTTTAACAAAGAACAGAAAGTAGTTTTTTTAATGATAGATAGTAGTTCTTTAGAAATGTAACTAGTTTTTGTTCCGAACCATAAGTCCCGAATTATTTACTGATATGCATTTGAATTCTTCAAAAATAGAAATATTTGTCTTTAAATGATTTTTTCTCCCACAAAGATCAACATGAGCATTGTAGTGTAGTTAGTTAGTGCATTAGCATATCAAATGATAGGTCATGGGTTTGAGTCTTGAAACACACATTTCTATTGTTTAATGTCTTATTTGATTGTGTGGGGGAGGGAAGAGTACATGTGGCAGCATGACATTTGTTTGTCTTGAGTTTTAGATATATATATATATAGATAGATATTCCTCAATGCTTTATGTTCTCTTGCACATTCTTATTTTTCTTGTTTCTATAACTTTTATTGTAAGAAACCAAAAAAAACTAATTTAAAATTTTGTTTTCTCTTGACAAAAGTTTTCCATAGAAAGCCATTTTTTATAAAAGAACGTTTCTTGTCCAAGCAAACAGTGTGAAATTGTTACTAACCCATTGTGCCCTTCTTGTGATCCAATTATTGAAAATTCTCAGCATATCATTCATCAGTGTAGAGAAGCTAAAAAAGTGTGGGAGCTTACGGGTACTATGCTTGATACCTTGAATAGTGGTGAGGGGGAGTTTACCCCTTGGCTTGTGGCTAATCTCTCATCCCTAATCCCTTTTAAGGGTATTCCATGAAAGGATGCCTTTCCCTATATCTGGCACAAGTTATGGAAAGAGAGATATCATAAATTCTTTCACAAACCGTCCTCCCCTACTCCCCCGTTAGTCATTATGAATAGAGCTATGAACAATGCTAGGGATCTTCACCGTGCGAGCAAGGTTTGAATTCCTACCCAGCAGCCCCGATCGAGTTTTACTAGGGTTAGTAATCGGGTCCATATTGATGCATCCTTTGTCTATAAGTCTCATCTCGTTGGTGTTGGTGGTGTGGTTCGTGATGCGCACGGGCGGTGAAAACACCTTTTTGCGATTGATAGTATGGAAACAGAGCTTCTGGGGATGTTGGAGGGTATAATTTTTATTGTCCTATGATATTCATAATGTGATTTTGTACTCCCATAACTCACATGCAGTGGCGGATTTACTAGTGGTCCCTATAGGTCACGTGACCAACTATTCCTGAAAAAAAAAAAAAAAAATTTTCATTTTCCTCTCTCACACTCGAACACTAACCCTCATTCCCTCACCCAGTTTCTCTTTCTCTCTCGTTCTCCTTCGCGAACGCCACTGCAACTTCAGTCTTCAGTCTTCAGGCGACGGCGACGGTCGACGCCTCGACGGAGATCTTCATTCTTCACACCCTCAGTCCCTCACCCAGTAGGCAGTAGCACTTCAGGGCCTCAGGCGACGTAGATCTGCGAAGTCGCGAAGTGTCGCCAGTGGCGGAGACACTAAACTTCACACTTGCGACTCGTCGCCGACTCGCCGGTGACCCGTGACTGGTGAGTTTATAATTCTTTCAGTTTTTTTATCATTTTTGTTCGCCGGTGAGATTTTGTTAGGGTTTTGTTCAATCACTTCAATGTTCGACTTCGATCTATTTAGGTTGATTTAGGTTCTTTGTGGTTCTTTGTGGTCGATCTATTCGAAGGTCGTTGAAGAGGAACTTGAGGTCATGGACAGATGGACTCATGGTTCGAATTTAGGTTGATTTACTGGTTGATTATTTAGGTTGATTATTTAGGTCGAATTTAGGTTCGAACTGGAGGAACTTGAGATCTATTTAGGTTGATTAATCTTGGCAGAGGACTGCAGATTGGTGATGATGTTTCATGTTTGTGGTTGAATCTTACATCTTCACTTCTTCATGTCTGATTATAGGCGGCAGGCGGCAGTGGGCGGAGCGACGAGGCGGCAGCGGGAGCGGCGCCAAACTTCAGGTGACAGGTATTCTTCTAATTCAACCTTCTTAATCTTCGCTTAATCGCTAGGATGTCAATTGGATTTCATTAGGATTTCATTACGATTGTGTTGTGAACTTGTGATTTGGAACTACTTGTGTGTATGTCTTGTTTTAACCCGTACCCGTACCCGTACCCGTCTCTGTGCAACCTAGTCGGTAGTGACCAACTATTCATAAATTCCTGAATCCGCCACTGCTCACATGTGGTCGGCTCTGTGATTTGTGGGAGTATTCCTTTTTTGCTAAGCAATTAAGAGCTATATTGCCACCAAACAAATTTATAACCTAAACTTATCTAGGGAGAAACAAATCAATTAGGTTGGACCCCTCCTCCCTAAACAAGAACAAACTTCTACTCATCCGTAGCCAAAAAAAACACAATATACAAACTACCTTACATAGTACAGAACCAATTGATATCTCTCCTAAACATCTTTCTAGGTAAAACAAGAAATATTCTTCTTCTAACAATTTCTCTAATCCATTTCACCATATACTGTACAGTTGGTACTTTCATATTCCACTTGTTGTCATTCCTTGCAAGCCATATCCCATATACAACACTCGCAATTCTTTGCACCATAAGTGCACGTTGAAACTTTGGACTTTTTATAGTTAGCAATCCACCTAACTTGCCTGTTTAAATCATCAGTTGATGAACCAAAATCCACCCAATGCTTGATCTGATTAAGAATTTGTTTGCTATAGTGGCATTTAAACAGGATGCATGTGATCCCGTGTCTCGATTCCGGGACCACACAACATACAACCAAGTGGAAATACTATTATCATAAACTGCTTCCCCCGGCTAGCTTTGTTCCAATTTTTCACATCTCTGAAGCCCAAAATCCCTGTACTTTTAATATTGCATAACTCTTTCCAAGTAACATAACCACCCTTAGAGCAAAAATAGTTACCTGACCACAAAAAAGCTCTGCAAACATGTTCAATGTCTTGCATAACTCTACTTGGTAGAACGAAAATCTGAGCCCAATATCCATGCATACTCATTAATTAAGTAGAGTCGTCAGTTTGGTTAATGAACTAGTGGTTGAAGTGAAACAACTGAAATTTGAACCGAATTAAAGCGAACCGAGAGTAATCGTAAGTGAAATCAATCGAAAAATGTTGACCTAAACCGAGATAAACGTAAATGAAAAACCGGAACTCGAAGCGCAATCGAATCGAAACAAATCAGAATCGAAAATAACCGTGAAAACCGAAAAGTTGATCGATCAACTTAATCGAACTGGATATTTAATCGAATTAACTAAAGCGATTCAAACCGAAACCGAATCGAAACCGATTTAAACCGAAACCGTTTTTAAATTAATTTTTAATTGTACTCGAACCGAATTCACATATTACCCAAATTCTTGATAGTACTATAATTCACATAATACCCACATTCTTGATAGTACTCCAAATCACGTATAAATTTTATCATGATAATTTTTTTATTAGTATCGAACTTATAACATACTCCCTCCGTCCCTAAATAAAGTGTCCATTTCTTTGGGCACAAGTATTAAGAACAAATCATGTGTAGAACTTTTTTTTTTGGCAATTCAAAGTTATTATTGAAAACCAAAAAAAATTGGTAAGGAATCATTACAAGCAAAGGATACCCACACTTCAACCAAAGAATAAGTCAAGAGAGTAGGGAAATCACAAACTAAAACAAGTATTACACAAATAGCATGTTTCTATCCTCATCTTTACACCTAGCAGCAACCTTGAATATGACATCTTTAGTAACCTGACTAGGATGAAGAAGAGTATTATGAAAGGTCTTACTATTCCTCTGAGCCCAAAGAGCAAAAATTGTCTCAGTAAACATCATGACATAGAACCTAGTTCTCCTTGTCTTACCATGAGCCTTTTTACAAGCTTCCCTCAGTTCACTAGTAAAACCCTGGCATCTTCTATTAATCTGAAGCATTCTGAGAAGCTTACTCCAGATTGTAGTCGCATAGCTACACTCAAAAAACAGGTGCTCAATTGATTCATCTTTATCATCACACTGACCTACGAGATAGGATTACGAGAGAATATTCCATTTCGAAGTCTATCCGTAGTAGCCAACCTTTGTCAAGGCGGTTAACCAAAGGATAAACACACTTCTAGGGGAAGCTTTGTTATCCTTAATCATCCTTCTCCAAGGGACTCTCTCATGATCTTCCTTCATTCGACAATATGCTTTGTGAATATTAAAATTCCCATTCACAACCATGGATTGCCATCCTCCTTGGTTCTGAACTTGAGATCTTGCATCCAGGATCATGTGTAGAACTTTAGTTGTATTAAATCCTAATTAAATATAGAAGTTGGTACACTTTTTATAAATTATTTATTAAGGAGAGAGAATGTGGGCCATATGGGAAAGTGGGTGATATCATAAAAGTTGAAAGTAAAATAATAATTTAATTGGTGGACCCACACTAAATAAGGAAATGAGAAATCTATTTGGGACAAATATAAATGGAAAAATGGACTCTCTATTAAGAGACGGAGGGACTATAACTTAATTTCTTAATAATTATCAACTATATCAAATTCACCAATTTTACACTCCAAACCGAATTTACATTTTCCTCCATAATTAATTAAGACCCAAACTGGGCACTACTGTCTCTCTAAGTGTGTGTGTTTGAATTTTCTATAAATTGTAAGGCATTCACTGGATTGTGTAGATCCACATTTATTTCCCCCAATGTACCAAAGAAGAACCTCAAAATATTTAGAAAGCAAAAGTTTAAAAAGGAACGAAAGAAGAAAACCAGAAGGGGGAAACCAAATGCTTGAAATTTAAATAAAATTGAAACCCACATTAGCGAGAGTCGACAAAATCAATGAGAAAAAAAAAGGCCAAAACAAAAAAAAATATAAAGTTTGGGGGTAAATTATTCATACAAATCGAAGATCAAGAAATTAAATTAACATGTGTAGATATATCACCCTCGACTTCTATGAAACTCTTCGAATTAAGACTAGGGGTATAAGCAGAAAGCAAAAGTCTAGAGTCCAATCCGAACTTGTCGACCGGATCGAATCGAAAATTATTTGGACTAGACTGGACTGAAAATTATTTGGACTGGACTTGGACTCAAATTTTCGAGTCCAAATATATATTCGTACAGGATTTGGACTCACCCCTTTGGAGTCCAATAAGGCCAGTCCAAAAGAAAATTTATATATAATATATCTCTGATATTTATATATAATATACATAATTAATATTTATATATATAATATAAAAGATGTGTATGACTTATTTTATGGAATGTATATAATGAGCTTAATTTTTCAAATTCAATTATGAGAAAACGTTGTGAATCATTGAATCTAAATCGGAGAAAAAAAATAATATAACAATTGGACTGGAATGGACTGGATTCGGACTCAAGAAAAAATTATCGGATTGGACTGACTGGAATCAAAAAAATTTGGGTCGGACTTGGACTGCATTTCTCGAGTCGTAAAAACTCATCTCCTCTTTTTTTGGACGGAGTTTGCTATGACTAATATAGGTCCACTGAACTCTTTTCTTGGTGTATCAATCACTCGAGATGCAGGCTCTCTTCTTATCTCAGAAAGAGTATGCTACTGATATTATTGATCATGCCAACATGTCCTCCTGCAACCATCATCTACTCCTGTCGATTCTCATTCCAAGCCCATTATTGACTCTGGTCCCCTAGTTGATGATCCCACTCTCTACGGTAGTCTTGCAGGGGCCGTTCAGTACTTGACTTTCACACGCCCGGACATATCTTATGTAGTTCAGCAAGTCTGCCTATTTATGCATGATCCTGGTCAAGAACACATGCAAGCTCTTCGTCGCATCATTCGATACTTACAAGGTATTGTCGAGTTTGGTCTTCATCTTTCTCCTTCCTTCACTACTGGTCTCATATCCTACACTAATACTGACTGGGGTGGTTGTTCTAACATCGTCGATTCACCTCTAGCTAATGTGTCTTTCATGGTGGTAACTTGATATCTTGGTATGCAAAGAGGCAAACACACTATCCCGCTCTAATGCTGAAGCCGAATATCGTGGGGTTGCAAATGTAGTAGCCGAAACTTGTTGGCTCCAGAACTTACTTCTTGAGCTTCACTGCTCTCTTAAGCGAGCTACCTTTGTGTACTGTGACAATGTAAGTGCGGTTTATCTTTCCGGTAATCATGTACAACATTAACGCACCAATCACATTGAAACAAACATCCACTTTGTATGCGAAAAAGTTGTCCTTGGTCAGGTTCGAGTCCTACACGTTCCTTCATGTTATCAGAGTGGATTTGGATTTGGCAAAGTCCGATCCAGTTCAATCCACTTACACTCCTAATTAAGACCAAAGTTGTGATCAGATTCCGTAAATTTGGTTGAAATTTTAAGATTAGAAGTATTATATAACAAGAGTTGTTGAGAAATGGAAATCAAAAGTTAAAATAATTAGGATTGTGGTTAGGGGTTTGAGAGGATGAAAGAGATATGTGAAAATCATAGAGAAGGAAAGAGAACAGAGAAGGAGCAAGGAGCCATGAGGCACATTGTAAATATTAAATAAATGAGGCGGCCAAACTAAAAGTAGTCACTTTTTATTGTGAGCAATCCAATAAGAAATTATATTAAGCCCAATGTTCTGTTTGGAGGGAATTTACCCCGCCATTTATTTCCATTGGTAGCTATACATATACATTCACAATTTTGGAGGTAAAGTTCCCCCCCTAAAATTTTATCCTAAACGGCTAACCCCATGCTCCAAATTCATAAAGCTCAAACCCCAAATCTCATACACTATAACCCCATTTTCGAATACTCATAATAATTTCAATTCGTAATTAAAATGTTCATAGTTTATAACTTATTTAAACGATATTCACTCGTATCAATTATCTCATTGTCTCATTTCTCGATTAATTACGATACATTGATTATCTTATGCAATAACAACTTGTTTGAACTCAATTATATGTTTTAAGTTTTGAAATAAATCTCATACATTATAAGTCTTGGTTGTTGGGGTCTGATGGTCCAGAGATGTATTCACATAACTTTCATCTATTCGAATAAGTTAATAACAACTTAACTAATCAACTTGTTTCGCTTTAGTTATATATTTTGTATTCGATATAATAAAGCTTAATCAAGGTTCACTTGGATGGATCATTGCTATTTTCAATTACCTTATCAGCTCACATTGATATATAATAAAATTCAATATGACCTTGTTTCAATTCAATTAGATATTTGAGTTTCAAAATAAGGTAACTTATAAACGATCAACTAATTCGAGTGTTCTTATCTTGATTTAGGTTATTGATTCACATTGATACAATAAGCTAATGATCCGATACTAACTGGTTTCACTTCAATATTATGTGTCAAATTCAAAATGTCGCACTATTATCTTCAATTATCTTATCGAGTTATATTGATATATTCATTTAGTCTAATATCAATGTCTACTAGTTTGGCTTAGATGAGTGAGTTAAAAAAATGACTATAACTTGTTAACAATTAAGTTAAATGGAGTATACTTATCTTGATTTAGTTCATCAATTTGCATTACATTGATTTAATAATCCAATATCAATTTTTTCACGTCAATATTATATTTTAAAATTAAAATGGATACAACTTAATCTTGCTTTAAATGGAGCACAATTATTTTCAAACACTTTACCGACTTACGTTGAAACATTCATCTAATCTAATATCAATTTCTTTTGGTTTGGCTAAGATGTATGAGTTTCAAATTGAATATAACTTGTGAACGATTAACTTAAATGGAGTATTGTTATCTTGATTTAACTTATCGATTCACATACATACCTTGATCTAATTAAATATTAACTTATTTTACATCGATTATATGATTTCAGTTTTCAAATGCATATAGCTTAATGACTAATATAGTCATATTAATTCATTGATCTAATCGGCTTTTTAAAAAATATCTAAATCATCATTTGTGTAAGTTTATAAGAATTTATACTAATATGATACGTCCATATTAACCAAACATGGTATGATTTGCATACAACTAAAAGTTTAAATATCAACTTACATAAAATTGTCGTATTCCAAATTGTTGAATATATCAGTTTAGTACACATATATCGATGTCACTTTCATAACGTTTTTGGGAAGTACAACCGGTTTTTTTGAGGCAAGTGCTGGACTACACTTATTTGCCACGTCAATTTTGACCAAATTCGGGAAAATAATTTGGCCAAAACCCGACATGAAGTTCCATTTTTCTCGAATAAATGCAAGAATGTGACTAACTTATATCCGAACCGATGCGATTATTGTCGAGCTTATGTGATTTTCGCCAATAACTGAAATAAAGTTAAACGAAACTGAAAATAACTGCAACGTGTTTTAACTGCTATGGATTCAACCGTTGGTTGGTTTAACTGTCCGGGTAAAAACTGGTTTAAACTGCAACTGAACTGAACTGATACTGGAAAGAAAATAACTGAATTAAACTGAACTGAAAAGTTTGTTAACTTAACTGAACTGAAGTGTTAATAATTTCAATTGTTGTAAACTTAATTGATATGAACTGAACTGTTTGGATATAACTGTTGAACTGAATTGACACCTTTGGTGTTAAGACAAAATTAACAAGTTGCACTCTTCCTGAATAAGAGATATTCTTAATGCTCCACACTCTAATCTTTGAAGTCATCTTCTCCACCAAATTATCACATTATTGTGCAGCTAAAACCCTTTTAGAATATATGGGAACACCCAAATATTTAAAAGGCAAAGCATTTCTAGAAACATGCTGAATTCTTATAATTTCACTCTCCTCCATTCCACAATAGTATAAGGAGGATTTTTGCACATTTGTGCTCAATCCGATGATTCATAAAATAGCTTGAAAGCTCTGAGCATCAAATAAACAGAGGCATATTCCCCTTTTGAGAACAGTATCAAATCATCAGCAAAACTAATATGAGTTAGTTTTAACTTATTACACCTAATTGGGTGATAATGAAATTGGTCCATATCACTCATCTTCACCAAAATTCGTGCTAAATATTCCATACAAATGACAAATAAAAAAGGTGATAATGGATCACCTTATCTCTACCCTCTCTTGGACTTTAAAAAACCATACACCTCTCCATTGGTCATCAATGAGAACATGGGAGTACAAACACACTCATGACTAAAGCAACAAAACTACTAGGAAATTCTAAGGCAAGCAACGTGGCTTCCAAGATACTCCAATTTATAGTATCATAAGCTTTTTGCATATCAAGCTTAATAATACAACTTGGACTAGCTACTTTCCTATTATAGTGCCTTACAAGATCTTGCACAATCATGGTGTTATGAACTATATGTCTAGTACGCACAAAAGCACCCTGAGTATCCTCAATTACATGAGGCAACACCAATCTGAGTATGTTGCAAATCATTTTAGTAATGCACTTATAAAGAGTATTGCACCAAGAAATGGGTCTATACTCACTAACATTTTTAGGACATGTATTTTGTGGAATAAGGGTAATGAGATGGTGTTTAAGGCTTTTAACATCTTCTCATGTTGAAAAAAAAGTCTAAAACAGCTTATATGATCTCCTCTCCTACTATGTGCCATGTATCTTTAAAGTAAAACTCTCAAAGCCATCGGGGAAGGGGCCTTATTACCATCAACTGAAAACATGGCCCTTTCCTCACTTCATCAGGAGTATAAGGGCATAATAAACAATCTTTATGAGTCTAAGTACATTACATGCTCTTACAATGTCTATGTGAACAGGAGTTACTTGTGCATCAGTTTTACCCAGAAGAGATTGATAGTAATCCATGAAAGCATCCTTAATAGCAGCACTAGAATATTGCCATTCACCAGCCATATTATATATACCATAAACATAATTCTTTACTCTTCTCTACTTTATGCTATGATGAAATAATGCTGAGTTTTCATCTCCATCTCTTAGCCAAGACACCTTGGCCTTTTGTTTCAAAAAAGACATATAAGCATTATGCTTATTATTATAGTCTTTAACCACCCTCATCTCCTTGTCATCTATCTCAATGTTACTAGAATTAGCATGCATTCTCCTTCAAACATCATCCATTACAACAGCAGCTTTCACAACCTCAGCTTCAATCTTTTAAAAAAAAACAACCTTATTCATATTCTTCAACTCCTGTTTCACCTTTTTAAGCTTCTGAATAACTTTGTAGATTTTATTACCTACATCAACTTCATTCCAACATCCCTTAATGATCTCCTCAAATTTGGGAGAATTTTTTCCACATTGTATAGTACTCCCTCCATCCCTAAATACTCTTGACACTTATCCATACACATAGTTTTAGATGATAAGTTGTTGTTTGGTTATCAATTGTTATTTTATTAAAAATTGATGTGATAGGAGTTAGTAGTTTGTAAAAGTAGTATTATTTTATTCTAAGGAGAGAGAGTGTGGGTCATGCTTAGAGTTGATAGGTAATAAGAGTGGTATTATTTTATTTGGAGGAGAGAGAGTGTGGGCCAATATTTAAAAGGTAAAATGATTAAAATAATAGTGGGTCATACCCCAAAATAGAAGTGTAAAGTGTATTCTGGGACAGCTAAAAAAGGAAAGTGTAAAGAGTATTATGGGACGGAGGGAGTACTTAAAAGGCTTCTTGATGTTGTCTCTCCTTTCTTGAACTGATATAATGACAGGTGAGTGATCAAACTCACCCTCATTAAGAAAAGCAGCCCCTGCATTTGGATAAACCTCCTCCCACTTTTGATTTACCAAAGTTGTATCCAACTTAGAGAAAACCCTAGCCTGACCCTCCTGTTTATTGTTCTATGTGAAGTTGTTCCCAATGCTAGTAAGATCATGCAAACCACAAAATTGCAAACACAATCTAATAGGTTCTGTTTCCCAACTTCGAACTGGAGCACCAATCCTCTCCTCACAATTCATAACACAATTGAAGTCTCCTCCTACAAGCCATGGACCATAAATTGTTTTTTGCAAGCTCACTCAATTCAGTCCATAAAGCTTCTTTTTTACTTCTATCAATAAAAGCATACACCAAAATACAATAAAAACTACCCGATCCATTTTTAGGAGTCACGTGACAATGAATCCATTAACTAGCCCATCCCTTAATGTCTACTGTAAACACACCAGGCTTTCGGGCCATTATCACTCTACCAAACCTTATGATAAACGAGTTAGAAGTAAAACACCAATTCTAAAAACATAACTTGATAAAGACTACCCCATCCCTGTTAGTCTTCACCTTTGTTTCCAAAGAAGCCTACAAGCCCTATAGAATGTTGATTGATAAAATCTCTCACAACCTTCGCTTCCTAGGACTATTCGGCCCCGAACATTCCACACACAGATTTTATCCATTTGGTTGGAGAGATTCCTTTCTCTCACTGCATCCTCCTCTACATCATCCATTCTTACATCATCCTCCTCTTCATTTTCCTCCTCAAGCTAGCACATTAAAAGAACACTATTCTCACAACTAGGTCATTAGGAATTCTAACCACCTCGTTGGCTAGTTGAAAACCATCAACATCAACAAATCTCTATGGAGAAACCTTCTGCATCTCAACCTCATTCTGCTGCTCATTTCCCTCAGCCTCATTCTATCGCTTATTTCAATCAGCAATCTGTTTTGCAGTTTGCTCATTGATAGGCGTGTCGCACACCTAACAAAAATAATTTCCTAACTAACCTCCTAACTATATAGCAGGGCAAGTCAAGGTCGAATCCACAGAGACAAACGGAATCAAACACTAGAAATCTCGACTCAATTTAACTAAACAAGTGACAAACAATGGTGAAAAGGTGTTGAACTAATAATAACGCTAAATTATGACAACTACTAAGAACACACGAGATAAAATCAATCAATAAAGGCACCTAGAATTAAATATCCCCACTAGCACGAATAATACATGAATAATTCCCATCCCAATAAACATAATTAATTATCCAAAAGGAGTAATGCACTCTATAAATACTAAAGACCTCTCCCGAGTACCTATGGCTACTCTAAACAAGCAATCAAACCTATTCCCATGGAATCATGCAAGAAAGAGACATTAAACATGGCATCACGAATAAATTCCTAATAATCCTATCTACTTATTCCCATAGAGATATTCATACTCTTGATTGAATCAACAAGTCCATCTAGATTCAATTCCCATTGAAAACAAGACATAAGGAATCAATTCAAAATCACCTATCCCTACTATGATAATGAAAGTAAGCATAATTCAATCAAACAAGGACAATTAATCACATCTAATTGGGATTATGGGAGGAATTCATGCATTAATCATTGCTAGGGTTCAACTTAACCCTAGATTATAAAACTACTCACTCATAATTGAAATAACAAAGCATTTCGTTTACAATACCGCACGGGCAAGCGGAATCTCGCTTGGGCGTCAAGCGAGATCCTGCTTGGGAGTGCACCCTGGTGCATGGGCAAGCAGAATTTTGCTTGGTCCCGCGAAGAGAGAATTCTTCAATATCATCATTCCTTTAACCCCAAAGCACTCAAACTCATCTTCTCGCATCCGGAAACCGCCAAGTAGACCATCTACGAACCATATTAGCTTCTCTTAGTCACAATCGGCCTTAAGAACCTGAAGATCACATAGAAAAGCCAAAAGTATCTCGAAATAACACAATGGTTCAAAGATTGCTCAAATTATGCAATTAGATCTAAGATGCACTAAAAACTTCATGAAAGTGAGACTTAATACCTACCTATATGCAACTAAAAACGGACTTATCAAACTCCCCCAAGCTATACTATTGCTTGTCCTCAAGCATTCCAACATGAAACATAGGGAAAAGTAAGACAAAGCTCTTCAAGCACACACACACAACAAGGTTTTCAAATCAATCTTCAATGTGAAAATGGAACCATGAAGGGAATAAACACAAAACTATTCAATCCAAGTCCTAAATCTCATAATTGTGACTTGACAACCAATATTACCACTTTGCTCCCCCAAGCTTGCCTTGACCATACATGATAACCCTCACTCTAGTCGTGCACACAACACTCATGTGTTTGAAAGGGTCAAATAATCGCTCAAGGCTCCATTCCATTGACTATATCCTACCATAAGCTTGCACATCTTCTCACTCTCCACCGCTACGGGACTATGTTATATGCAAAGAATCATGAGGGCTGTATATGGGTTGTAATGAAGGCTTAAGGTATGGGTGTGGGAAGTTCTAGAAAAGTGGTGCTCAAAGGAGAAAGTGAAGCTTTTTTTCAAACACCTTTAACAACAATTACCAAACCCCAAACACACACGCACATTTTAATTTCACATCATTTCTTTTTCTCATTAGCTAATTCATAACTCCTCAACTGTAAACTCAAATTTCCTTTTATTTCACATTAAAGACATTAATCACGATCTTTTTTTTTATTTTTTTTCCAATAAATGATTTAACAAATCATCTACGAGAGGAAATCAATAGGAGTTTCAAAGAAAGTAACTATGAGGAGGTGAACTCCACACAATCAAACACCACAAAATATCTCCAATGTCACACTTAACTTCATCAACATAGCTTCACAATCCCCTGAGTAGGACAAGGTAAAGGGCTAAAGATGTAGTTAATCAAAAGAAACAGGCTAGGCTCAAAAGGGTGACAAAAAGGAAGTAATCAATGTAGGTGGCATTTGGCCTTGTAGCTCATAAACAACAATTGCCTCAATCATATTCAATGCATAAACAAGTTAATGCGGTCTCGAGGAGTATCAATGCAAGTTCTAGAGAATAATAGCCAAGGAAGAGCATTACACATGAAAAGAGGGACTAAAAAGATGTTAGTCCATTAGGCTCAAATAACCTCACTAGGTAGATTTTTGGCTACCAATTATAGTCAAGTCTCCCTTGGGAGGATCAAACCGTCTTACCACAAACCATTCAAATCACAACGAGCAAGAAGAGATAAAAAATGTTTCAGAGTTATTCAAATCATCCTTAGACTTCATATAAAAGAGGAATATAGAAGCATGTAGAGCATACTATGCAGTTATCATGAGAGAATAGTTTAAAATGCAACCTAAAGTGAGAAACAAAAAATCTATAATGCCAAAATCCTAGAATGCCTATTATGTACAAGTGTTGAAAAGTGACCTTCCCCCAAACTAGCATGTCACAATGTCCGCAATGTGACAAAGGTAAAGAGTAGACACAAAGAAAGGGACAGGGTACTCACAAATCCTCACTAAGGAGGGGACAATAAAGGGTTCGGAAACCCTGGTGATTGCATCCAAGTATTTAAGTTTTCCAAGATTGTAAATATGGATGACAAGTTCTTCTTTATAATGCACTGCTCTACCTTAATCTCAGCAACTAAATGTTGGATTTTTGTAAGTGATCTCTCAATCGACGTAGAAGAAGGAGTACTGGATATAACCGGGGTATCCTCCTTGAGAACATCCACTCTATCAACAATTTCTCCCATAGATGGAGAAGCCATGGAGTTTGTGAGTGTGTACTCCATCTTCTCGTCACCTATTTCAAAGGTGATTTTTCCCTTTTTCATATCAATTATGGCTTCAGCAGTGGCTAAAAAGGGTCTCCCAAGAATAATGGGAACGTGTGCATCTTCTTCCATTTCCATAACAATAAAATCACATGGAATGAAAAATTTTCCGACTCTAAGAGGAACATCTTCAAGGATGCCAAGGGGGAACTTGATTGTTCTATCTGCTAGTTGTAAGGAGATGTGTGGGTTTCAGTTCACCCATATTAAGCTTCTTGCAGATTGACAAGGGCATGAGACTGACACTTGCCCCATGATCACATAAGGCATTCTTGATATCAATATCACCAAGCTTAACAGTAATAGAATAACTACCTGGATCTCCTAGCTTCTGCAAAATAGCACTACACTCAGCTGTTAGTGAAACAATGACATTCTCTTTAATTTTTCTCTTGTTGGAAAGCATGTCTTTCAAAAACTTAGCATAAGAAGACATCTCTGAGATAACATCTTAGAAAGGGATGTTAATGTGCAACTTCTTCAAAATATCAACGAACTTCCCATACTTCTTCTCTAGCCTTGCTTGTGCCAATCTTTGAGGGAATGGAACAGGTGGCTTGTATGGTGCAATAGGTATGACAACTGGTTCCTTTTTCTCAGTCTCCTTAGCTTCCTCTTCCAACACTTTTTCGCCTTGATCTTCTTCACTCGGCTTTTTGGACTCTTCTGCACTCTTCCTTTGGTCATTCACCTTCCTATAGGGATCTTGAAATTCTTTACCACTTCTCAATGAGATAACATAGATATACCCCTTTGGTTTGGTTCGGTTTGCCCTGGAAGTTGGCCTGAAGGTTTTAAGAGGTGACTGATTTGTTGAGCAAGTTGGGTCATTTGATTCTCCATCATTTTATTATGAGCATGAATTTGTTGAAGGGAGTTGCTGAAGAAGTCATTCTACTTCGCTTGATATTCAATTTGCTTTGCCTGAGAAGAAGCTAAATGCTCTATGATGGTTTCAAGGTTGGATGTTGAGGATGAGGAGGAGGAGTTGATTGGTGGCCTTTGTTGGAAACCGGATGGTTGGGAGTAGTTTGTGGGTGGAGGTTGAGGTTGGTTATTTTTGTAAGAGAAGTTTGAATGATTCTTCCAACCTGGGTTATATGTGTTTGAGTATGGTTTGTTTTGTGGTATTGTGTTGGTGTTTAGGAGGGCATTAGCTTGCTTAGTTATCGCTCCCATGGTGTTGTATTGACACTCATTCAATGAGTAACCTTGCACTTCACAAATCTCACAAACAGGTGCTATTGATCCGCTACTCAATTGGTCAACCTTAGCTGCCAAAACATGCACAATGTTAGATAAAGTAGCAATAGCATCAACCTCATACTTACCTCCCCTTTTAGGGACTCCACGAGACACACTCCAATCATTCAAATAATTATTGGCGGCCATATCATCTAACAATGTCTTCGCAGCTTCTGGAGTTTTGGTCATGAAAGTACCGCCAGATGCGGCATCAATAGAACTTCGAACATCATACTTCAGACCATTGTAAAATGTCTGAATCAATAACCACTCAGGAATGCCATGGTGTGGACATTATCTTTGCAAAGCCTTGTATCTCTGCCATGCCTCATAGAGAGACTCCAATTCATGTTGCTGAAAATCAGATATCTCATTTCTGAACTTTGAAGTTCTCATAGGAGGGAAGAACTTGTAGAGAAAGGCCTTTTTCAGTTCTAGCCATGTGGTGATCTTCCTCACTTCTTCTTCTTTCAACCATTCTTTTGCTTCGTCCCTGAGAGAAAAAGGAAAAGCACACTATCGAATCAAATCATCAGAAACATTTGTTAGTTTCAAAGTATTACACTTCTCTAGGAAGTTAGCCAAATGATAAGTAGGGCTCTCTTTGGGTGTTCCCGCATAAGAGTCATGTGAGATAAACTGAATAAAATGTGGCTTGAGCTCGAAATGTGTAGCAGTTGTAGTTGGTCTGGTAATGGTGGTAGTGGTCTCATCGGACATAGCATATTCCCGTAGAGACTTTGGTGGTGCTTCGTCTCCCATTGTTGATTCTTGTTGTTGTTTTCTTCTTTGACCTCTTAATCTCCTTGCTGTAGCTTCGATCTCGTGATCAAGAGTAATTAGATCTTGTGAACCCTTGCTACGAGTGCGCATGCAACAAAAAGATTGAAAGAAAAGAGTCCAAACAACAAATAGAGTAACAATGATCGAACAAAAATAAGTTTAGCTAAATAAATCAAAGATAAACTAAACTGATACCGTTGGTACCCGACAACGGCGCCAAAATTTGATAGGCGTGTCGCACACCTAATAAAAATAATTTCCTAACTAACCTCCTAACTATATAGCAGGGCAAGTCAAGGTCGAATCCACATAGACAAACGGAATCACACTAGTGGAAAAAAACGCAAGGGCTGCGGTGCAAGGGCTGCGGTTTATTGCAAAACGCAGCCCTTAATAGTGAAGGGCTGCGGTTAGCCCAAAAACCGCAGCCCATAATAATAAAGGGGCTGCGGTTTTTGGGCCGACCATGACCCTTGATTGAAGGGTCTGCGGTTTTTGGGCTAACCGCTGATCCCTCTTAGGCCCGATTATTTACTTGGGTGAAATTCTCCCGCGCGCATACACAACCCAAAACAAAACCCTAACTTTTCTTCTCCCTCCCCAGTCCCCGATTTCCCCTCTCACCTCATCAACCAGGACGCCACTCCCCTTCTTCACTCCTCACTAGTCCAAGCTGCTGCTTCTTCTACTTTACTCATTTTTTTCCCACTCTTTCTCCTCCGAATTTCGCCAAACCCTAGAAAATCTCCACTACTTTTTTCTACGAAATTTCAGGTAATTTACTTCTACTAGTCTCTGAATTTCATTTGTATGTGAAAATTTGTGTCTTGATCTTTCATTTTGATGATGTTGAAATTTCCGATGTCATTTTGTCGATTTCTTCTGGTTTTTAGCTACTGTTGAATTGCTATTTTTGAGAAAGAAATTATATAGCTACTAGGTCTTTGTACTCGTCTTCGTCTACGGTATTGTAGATTGGTGCATCCATCCAGATGTCGTAAGAGGGAGAAATTTCGAGAATGATTATAGAAAAATGGATGCTGAACAAACATTTATTAGGGTTCAGGAGAGGTTTTCACAAATGGTGACTCCTAGAGTTCGAGCTACTCTTGAGTACTTTTATCTCTTTACCGCTATTACTTTGTTCGCTATTCTTGTTGTTATGCACGCCAATTATGTTCAACAGGTTTGTACTTTTGAAATTCTTCACTTCCACTTTTTAATTTCTGTATTTTCAGTATGTAAGTATGTGAACTATGTTCTTGTTGTTGGATTATTGATTCTAAGTGTTTTGAGTAGGAATTCGGAGGTATTGTTATGAGATTCATTGATTGTTTTGCTACAAATTGAATTGATTTGAGGCTTTGATTGTTCACAAATGCAACTGTAATTGATGTCAGCCTGAAGAAGCGAAAGAAGAGCACCAGGGGCGGGGAGGGGGAGGAAGGATTAGAAAGGATGAATTTTTTTGACCGTAGCCAGATACATTTTCACCTCTCTAATGATGGGATTGAGTTATTGTTTTGCTTTAATGTGTTCTAGCTATATTGGATGGATTTAAGTTGATAAATTTCGCCGTTGCGTAGAGCTTGTGTTCGGGCAGTTAACGCTGCGTTTGATCCTCTGCTCCGCCGCCTTCCTGCCGCCATTGCCTGTTCTTCGTCCTCCATTTCTCTCTTTCTTTCTTTCTTTTGGAGTTGAGCTCACTGTGTTTTCTGGTGTGTGCAATTTTGACAGGAAACATTAAGAGAAGAAGTTTTGGATGGAACAAAGAGTGGGGCAAACAAGTTGCAGTAGATTGATGAACCACCCCTCTATTTGGAGGAAAGTACGAGAATTACCGGCTCCTGTTCGGCAATGATTATTTGTCTTCTTCTTCGTCCTCCGCTGCCGAATCTTCTGGTAATTTTTCTTTTTCTTTTTCTTTTTTTTAACTTTTTCGAAATTTTTGTGTCATTTGATGATTGATACAAATAATAACTGAATATTAGTGCAACTACACATTACATTTACATTGAAGAATCTTGCTCATACTTTTGATCCTAAAATGAACTCTGATAAAGGAAAATTCTGAAATTTGTATTTATCCTGCACAAGACATCAAGCTCTGCTCTACTGCTTATAAAGCACATAAAAGGCAAGTAATATTTAAAAGTCTCCCGTATCCAATCATTTGTCCTAGTGCGAACAGATCACGCATTAAGAAATACAACCACTCAATGACTTTCATCAACTTCATAATCGTACAAAATGTGGCGAAAATTACAAAAAAGGTTGATGAACTTTTAAGCCATCGTTGGTGGATGTGAGGTGACCTTGAGATGAATGAGTAAATCATGCTGCATGAAATGGACAGAAACAAAGGTTGGCCAAGGAATGATAAAACTATGAAGGAGAGGTTACTGGTGATGCTTTAGAGGGGTTTACTAAAAATGTCTCAATGGAGTTGTTGATACTATAGCACCATCATTTGGGTGTGTGCATCACACAGGAGACAAGCTTCTCACCAAAGAATATAACACATGGATTCTTATTGATAGAATGAGCAACATGCTTGGTTCTTCTGCTTCCATATACCCCACAAATATAATCTACTGGAATTTCGAATTATCCTAATGGGGTATAGAAATCTCATTTTCCTGTTCATGTCAAACATGTATGGAAAGTCTTTATTATTATGTTTGCAATTCTACTGTTTTATTTTATTCTTTTCGAGTTCCTACTATAGAGTTCTTATAATTGCATAGTGGTTAATGAACTTTATACTTGTGCAGATGCTATTAAATCTATGTTATTATGTTTGTGTCATCTCATCTCAATATCTGACATGGATTTACGCTTGCATAATTGTAATCAGATATGCAACCAACCTTGAAAATAAACGAGTTGATCTATTTGAAGAGCCTGGCGAAGGAATAGGAGAACAAAATGTTCTGTTAGCATCCAAGTAAGCAAGCTGTCATTATCTTCAACTCTTGTTCTTGGCATGTGGTCGCTTTAAATACTCTCTTCTATGTTCTACTCGATAAGATTTCCATGTTAGAGTTGTATGAACTATGAATGCAACATACTTTGGATTTCTTTTTCGAACTCGTTTTGAAATATATCTGTCTTCTCTAAGTAACATGTGAAACTTCTATTGTTGTTACTACTGTTAGCATGTGAAGAACCAAGGTTCTAATTTTTCTTTTTCTTCTTTAATTGGCAATTTGGTAGTAATAGGAAATTTGTAAATCTTGCTCATTAAGAACATGCACAGATATCCCCCCCATCACACACAAAGTAAAGTATCATCTTTATTTCATCTTTATTTCCTCTCATTTCGAGTAATGGACTTTGAGGAGTTTTCAGGAATTCATGAGTTATCTTCAGAAGAAATAACATTTTTGGGGGTTAGGGTTTGCTAAGATAACATCTTTGAAAGAGACTGGATTAGCCATATTTAATACTACCAACAAAGCAGAAGAATAATTTCTTAACACACAGAATGATAAAAAAGAAGAAGAACTGAGAAAGGGAGGTGTGCTTACCACACTTACCAACATTTACCTCAAATTTACTTGCCTGGGGGAGATTCTTTGCTCAAATTGGGCACCAACTAACAAACTAATTAATTCCATCGCATTAAATGCAATAGAACTAGCAGCACACTCTACAAACCTCATCTGCAGAAGTAGCTTCTCTGGAATGACTCCTACTGGCAGCCATAACGAACCAAAGAATGGAGAAATAACTCAACTGCAACACACACGAATAGAACATGGAAAGAAAATTACTCTTGCAGTTAATGCTCTGACCCAGAAAACACTAGTGGATATGTTGTTGATATGTTTAAAGATCACACTTTTAGTTTATACATTGATTTATATTACTGATATGTTGATAATGGATATATCTTTCTTACGTGGAAAGTTCATTTGTTAATAGCATGATACATGGTTATAATGCTTTTCAGGTGCGTTGCGATGCGAGTATACCATGGCTAATATTATTATTGGAGATGGTGTGAAGAAACCAAAGGGAGACAGGTTAGAATTCTTTTTCCGATTATGTTTTAGAAATTAGAACCCTTTTATCCGAAGTTGATTGTTCGAGGATGAACCTTATTTATCCCCCTTTTCCCCTTAGTTGAAGATGATTGTTCGAGGAATTAGTATGGGCATTGTAGCCCCTTTGGGATCATGGTACTTGGTTTTATTGAATTGTTTTGACCTTGATTGTTTGCTTCATGCATAAAGTTGGTGAATATTAGTTAGTTATGATTTTTGTGGGATTTCTTGGCCTAATATGCATCAAAGTGGTTATTTTAGGACTTTAATTGCTTGATCCATGGATAATGAAGTGGTTATAGCTTGATATTTGTGTGATTTATTGGCCTAATAAGCAATTAAGTGAATGTTTTCATGGGTTTTTTGTCCATTGATTCATGCAAAAACATGGTGGTATAATGTAATTGTATGCATTTAGTGTCATCAACTATCACTAATCCAGTAGCAAACCCAACTATATGATGACCCATTTTTAAGTGGGCCAAGTTTACTTATGACTGGGCCGAGGCGGTCATTTTATGCGAATGAATCCCACTTTTCAATGAAGTGCATCGTTTTATTTTTTTTCTAAAAAAATTATACACCATGCGTTCTCCCCAGAAAACTCACACCCCTTTGTCTTCTTCCCTCCATTCTCTCTGAGGTCTGAACCAACCCAATAACGTTGGGTTTCCTCGTAATCATAGTCCATAAGAACTCCTAAGTAATATCAAGGAGAGAGAAAACATAAAACAAAAATACCATTATATCATCATGTCTCTTCTTAGTTCTTCCATAACAAACGAACAAAGTACTTCACTATTTCATGGTTAATGGCTCCTCCTCCATTTATCACCTCTTCCCTTCCTTCTTGCTCACATCTTTACACTTACAATTTCCAACTCCCGATTTCATCTTTAATATTCTAATTTATACAAATTTGGGTTGGCTTTATAATTTAATTTGTTTTAATCAATATGATTTTTCAGATTCAAAAAGGGAATTATATTTCAAGCTACACAAATTCCTTACTTTCAAACATAGGCATCTCCATGTCACTGGCTCTGTCCCAATGAGCAGCTTCTTGAAATTCTTAAATTGCTAACCTAATTATGCTATAGTTAAATATGTAGCTCATATATATTTTTTCACTTTTACTTCCAACAACATCACAACCATAGTTATAGGGTCTAAAGTCCTTACCTCCCCTCGATATGTTGGCCTATCTTATGAAATACCTTCATTTAACCCTTGTTTTTTAAATCTTGATTCAAAAAACGAAAAAATTGGCATACGGGGAAGGAGGGTTTTGCTGGGGAAGAAGATGGAGCACGAGTCTACTCCATGGCGTGATCTTATAATCAATAAAAGAAAAACAAATCAGCCTATCACAACATGAAGCCATGAGTTCCCTAAAATAGTAAAACCCCCTTTTTTGGTCAGTTTGTTTGTTTCCTTCAGATTAGTTCAGAATATGATAAGAAGATGTTCGAAATATTTGCCCCCAGTTTAGACAATTCTCAGTTTTGAAGGAATATCATGGTTACACTTCATAATTACATGCCCAGATGTTTTTGAATTCACAAATCCAAATCCAAAAGAATTTAGGACAGCCATGGACTTTTAAGGGAGAAGAAATTCAGCAGAGGAAGAAGCTTTAAAATTCAAAAAAACATGGGTTTGGGGAGATTTAAAAGTCATGTATTGTTAAAATATGTCACGTGCCCCTAACAACCTGTAGTAGCAGGTTGAGTCACCTGCTTGGCCCACACAAAAATAAATCATAACATAGTTGGGTCTGCCACTGGATTACAGATAGTTGGAACCTATTAAAGATAACCGCTCATAGTTGGGCCCTATAGCGTCAATTTTTCCAATATAATTTGACAAACTATTATAATCATCTAAGTTTGTTGATTCATTTTTAACTACATTTGGGATAAGAAGAGAACATTTTAGGCTATTTTCGACCATTATGAACCTTTTAACACATTTAGGATCATATAATGTAATTTGGCCATATATTTGGCAATAATAATTAGTTTACAAACAATTAGGCTTATATAACATCATTTATTTGTTTCTAAGTACATTTTGAGTAATTAAAAGGCCGTTTTAGGACATTTTCGATTATATAGGAAAAATTTTACGCATTTAGGATCATGTAATATAATTTGATTATACATTTGATAATAATAGTTAGTTTACAAACTATTAGAGTCATTTAACTTTATTTTTTATTATTTATTATTTATGATTAGGTTTACTTGCTTTGGATGTATGTTAGGATCATATAATGTATGTATGGTAGTTGAACTTAGATGTAATGTATGTATGGTAGTTGAACTTAGATGTATGCCCCCCCGCTACACCCCCTAGCACGGCCCGGCAACCCCCTGCTTCCCCTCCCCCTGCCCCCCACCCCTGCCCGGCCCACTCCCCGGCCTCCTGCCGCACCCACTGCCCGGCACCCCCGCCCACCACCCCTCCCCCGCCGGCACTCCCTGCCCGGCCACCCCCTCGCTAGCCCCCTGCTAGCCCCCCACCCCACCCCAGCGCCCCTGCTACCCCCCCTGCTGCCCCCCCTGCTACACCCCTAGCACAGCCAGCACCCCCTGCTTCCCTCCCCCCCCCCCCACCCCTTGCCGCACCCCCTGCTTCCCTCCCCCTGCCCCCACCCTCGCGCACACCCCCGCCCGCCCCACCCCCGCAACCCCCCACTGCTAGCCATTTGTTTAGCCATTTTTTGTTGTATTGTAAGCTGCCATGTACTTACAACATCAACAAATTGACAGTTGTTCTTGTGGAGTGGGTCAGCTTCTGCTTTGTAGTACTTGCATAGATATAGTTTCAACTCCAAATTATAGCGGTTTTGGTTTTATTTGCCAGGTTCTATCATCTCTAGAAAAGTTGCTTTTGAGGGATTTGGATGCTGATCTTGGTGGAGTTGTTGTAATGTCTTCATGGCTGTTCTTTGGTCGGTTATTTTTTGATGGTTGTGATCCTGCTCATATATTGCAATTCGAACATTCGAGGGCAGCCTCGAACTAATGTAATTTAGTTATTATTTTCTCTATATTCGTGTAAAAAACATAATTTATAATGAAAAATGATACTTATATATATATATAACTGTTTGGGAACATTTTGGACAAAAAAATTCAAAAAAAAAAAAAAATTTTTTTTTATTTTTTTTGGGTCACAAGGGCTGCGGTTTTTGGAAAAACCGCAGCCCTTAGTGGGTTAAGGGCTGCGGTTAAGGGCTAAAACCGCAGCCCTTAACTCACCAAGGGCTGCGGTTTTGGCCCTTAACCGCAGTCCTTAACCCACTAAGGGCTGCGGTTTTTCCTTGACCGCAGCCCTTAACGCGCTAAGGGCTGCGGTTAAAAACCGCAGCCCTTCCTAAATGTCAAGGGCTGCTAGTCTAATGGCTGCGGTCAAAAAACGCAGCCCTTGGGCCCTTTTTGACCGCAGCCCTTGGGCTTTTTTCCTCTAGTGTCAAACACTAGAAATCTCGACTCAATTTAACTAAACAAGTGACAAACAATGGTGAAAAGGTGTTGAACTAATAATAACGCAAAATTATGACAACTACTAAGAACACACGAGATAAAATCAATCAATAAAGGCACCTAGAATTAAATATCCCCACTAGCACGAATAATACATGAATAATTCCCATCCCAATAAACATAATTAATGATCCAAAAGGAGTAATGCACTCTATAAATACCAAAGACCTCTCCCGAGTACTTATGGTTACTCTAAACAAGTAATCAAACCTATTATCATGGAATCATGCAAGAAAGAGACATTAAACATGGCATCACGAATAAATTCCTAATAATCCTATCTACTTATTCTCATGAGATATTCATACTCTTGATTGAATCAACAAGTCCATCTAGATTCAATTCCCATTGAAAACAAGACATAAGGAATCAATTCAAAATCACCTATCCCTACTATGATAATGAAAGTAAGCAGAATTCAATCAAACACGGACAATTAATCACATCTAATTGGGATTATGGGAGGAATTCATGCATTAATCATTGCTAAGGTTCAACTTAACCCTAGATTATAAAACTACTCACTCATAATTGATATAACAAAGAAATTGAGAAATAAATTAAAAGACATAATAATAATAAAGGAAAAGAGGAAATTAGAAAAACTTAGTCTTTACTTGAATGGTTCAAACTTGTAGAATTCAAGGTTCAATAATGGAGTTTCCTCTCAAAAAGCTCTCTAAATAGTAATACTCTATTTTCTAATAATGAAAAACTACTCAAAAGTATGTTTAATAAAACCTAATATCGCTTACATAAATTAGAAAAGGAAATAATTAAGTCCCGAAAATAAGGCGGCTGGTAGCAGCGTGCACAGGCAAGCGGAATCTCGCTTGGGAGTGCATAATAGTGCACGGGCAAGCAGAATCCTACTTGGGCGTGCACGCGAGACAAAGTTTTTTGGTGATATCGTTTACAATACCGCACGGGCAAGCGGAATCTCGTTTGGGCGTGCTCCTTGGTGCATCGGCAAGCGAGATCCTGCTTCGGCGTGCACCCTGGTGCATGGGCAAGCAGAATTTTGCTTGTTCCCGCGAAGAGAGTATTCTTCAATATCATCACTCCTTCAATCCCAAAGCACTCAAACTCATCTTCTCGCATCCGGAAACCGCCAAGTAGACCATCTACGAACCATATTAGCTTCTCTTAGTCACAATCGACCTTAAGAACTTGAAGATCACATAGAAAAGCCAAAAGTATCTCGAAATAACACAATGGTTCAAAAGAATGCTCAAATTATGCAATTAGATCTAAGATGCACTAAAAACTACATGAAAGTGAGACTTAATACCTACCTATATGCAACTAAAAACGGACTTATCAGTCATTTATAGGAATCCATTCTTGATTTCTTCTCCTTCTGCATTGCTGATCATCATGTCCAAAAATCATACATTCTTACAGAATGAAGGTTTCCAGTCATACTTCACCTAAACACATGTATCTTCACCTTTTTCATTTTAAAAAATTATCTCATCCGGAAAAGATTGAGAAATATCCACTTCTATTAATACCCTAGCATATTGTAGCTTTTCCCTCTTAAGAGTTGCATTATCAACTTTCAAAAAATTCCCCATATTACTCACAATTTTCGTCAAGCAACCCTGCCCCCGGTATTAAAAATCTAGATTAAGTTGAACCCATATAGGTTTCTGCCTAATCTCATTTCCTTGTAATCAACATCCTGATTCCAGGCTTTAATCATGACTAGTTTTCTGACTGGTTTTCCATCAAAGAATGGTTAACAACCATACTTTCTCCCTATTTTCCATTGTTCGAAACCTCAAAATGAACAACCCTTTCTCCACCATTGCTACTTTATCCACCCCTAAATTCCTCCAAATCCCTCTATTACCATACTAGGTGGGTTAGCACCTAACACATAACAAATTATAGCCGAGTTCCAATAATCAACCTCTTCCTGAATATCATCTAAGTCAATCTGAATTTAAGGTTTCATTCCTTCTTCTATTCTTTTAGGAATGTCATCAGCTACCTCATTAAATTCCTGTAAAATGGACAGAGACATACTTGTAACATTTCCACCACTGCCTTATTAATTGATTCACATGATTATGCACTACTACAAAAAACACATAACACAACATGCCTATTGCGTCATCTCTATACAATGTATGATGCATAAAGCTAAATATGTCGCATTTATGTATAAAGTTGGATGTGATAGGGTTGGGAAAAATTCTCAAATGGCCTATCGCGTCCCCCCTAACATAATAAGCGACGCGTAAAGTTTTCGTGTCAGGTTATATTATATGTTTGACGCGGTAGAGGCTCGTGGCTATTGCGCCACTTATAATATACCAGGTAATCAAAAAGCTATTATGTCACCACTGATGTAACCGGCGACACGTTAGGTGATATGCGTCTGCTAATAGTTATAGGCGACATATTAGAATTATTCCGAATATATTTGAAAAGTACCTATCGCGTCTGCTAATAATTATATGCGATGCAATAGACATTTGAATAGTAGTGGTATTCTAAAATATTTTTTAAAAATTATATTGAAACTTTATGTATCCCTCTTACCATCTACTTTGACTCAATAGCTAATTTTATTGGTTCTTTTTTTTCTTTAAGGGAATTGGTTCTTTAGAAACTACGAGCCGTCCCAAACTCTCAAGCCTCCTCCTTCGCTGCTCCCCTCCTTCTCCTTCCTCTTTCGCTGCTTCGTCGTGCGTGCCAAGTGGCTTAGTCGAAGCCCTTCCTCCTTCCTCTTTCGCTGCTTTACTCGTTCGTTCCTTGGTCCGTCGATCTGGTATTCCCTCTTCGACTCGCTGGTGTTTCTTCGGCCGTCGTTCTACTGCTTCGTCGTTTGTCCGTCGCTCGGTGGTTCAATTGCTGCTTCCTTCTCGTGTCCGTCGCTCGTCGTTCTGCTTCGCTCGGTCGTTTGTCCGTCATTCTGGTTCAATTGCTGCTTCGTCGCTCACTGGTAAGGTGCTTCGTCGTTCTGGTTCACCTCAATTTAGTTGCTTTTCTCATATTTTGAATTATCACCTACTTTTATTCGGCGAATATGATTAGGGAATGACTTAGTCGAGACCCATCATTAGTACTATTTATTCTTCCTTTTTTTGGTGGAATTAGAATTACTACTATTAGAACAGTGACTTGAGGTTGAGCAGTACACCCAAAGCCTCTTAAAGTTGAACTCTTTAAGGTTTTTTTGGGGTAACTTTTGTTGTGGGTGTTTTCATGGTTGGTGAAAGTGGAAAGAAGAAGAGAAGAAATGGTGGATTTGTAGCGAGTAGACGGGATAATTGAAGACATTTCTGGGTTTGGATCTGTTGTTCTTGATTGATTTTTCCTGGGTTTTCGCCATTTTAGGTGTTCTCCAATTGTGGAGTTTGAGGTGTCTGAAACTAGTGCTGCCATGATTTTCTCAACTTTTCACAGAATAATCTTTGAATTAATTTGTCTTTAATTATTTTTGGGCTAATCACTCGTATTGTAATTTATTTGTTGTTGGGGTCCTATACATCTGAGAGATTGAGCTGATTTTGTTTACTTGGTTTCATGATTTATTTGTGCAAAACTTTTTTTGTTTATTAGACTAGTCTCATGGTCATAAATCGTAAATTGGAATAAATAAATGAATGTTGCCATCCTCTATCTTTAAATGCAAAAGATTGCCAATGCTAATGGCAGTATTACGTGTTTATTACTTTGTATGTTTGTTTCTTTTCAAAGTTGGATCATTGAAAGAATGGCATATTTGTTGTCGTCACCCAATGGATCAAAAAATTGGGTTGTTTGTTGTGTCTGTGCAAAGCAAGTAAGATCTTTAAATGTTTTCCTTTGATTGAAATTAAGAAAAACACTGATTGTGCTGTCATTTTATTTACTGTGCACGATATCCTCATTGGTAATGAATTAGTTGGATTGTTATTTGGGTTTCTTTCTTTTGTAGTTTTCACTTACACCTCTTGTTTTGATTCTATAATTCAGCTATTGTATTCAAGGGTAGATCTAAAAATGCCCTTTGTATCTGAAGCTGTTGAAGAAACGACATATCAGATTGATCTAACCATGTTCTCGGGATCTTTACGACGAGACAACAATGAAAATGCTCGCAATTGCTGGAGAATATCTGATGGAAACAACTTCAAAATTCGTAGTAAGAGTTACAGCCATGACAGATCCAAGGTTTTGCAGGGAAACATCTAATGGATCTTGTTGCAGGGAAACCCTTCATATTTCAGATATGCTCTAAAATTTTGTGTGGTATGTATATAGTTGTGTCTCCTGTGTAAATCTTGGTCAGTTGATGGCTTCATGTAATTGTTTCTAATTCCCCCTCTAATCTTACAGGACCAGTATCATTTGGTTTTGTTTGTATTTTGTGTCTGTTGCACTATTGAGTTTTCATTGTGGCTATGTAATTACTTCTTATGTTAATATCATAAGTAGCATTCCCTCAAATGACACATTTACGCTCTCCCTGCCATCCACCTACTACAGGACATCTGTAAGGGGCCTATGCCAATATTATGCACATTATTGTCATGTTAGTGGTGTTGCTATATTGTTAATTCAAATGTACTTTAGCTGCTAAATGATGCAGCTTGTTTCAAGGACCAATTGTAAGAAGTATATACATACTTGAAAGTACTTGAAAATACTGGATAGTGTACCTGTACCATCATGCTTTGTCGATGCTTTTACTCCAAGACCAGGAGGCATACACGTTTCTATTGAATCTGTTTTTTTAACCTGGTGATGCTTGATATGTAAATGGTAATGAATTTCTAGATCCTGGGAAAAGCATGTATTATAGATGGGATTTATGTAGGCAAGGCAAGTATACGTTATTATTCAAGCTGACTGCTATGTAGGTCTTATTTGTACATTAATTGAAATGTGAATTCTTTCCCTAAAAATGGTATAACATGTGTTCACTATGTTTCCTGTAGAATATATATTAGTGTTAGAGCCCATATATATATTTCACTTTTATCGTTCCCATGTTAGTTACTCCCATTACATGCCAGTTGTTCTTGCTGTAGAATATATATTAATGGTATATGTTTACCTCCTAAGGAGCTCAGTGTTCCGGCGGCGAGTGGGAATGATAGCGAGGTTGTCAAGTTAGTAAGTGCTGTCGCGTGTAAGAGCACGTGTGAGGCGTTTGGGGACCCACAGTACTGCTGTAGTGAAGGGTATAATACGCCTGTCACGTGTCTGCCGTCGGTGTACTCGGTGTTCTTCAAGGAGGCTTGCCCACGCGCGTATAGTTACGCGTACGATGATAAGACGAGTACTTTTACTTGTGCTTCTGCTGATTATATCATCGTCTTTTGCCCTCCTCCTTATACAAGGTAATATAATATTGTTGCTTTTGATTGTTTTCTTGTTGTTGATTGATTGTTCAAGATTTGATATGGTTCATGTTATTGAGAAATTTATTGTTGGGTTTTGAATTATAGTTGATGTTGATCTGCCGGGAATTGATGTGTATGAATATGATGACACAACATGAATTATTGACCAAATTATTTGGCAAGTAAAATCGTTTAGCTAGGATATGATTTATGGTGGGTCACATTAAGAAAGTTTGGAAATAGTTTTGGGACAGTCTAATTCTTGTTAGCAAATGATTGGTCATTTTTGACTTCTTTAGTGTAAGCACTAGTAGCATGGATGTATACTATATAGTGTAGACAAAACCAAGCTTCAAAAAATGGTGTATAGAGATGGTTTAGACATTAAGTATATGGTGATTGTTGAACATAAGTTTTGGGCTAGTGTCGGGTCGAGTGTTTCCTTGTTTTCAAGGTGCCAACCCGGGGTTGTGTAGTTCTGTCACAGTGTATGGGTGCGCACAATCGTTTCATGTACAAAGTAGATTGGCAATCGTGGCCTAATATACCCATGATGGCCAAATCTAATCTCGTAGTTTAGTTATGCTTGTTTTGAGGTTCCTAAGGTTTGATATTAGTACCTGTCAAATTGTATAGAGGCCAAGTTTCAAGTGGTTATGATGAATTAGTGTAAATATGTAGATTTTAAGAAGAACAAGAATGGATGCATCCATGCTCATCTATGTGATGAATCAAGCCAAGCCACCTATTAAGCACGTGTACTCTAGGCGCCACAAGAAAGGGGAGGATGTTCTAGAAAAAGAGTGATGGACAATGACGTGTTGAGGGGTTAGGAATATGTCTTGGTTGGTTAGGAAAGAATGGGCCGATGTCGAGTTTGTTAAGCAAGGTAGTATAAATAAGAGAATGAAAGGAGGAGAGAGGTAGACGGATATTTGTAAAGAGTTTTGCCTAGTGGGAGAGATCTTGGGTCTCTCGAATACTCAGTGACTATTTTCTTTTTTTATTAATCGAAACACCAACTATCTTTAGGGTTACACGCTTGTTGTGTCTTGGTTTGTTGTTGCTTTTCTTTGTGGTGACCGGATTGTGCGGGAGTTCATCTCACTTGGTATCGGAAGCAAGATCATGGCACCTCCAAGCAGCCACGCAAAGAATAGAGCGAGATAGAGGATCAACTCTCTAACCTTGATTCCACTATAGCAACCAAGTTGATAGAGCCATTACAGCTGCCATGTCGGCACTCGGCAATCCTTGACGGAATAGTTGCGGGAAGGTCAGTTAGATATAACAAAGAAGTTCGGGGAAGATATGGAGGCGCTGGTCATCCGATCTAAAGAAACCCAGGAGGAGGTAGCCAGGCAAATGAGGTTGGATCAGGCGAAGTTTTAGGAGGAGGTTAGGGTGGCGATGGAGAGTCGACTAGGACGGCCAAACTCTCCTGTTGAGCATCCGGTGAATAGTGTGAACGGGGGATTTGTGTTTGAGAATGAGATCCCTGAATTCATGGCTGATGGAAGAAGGGGCGAAGGGGGCAACGGATCTTACGGGGATCTGGGTGGCTATTTCGGAAATTCAGGCGGCGGGCCTCACCGAGGAAATGGTCCGGGAGGGGGAACGTGGCGTTATAGGAAGCTAGATCTACCCCTCTTTGATGGATCCAACCCGGATGGGTGGATACTTCGGGCTGAACGTTACTTTGAATTCTATGGATTGAGAGAGACGGAGAAATTGGAGGCAGTCGTGGTGTCGATGGAAGGTGACGCCCTCAGGTGGTGGTGGCAGTGGGAGAACAAACGGCGACCTATACGTGGACTGACTTGAAAACGTTCATATTAAGGCAATTTCGGCCGGAGCATAATGGGACCCTTTATGAGCAGTGGTTGAGTATCGAACAAACGACCGGAGTTTCAGAGTATCGCCGGAAGTTCATTGAGATGGCTGCTCCACTCGAACACATATCTGAGGATATTTTGATGGGAAAATTTGTGAGTGGCCTGCAGGAAGAAATTAGGGCTGAATTGAGGTTACTTAACCCGCTCAATCTAGAACAGGCCATGGAGATGGCAGGTCGGGCTGAGGAAAAAATCCGGATCAATGGGTCACCACATAAGAAAGTTACAGTGGGCTTTTTTAAGGCAGGCCCAGTAACTAGGGATGGGCATGGGTCCAGGACCCGACCCAGACCCGGTTGGACCCGACCCATTTTAAAGGGTCTGGGTCTAGAGTTTTGAGACCCATTGGGTCTGGGTCGGATCTGGGTCTTGGTGTAAAAAAATGGGTCTGCGTCTGGGTCTGATAGATTCAGACCCAGACCCGCCCCACAGACCCATGTTCTTTTATATATATATACAATGATAATAATAATAATAAATATTTAAAGAGCAATAAAACTTTTTACCTTAACATATGAATTTTTAGATTTTCAAGCAGCCATCGCGTCTAGTACTCGATCCTTAAATTTCTCATTTTATCCATTACCGACCAGGACAAAGCCAACTTGTTGTGGATATTTTAATTTGAAATGTTTTGTAGAAGTATTAGACTATTATGTTGGTATTTTATCATTTTAATAACTAATAAAACAGGCGTAAATGAAACGCATGTTGAAAAAATAATGGAAACTCTTAATAAGTTTGAGACCCATTTTGGACCCGTTTTGGACCCAGGACCTAGGACCTGCTAGACCCATTGGACCTGGGTAAGGGTCCAGATTTTCTAGACCCTGTGGGTCTGGGGCGGGTCTGGGTCTACATCAAAATTTACGGGTCTGGGTCTGGGTCTAGCTGGACCCGCCCCAGATCCGACCCATGCCCATCCCTACCAGTAACTTCGTACAACACGGGAAGTGGGTTTGTCTCTTCTTTACCCACGCTGGGAACTCCAGGTCAGCCCACTTTGGCTAAGAGCTGGGCCTCGGAATCTCAGGCTTCAAATTCCACACCCAAATCAGTCCAGAATTTCTCTCAACGATATGGAGAAGTAAAACGCCTTAGTGACAAGGAGTTCCAAGAAAAGAGAGCCAAGGGCCTCTGTTTCAAATGTGACGGTAAGTGGGTGGTGGGCCACCGCTGCAAACGCAAGGAGTTGAGCATGATTTTGCTCAACGACGAAGAAGATGACGATACGGAATAGACGATACGGAATACAGTGGGAGTGAACCACCGCCATCTCCAACGGAAGAAATTCCAGTCGAGGTATCACTTAACTCTGTCATTGGATGGGGACAATTGGGGGAACGTCGGTGTTGGTGATGATTGATCCGGGTGCAACCCACAACTTTATCTCTCTTGTGGCCGTTGAAAAATTAGGACTCACTATCACTGAATCTGGAAGTTTTGGGGTGTCCTTGGGCAACGGTGAAGCTATACGAGGGAAGGGAGTGTGTAGACGTGTTTGTGTGGAACTCGAAGAAGGAACAGTGGTGGAGGAAGATTTTTTACCTCTGGAATTGGGCAACTCTGATGTAATTCTGGGTATACAATGGCTGGAAACTTTGGGAACAGTGGTGGTAAATTGGAAAACACATGTCATGGAGTTTGGGGTGGCTGGAAATAAGGTGAAACTAGTGGGGGATTCGACCTTGGCACATTCAAGGATCTCATTGCAGGCGATGATAAGGACACTGAAGAAAGAAGGAGGTGGATTATGGGTTGAGATTAACCAGGTGGAAAGGGCAGAACACGGGGAAAAGCAATTAGTGCGCGGAGTGCCAGCTGCCCTAGAAAGCATGCTGGAGGTATATGCTGGGGTGTTCACAACTCCAACTGGGCTGCCATCGGCTCGTGGGCATGAGCATGCTATAGTACTCAAAGAGGGAAGTAATCCGGTGAGCGTCCGACCTTACTGTTACCCACAGTTCCAAAAAGATGAGATTGAGAAGCTGATTAAAGAAATGCTAGCTGCTGAAATTATTAAACCTTCAAGCAGTCCTTTCTCAAGCCCAGTGTTACTAGTGAAGAAGAAAGACGGATCTTGGCGTTTTTGTGTCGACTACCGGGCTTTAAACAAAGAGACGGTGCCGGATAAGTATCCGATACGGGTAATTGATGAGCTATTAGATGAGTTACATGGCTCCACAATTTTTTCCAAACTTGATCTAAAGGTCGGCTATCACCAAATCTTGGTGCGACCTGAAGACACCCATAAGACCGCTTTCCGCACACATGAGGGGCACTACGAATTTTTGGTGATGCCATTTGGGCTCACCAATGCTCCGGTGACCTTCCAATCCCTCATGAATGATGTTTTTCGGCCCTATTTGCGGAAATTCGTGCTAGTATTTTTCGATGACATCTTGGTGTTCATTAAGACCGCACAAGAACATGCACAACATTTGCGGGTGGTGTTTGACACGCTGGCTCAGCATACTTTGTTCGCAAACCTGAAGAAATGTGAGTTTTGGAGGGCAGAGGTAGCCTATCTAGGCCATGTGATATCCAGTGATGGTGTAGCGGTGGACATGGATAAAGTAAAAGCTATGTTAGAATGGGTGGAGCCAAGGAATCTACGTGAGTTGCGAGGTTTTTCTAGAACTCACAGGTTACTACCGTAAGTTCATAGCTAATTATGCCCACATTCGCATTGCAAACCGTTAGCAGCAGCCGCTTGGAAGGACAGTTTCGGGTGGTCCCCAAAAGCCACAGTTGCATTTGAACAATTGAAATCTGCTATGACAACGTCACCTGTGTTGGCGATGCCAAATTTCCACAAACTGTTCATCATAGAGACGGACGCATCGGGGTATGGTGTGGGTGCGGTATTGATGCAAGAGGGACGACCAATAGCGTTTTATAGCAAGATTCTTGGCCCTCGATCACAGCATAAGTCTATATACGAGAAAGAATTGATGGCGATATGTTTGGCGGTACAAAAGTGGAAACATTATTTGTTGGGAAGACACTTTGTTATTCGAACCGATCAACAAAGTTTACGGTTCATTACACAACAATGTGAGTTGGGGGCAGATTTTTAGAGGTGGGTGAGCAAGTTAATTGGGTTCGATTTTGAAATTCAGTTTAAACCGGGTGCTTCGAATAGGGTGGCCGATGCTCTATCTCGGAAGAAGGTTGGGGAAATGGAGTTGGGTGCTCTGGTCACTTCACAGGGTATTAATTGGCAGGACTTAGAGGAGGAAGTTCAGAAGGACGACCTTCTAATGCGCACCAGAGCAGAGGTTGTGGCACATGAGAGAGAACACGTGGGTTTCACTGTGGTTGACAACAGGTTGCTGTATAAAGGTCGGTTTGTTATTCCGCGCACCTCTTCTTTCATTCCCCATCTCTTAAGGGAGTATCATGATTCACCGGTGGGCGGACATTCTGGGGATTTGAAGACGTATTTACGGATGGCAGCCGATTGGTATTGGGTAATGCGGAAGGATGTAGCTCGATATGTGCAACAATGTACCGTTTGTCAACAACATAAATCTTCTCAGCAATCTCCTGCTGGTTTTTTACCATAGTTCGAAAATACGGTTTCGGTTTCGGTTGCGGAAACGGTAACGGATTCGCTAAAACGTAACGGATACGTTTGTCGCGGACCACGTCGCGGTTGTCGCGGACGAATTTGATATTATAATACTTTTTAGACTATTTAATTTTTTTAATAAATTTGCACCAATATTAAATAAAACTTAAAAAAATTTAAAAATACAAAGTTGAAAAAAGTGAGAATAAGTAAGTAGATAAAATAATTCACTTTTTCCCTAAAAAAAATAGATAAAATAAAATGAAGACCCTCAATTAAGAAGCAGTGAAGCAGTCTTATCAAAAGAAAAAAAAAAGAAAAGAAAAGAAGAAGCAGTGAAGCACGTGAATTAACAGTGGGACTCTAGCTCTTTAAGAGAAAAAAAAAGTGTTGTATACAGCTGTAAAGTACTAAAGTGTACTGCATCATAAAAAAAAAAAAAAAAAGTTGCACACTCTCCGGTCTCCACTAGCACGTGAAGTATATTTTAAAAGAAAAGTAAGCACTTGTTAATTTCTCTTCGTCCTCCTTCAATGTTCATCCTCTCTCGTCGCTTCTTCTCTCTCCTCTCTACGGTGGCGGAGAAATGGCCGGCAAACTTATACGGCGTCGAAAAATATACCTTAGTAACGGAATCAAACCCCGAGCAAAAGCCCCAACATTTCTTTTTGAGAAATCACATATTTCATCTTCAATTGGCAGATCTAGGGTTTGTTTATCTGGAAAAAAAATCTGAAAATCGCGTCTTGGAACGGGAAATGCGGCCGATAATTCTTAGTTTCGGTTGGAACGGGCGAAATCGCGGTGTATTTTGAAAAGGCGGTATGAAGCGGTCGAATTCGGTTCGCCAAAGTTGAAATCCGTTACAACTCGGGCGAACCGAATTGATACGGCCGTTATTTAACACCATGTTTTTTACCCTTGCCTCTGCCGGCACTGGTTTGGGAGGATGTGACAATGGATTTTATTGAAGGTTTGCCACTCTCCAAAGGGGTGGACACTATTCTTGTTGTGGTGGATAGACTCTCGAAGTACGCTCATTTCATTGGTCTTCGTCACCCCTGTACTGCACTTTCGGTGGCCGAGGTCTTTGTTAAAGAAATTGTGCGTTTGCATGGGTTTCCAGCATCTATTGTCTCCGATCGTGACCGAATTTTCCTAAGCATTTTTTGGCGCGAGTTGTTCCGTGTCTAAGGCACGAGTCTCAAGCGAAGCACGGCCTACCATCCTTAGACCGACGGCCAAACAGAAATCATGAACAGGGGCCTTGAGACCTACCTTTGCTGTTTTGTGGCTCGACATCCCAGAACTTGTCCAAGTGGCTGCCATGGGCCGAGTTCTCATATAATACTTCCCCTCATCTCTCTACCAAAATGACCCCATTTAAGGTCCTTTATGGTAGAGATCCTCCCCATGTGTTACGGATTGGCCGGGGTCACACTCCCGTAGACTCCTTGGAAGAAATGCTGAAAGAGAGAGATGCGATTTTGGACGACTTGCATTTCCACTTGATGCGTGCCCAGCATAAGATGAAACTCGCTGCTGATTCGAAGCGCAGAGAGGTTCACTATGATATTGGGGATAAGGTGTTCCTTAAATTACAACCCTATCGCCAACGTTCACTCGCCAAGCGGCCCTATGAGAAGTTGGCTGCTAGGTACTATGGTCCGTTTGAGGTGTTGCAACGAGTGGGAGCAGTGGCCTATAAACTTAAGTTGCCTGCTGATAACAAGGTACATCCAGTGTTTCATGTGTCACTTTTGAAGCGCGCCATTGGAGATGTTCCGGTAGGAGACCACATACCACCACAGTTGACTCCTGAGATGGAAATGGCTGTTGAACCAGAGGAATTATTGGACGTCCGTTGGGTGCAGGAGGGCAACAATTCTCGGGCTGAAGCCCTTCTGAAATGGCAGAACTTACCCACTTATGAGGCTACCTGGGAAGATGTGGAACTCACCCATGCTCGGTTTCCTTCTTTCCACCTTGAGGACAAGGTGAGTTTTTGGGGGCGGGGTATTGTGATGAATCAAGCCAAGCCACCTATTAAGCACGTGTACTCTAGGTGCCACAAGAAAGGGGAGGATGTTCTAGAAAAAGAGTGATGGACAATGACGTGTTGAGGGGTCAGGAATATGTCAGGGTTGGTTAGGAAAGAATGGGCTGATGTCAGAGTTTGTTAAGCAAGGTAGTATAAATAAGAGAATGAAAGGAGGAGAGAGGTAGACAGATATTTGTAAAGAGTTTTGCCTAGTGGGAGAGTACTGGGTCTCTCGAATACTCAGTGACTATTTTCTTTTTTTATCAATCAAACACCAACTATCTTCTGGGTTACCTGCTTGTTGTGTACTGGTTTGTTGTTGCTTTTGCTGTGGTGACTGATTGTGCAGGGAGTTCATCTCACTATGTGAGGCTTACCATCTTTATTAGAAGAGTTTGCATGTAGGTGTTTACGTGTTATATAGGTGAAATGAAGGTTATGGTGCTCTTTGGACGCTTTTTCTGAATACACCATATGATGAAAGCACTTGTATTGCTGTGAGATCAGAAATGCTACAAGCACTTGGATGGCTGCTTGTGCATAGAACAAGTAGTGCTGCTAAACAGAGGCTGTGTCTACCATGAAAGCAAGGTGTATTGCAAGAACCTTGCTGATTTTTCATTTTGACCACTACTTTTCTGCCCTGAACTTATTGAGATGCTTGCCCTTTTAGTTGTTAATTCATTTGTAGTCTGCACAACGTAAAAGCAAGGTTTACTGGTCATTGATCTCTCTAGAAACCTTGTAATTAAGTTAAGCTAAGTTCCTAGTGCTCCATCAATGTTTCTAATTGTTCACTTGGGAAACGTCATATCCATTCATATCAGTCTTGATCTCTAACTCAATCTAGCTCCACATTTTATCTGTTATCCATATTGCAAGCACTTGATAAAAAGTTACTCGTAACGGTACATGATCTTATTTTCCTAGGCAGAAGGTTGTGAGTACATTTTATCATTGTTCTGGAAACTCTATAAAAAGGTTCACCAACTATTCAAGGGCATAGTCATACCCGATTACTAAAACTAACAGCTTTGGAAAGCCTAGCAAATGAACATCCTGAATTCCTGATCTTACAGATAGAAGGTGAGACTGTGTCTAAGAAAACATAATATATATTTAGTCCTACACTAAGTAGTAATGCTTGCAAAAAATCATTAACCTACTCCTCTGTTTTAGAATGCATTGGTTACATGAACTCCGATAACAAAAGATGCATTCTCCTCGCCTTGATCTTGACATCTGCAATTGCTCCTGTACCCTGTGATGCATGCCACCTGCTGATACACACTAGAAGAGTAAGTGTAATAGCGACCTCTGGCATGCAAGATAAGACCATGGGTGCTTCAATGGTCACCAATGAAGTGTAAGATTTGATCTAGCCACTGCTGGTATGCAAGGTAGACTATGGAAGAATGTTTATGGTTGGAAGCTGCTTCCAAGTCCATATTTGCTGAAATGCTGAGCCATGTTCAGCATTTTATGACGCTTTGGATTTTTTCACATATTACATTTTCCAAATGAATTAAATATAAATTGTGCAAAAAAATGTGAGGAGCACTGTATAGCCCTTGTGTAATACGGAATCAATGAATTTGGGATTAAGAAATTTGAGTGACTAACATCTACCACCTGGTTTATGATTGTACTGGATGCATTTTCGCCACAGAATGTACTCCGTAGCTCCTACAGACAGAATTAGGAGATGAAGTGGTCGGCCTTTTGAAAAGTAGGCAGAGGGCACCTCTTAACCTGCAGTTTAAGTGTTCTGAGCAAAATTCCATGATTTTGTAGAAGCTCAGTTACATGTCAGGTATTGCAACATCTTATAGCGATGCCACCAGCCTTTAGGAAAGTTAGGATTGCAGATCATATACCAATTGTTAACCAACCATTTGACATTATGTTTCATCTTCATTTACCTAGAAAGGAGGTTTACCATCTCTTTTAACAGAAAGGAGTAAGATTGACTGGATGCTTCTCGTTGCTAGTTAGAATGCAGAAGTTGACTATCCTATCAGCCCTCATATATTACCTATGTTACCTAGACTCGGATAAAGTGTCCAATTGGACACAGGTGTCCAAGTATTGGACTCGCCCATTTTCTTGAAAAAGTCGAGTTTTTAGTTAAAAATCCAAGTGTCGGTGTCCAATACGAGGCGTGTCGACACGGACACGTCAAGCAAATAGAAGAGTCCGGGTAACATAGTATATTACATTAAACTTTCCTTTTCTGGGAGCATTACTGCTGCTGTTCCCCCTTTTGCTAAATCCAAGAAGTAGGACTAACACTTTTGAGGAATAAATTGTATGTGCAGCCAGCAGATTCAAGAATGCAGATAAAAGTAGCACTTATAAAGTGGCTGAATAATTATATATTTCATGATTGATTCTTCTTTAACAGAGCTTCCAAGTGTTGGTTTTCCACATTGCATGTAAGTCTGAGTCATTCTCTTCTTATCTCTTTTCTATTTTTTTATTTTAAAAGAAAATTTCTTTCATGATTTTATAGAAGAGTTAGTTGGGATGGAGGGCTTGGTGAGTGCTTTTCCGATTTTTACAGCATAGTGGCAAATCAGACAATCATTAGTTGATGCTGGTATTCTGTCTGTTTATAATAACGTCCTTTGCCCCATGGAATAGATAGATTTCAATAACTTGGCTGCTGGGATGCCAAGTGGCTGTTGTTTCTATTACTTAGGCAAAATTTTATTGTGAGTATGAGGAGATGGAGAGAAAGAGTGGAGTGTGTGATGAGGAGAGAGATAGAAACAAATAGCGTACAAAAAAGGAGAGAAAACATTTGTTGAAAATAATTTGAAACTTCTAAAAATGATAATTGTTAAATAAAAAGAAACGGAGGAACTAAAATTGATCCCCTATAGCTGGGGTAGATTGGGGAACTGTCTTGTGGGAAGGCTGGAGTAGATGCCTTGGTGGTGAAATGGTAGACACGCGAGACTCAAAATCTTGTGCTAAAGAGCGTGGAGGTTCGAGTCCTCTTCAAGGCATAATATTGAGAATGAGAATGTTCATTAAATAAGCAATTCCAAGATCTTGGATCGATTCACGAAATCTTGGTGATCTTCTCTATCTAATGAAAGGGGTTCACTTTTGCTTTTGGTGATGCAGCAAATTGGAATATTGGACATTTACTGCTGTTTCATAACTAGGATATTATTGCTGTAAATTCAGCAGGGGATCTGGAACTGGAATGGAGGTTCTTTAATAATGTGTTTGGATAGCAATGTTGTAGCAGGGAAAGGTGGAGAAGGGAAAGGTGGAGAAGGGAAAGGAAAGTTGCTTTTCCCTCCATATCGTCCAACATTGGAAGGATGTGGTTAATGAAATGGAATGACACTTAAATCCTCCCATTGTCCTTTCCTTGGCTTATGTATGTATAGGCATATTTTGATCAAGCCATGATCATCCTTCCCTTATTTTCCATTTAAACTCTATTATCCAAGCACCATAAGTAGCTGAAGGTTTCGTGATTGACATTGAATCATTAGAGCCTTCAATGTCACCAGTTGATGGATGTGGGAAATTGCAGGGGCTTACACAACATGTCGTCTGTGAAACTTTCCAAGCGGATGTGGTGCTGCATGATGGAAGCCTAAGGGTATGTGATCCATGAACCTGGACAGCGAAAAACTTGTCCGAGTCTAGGATAAATGCCTTTTACTTCAATCTGTGTTAATATTATGAGGCAAGATAGGTCATATGTTGATTTGGGTAGGAATATATCTGTTTACATGAAAGCCCTCCTTTATTTAGTGTAGATACTTGAAATGAAACACTTTTTTAGATATTTTGTATTAGCTTGCACTCACAGTTCAGTTAATTGATATCATCTTGCTGATCTGCATATAATTTTGTCGTCTAACTTGGATACAAGACTGCATCTGTTCAAGTAAATGCCGACTTTCTGTACAGGTTGCTGAATGTGTTGATCCTTTTCAGTTCTAATTAAGCTATGTTTGTAGCCTGTCGAACTTCATCTGTTTTCAGTGCATGTTACTCTTAGTGACCCTTAACGTATATTGTTCAACTTAATACGACAATTCTCATTGCGATGCCAATTGCAGAGCATCAATCTGAACTTTTGTTAAGTGGTGCTAACTGTGCTTCCCCTCTTTGAAGTATGTGTTAAAACGATCATGCATTTGGTAATGGCTGCTTTTAACAGTAATACTGTATGCAGCTTGAAATTGCTGGGTAAAAGAAGAATGGCAGGTGAACTACCATTAGTGAACAAAACAATGATGTACTTGCATTCAAGTGGTAGAAGAAAAGCATCTACAGGTCTGGTTATTCATCAACTTATTGCTGGTTGCATAATTATGTTGTGTTTTGTTCTCTGAGATCTCATTGTTATTCTCTAACATATATCGGAAACTTTCAGGTCGGTAGTGAAGATATGTGGGTGTCTATCTTTTGACCCCATTGTTGTACCAATTCCTTCCCCCCCTTTTTACCATCTTTCTCTTCAATGCTCTCTTCTCTGACTTCTTAGCTCGACATGGAAACGAGGATCAATTCCATTGAATGTATAATCTGATGATTTTGCGCAGATGAAAACTGTAAATATCTTTTTCTTTTCCCCTTCTCTTTCTCCCTTGGCCATAAGTGTATTTTAGATTTGGCTCATTTTTGGAACATATATCTTAGATTTGAACAAAATGCAATGAAATGTTGTAATCAGAAACGTCTGTAAGCGTATTGTTCAAGAACTTTGATCCCTTCAGGATCTGTTACTGTTGTTGCAAGCCTACTACTACCACGACTACTACTACTACTACCACTACTACGACTACCACGACTACTACTACCACTACCACGACTACTACTACCACGACTACTACTACTACCACGACTACTACCACTACTACTACTACTACTATTATTGTTATTATTATTTATTATTTTAATTATTCGTTTATTATTTTAATTATTCATTTATTATTATTTTTATTATTACTATTATATTATTATTATTTATTATAATTATTATTAATATTTTTTTAATACTATTATTATTACTATTATTTATTATTATTTATTAATATTTATTATTATTATTTATTATTATTATTCTTATTATTATTTATTATTATTTATTATTAATTATTGTGATTATTATTATTATATTATTATTTATTTATTATTATTTATATTATTATTGTTATTATTTATTATTATTATTGTTATTATTTATTATTATTATTATTACTATATAATAATAATAGTTTTCCATTCTCTTTGATGTCCTAACCAAACAACATTTAAATCAAAGGAAAACCCTTTCTCATACTCTCTCTTTCCTTTTAACGAACCAAACGCCCCCTAAAAATTATCCCCATCTCCACCCCGCTAGGTACAAGTATAAAACCATCACTATTCCATCCTTCACTTAAGTATCTATACCCACCAAATCTCGACCTTCTCCACCTCACTGTCCACCTAGACCTATTTAAGCCTCACCTCAAACCCACCAATAAAATACTTATGTGTCACTTAGAATAATATTCACTGATTAGATAAGGCAAAATGGTAACAAAAAAGAGTTATTAGCCCTTTGATTTTCTTAATTTTTATTTAAAATGGTATACTTTAACCATTTTTTTTTTTACCTTTTTTTATTATTATTACAATTTAACCTTTTTTACCCCTTTTGACGAAGAGATTAACATTAAACTTAGAGCTGGATAAATTACAAGTTTGTAATATTATGCGCATTAATGCTTGAACTGTTAAACAAGAAAGAACTGTAATTCAGCACATATGTCATACTCTGTTTTTTTTTTTTCTTTTTTTTCTTTTTTTTTATACAAACAGGAACAAAACAAAAAGACTAAGCAAAGAAAAATATATACTCTGTTTCTATTTCACGTGGGAAGGAATAAGGATCTTCTAAAGTTGATTATTCTCATCCTTTCTTTCTTTCTTTTTTTTAAAATAAACAACATTTCTTGTAAGACTGTAAATTTTAAATATTTAAATCATTTTTAATGAAGTTGTAACAGTGCAACTGTAACTCTGTAAGGGTTGATGCGAAATGGAATTGCTCTTTGTGCATAGGACAGTCAACATAAATTATTAGTCAAACTTACTTTTGAGAGAAACTGATGTCATGCATGCATGCATGGTAGGGCGCACTGCGTACAATCATACTTCAAGCGAATTACTAATTACGGAGTATTGGCTAGGTTAAACACTTATGCAACCTTTTAGTAGGGAGTAAGATACTTCCTCCATTTTCAAAAGGTTGCAACAAAAGGGTATCTTTTGTGAGACATAAAATATTCCTTTATTACATCCTTTTGAAAATGAAATAAGTATAACGAATTAGTTTTAGGGCATGCATTTGTTGTAGTTTCAACTTTCAATTATGATAATGGTATTATGCTGAGTACATATATTCTAAACTCAATCTAAATAATCCCTGCATAATAGGTTATATTTGTCTTTAATGATCTATTGGATTGTTAAGTTAATAATAAAATTTTAGATTGAGACAAGATGTGATAATTCAATATACTCAAGTTCATAAGCATAATTTCACTACAATATAAGAAATGGTTTGGCATATCTATATCATAAATAAAAAATTAAGTAATAATAACCAAAATCGATTACTCAGTCCATAGCTAGCCAAGTCATAAGCCCGTATTAAATTAGAGTTTGACCACAAACACGCCCAATGGGGTTTCAACTTAAAATCAATTAGTAGTAGGTGGAGTTGCCTTTTAAGCTTATAAGTTAGCCATCCTCCCTCTCATTCTTATCTCTAACACCTGCTTTCATGATATTGGATCGTTAATTATTATTCCACGGATGAAAATTCAATGAGACTATATACTTCATCCGTTCCAAAATAAGTGAAACACTTTGAGACAAGTATTTCACTTATTTTGGAACGGAGGAAGTATCATAACAATTTGCAAGTAATGTTTACGGAGTATAAGTTTTGCACGCATTGAAAGAATGAGCATTACAGCTTGTATGCGAAACGGGAATATGTTGATCAAACAGGCAAACACCCCCTCCTTCCTCTGTTTTCCTTTTATCAATAGAAAAGCTGAACTACTTTTGTTATTAAAGTTTATATGGTAAGAATTTGCTTGTTTCATTGTCCTTTTTAGCAACATAGTGAATACCAAGAAACAGTTATTCAGCACATATGTTTCCTTAATTACTAATTCAACATTCATTAGTACTCGCATAGAAACTAATTACTCTATGTAAACTAGTGACATTGTACTGGCCTACCAGATAGGTTTGGAGAACAAGTAGTAGACGAAGAATTATTGTGATCGATAGATGTTGATCTGTTGTTTCATTAGATGTTGCTGAGGACAATTTAACGCTACCAGAAGTAGACTTATAATTAATTCTCTGAAAAATTAAGTTATGAAAAGAAAGAGTGGAAACAGGGAATCCAATGCCCACTTATATGCCCCGTCTTGCAAAATTATTAATGACATCACTGTAGGAATATATAGATGCATATAGCGGAATTTCAGGAAACAATTTCCTAACATCTATCATAGGATCGCAAACATAATCAAACATATGAATCATTCAATAGGGATTAAATATCAAACCTTTGTAGCGTGATTTCCCTGTTGTATGCAAAGCTTTGAAGATCCGAGAGCCCCAAGTGTTGCTCCTCTAATCAGTCCACGAGCACCAGTTGAACACCAACGTTTGCTAGAACGGAAGAGAAGAAATCTCTTGCTTTTAATGGTATAGGCGCCGGTTAGGGAGAATAGATTTAGGGTTCTCTTTCTCTCTCTAGTGAAAAGAAACTGACTAATGAATTGATCACCTAAACCCTAATATTATATCCTATATATAATAGAAGAGTCATAGGTTAGTTAGGAGAACTAATTCTCCTCCTATTCTCCTTTGGACCGGCCCAATCCTAATCCTAAATGAATTTGGATTGCTTTGTCCAACTTGTGCTACAAAGTGTGACCTCATAGGATTAATCTATTTTAGTTATAGGCCCAATCAATATTGTCCTATTAATCATATTTATTCTCTAGCAAGTAAATACGATTACTAAAATAATTAACTTTATTATCTTCATAATAACATTCCTATTTATATTTAGTAATTGCCGGAATGTCTAAGGACATATTCCTTCAATCACCCACTTGTCCGAAGACAAGAGCGCAATGTTAGATTCCTTAAGTCACTTAATGTCAAATTTGATAACACAATGTTATTCTCAAATTTTGTTCCTTGATCGCTGAGTTCGAACTGATCAAATAAGGATTAACTCCTTAATCCTATTCCGCATGGCCATGCAATTTTCCAGTTCTCGCTCATCAAGAGGCCCAGACACCATTCCTATTTAATAGGAGGACTTATCCACTCTTGTATGACCATAACTCCCACTCAATTCTTAGCCCACCTGATCACTGCCTTTATAACCTCCTTTTACGGCGCGGCGTTTAACAGTGTCAAAGTTAAACTAATTATATTGTGGTTATTAAGACATACTCATGTCTAAGGAATCCACTAAATATAGTAGTTTGATTCTACTTTTAGAATCTAATTAGGTCAAGTCTCAATGTATCAACTATACATCCATATAATCAATTAGACATCTCTATGTCTCCATAGCCCATGGAACTGCGCTATCAATTAATTATATACTAGTCTTTTAAATAAATCACTTATGTCCAATTTAGTGATTTAGACTAGGGACTTTAAATAAATTGTGATTTTCAGTTCACTTTATAGGGTTCCATTATCAAAACGTTTTCGATAATCCTATTTGAAAACACAAATTATTTGGACATTTTATTTAATACTAAACCAAGCAATTAAATAAGAACGAAATTTTATTGATAAATATTCAAAGCATAATAAATGTCTTTACAATTGTAAACATGAAGTAAACAACCTAAAACCATTCTCCCATATGCTTAAGCCCCATAGACCTAGTATGACACTCATGCTTAGGTTGAGCAAGCGGTTTAGTCAGAGGATCTGCTACGTTATCCTCAGTATGAACCTTGCTTACTTTCACATCCTCTCTTGTAGTTTTCTATCTCGAACCTTTCAAGAACCTTATCTTTATAAGTTTCTTGACTAAGTTCAGTCAGCCTTTACGACCTATCTCTATAGATCTTTATTCCCAATCTGTACTCAGCCTCTCCTAGGTCTTTCATAGAGAAACAATTTTTAAGCCATTCCTTGACTGACTCAAGCATGGTCTTATCATTTCCTATGAGAAGTATGTCATCCACATACAAGACCAGAAAAGTAATACTACTCCCACTTAACTTCTTGTATACACAAGATTCCTCTTCATTTCTGAGAAAGCCAAATTTCTTGACTGCCTCATCAACTCTAGGTTCTAACTCCTTGATGCTTGCTTTAGTCCATAAATGGACTTCTTAAGCTTGCATACCCTCCCTGGATTTTGTAGATCTTCAAAACCTTGAGGTTGTGTCATGTACACATCCTCTTTCAAGAACCCATTCAAGAAAGCGGTTTTGACATCCATCTGCCATATTTCATAGTCATGAAAGGCAGCAATCGCAAGGATTATCCTAATGGACTTCAAGATGGCTCTTGGTGAGAAGGTTTCATCATAGTCAATACCATGAATTTGTTTGAAACCTTTCGCCACCAACCTTGCTTTGAAAACACTAATGTTTCCATCCTTGTCTGTTTTCAACTTGAAAATCCATTTGCATCCAATGGGTTTTACCCCATTAGGCAAATCAACCAAGTCCCATACTTGATTTTCAGACATGGAATCCATTTCAGATTTCATGGCCTCAAGCCATCTTTCGGAGTCTTGACTATCCAAAGCATCTTTGTAGCTAGTAGGCTCTTCTGATCCTAAAATCGTTATTTCAGAACTTTCAGTCAAAAGGAAATCAATATATCTCTTTGACGGAATGATGGTCCTACTAGACCTACGTTGGGGAACAACAGAAGAAGTTTCTACCTCACTAGGTTGAGTGACTTCGCATGGGGTATCTCCAAGTGGGACGGTAGGAGGTACGTGAATTGAATGCACCACCTCCTGAGCATTTTCATGCCGGGCCGCCTCTGATGAGGTATTAACCTCATCCATTTGTTGCTCATCTCGAACTTCTTCGAGATATACATTTCTCCCACTTGTTTTTCTGGAAATAAACTCATTTTCCAGAAAGACACCATTACGAGCAACAAACACTTTGTTTTCGCTTTGGTTGTAGAAGTAGTATCCCTTAGTCACTTTTGGGTAACCCACAAAAAGACATTTATCGGATTTGGGTGAAAGCTTATCAGAAAGTAAACGTTTTACATAAGCTTCACAACCCCATATCCTCAGAAAAGACAATTTTGGAACGTTTCCTGTCCACATTTCATATGGTGTCTTTTCCACTACTTTGGATGGTGCTCTGTTAAGTGTGAATGCCGCTGTTTTAAGCGCAAATCCCCAGAATGAAATAGGAAGATCAGCAAGACTCATCATGGATCGAACCATATCAAGTAGAGTTCGATTCCTTCTTTCAGAAACGCCATTTAACTGTGGTGTTCCTGGCGGAGTCCATTGTGAAAGTATTCCACAATCCTTCAAATGATCACCAAATTCTAGAGATAAATATTCACCACCACGATCGGATCGTAATGCCTTAATTTTCTTCCCAAGTTGGTTTTGTACTTCATTCTGGAATTCCTTAAATTTTTTCAAAGGATTCCGACTTATGCCGCATGAGGTAAACAAATCCAAATCTGCTCACATCATCGGTAAAAGTAATGAAGTAACTGTACCCTCCCCTAGCCAACGTACTCATAGGTCCACACACATCCGTATGTATGAGGGCTAAAAGGTCATTGGCTCTTTCACTTGAACCTGTGAAAGGAGACTTTGTCATTTTCCCCATCAAGCAAAAATCACAAGTATCAAATGATTCGAAATCAAATGATTTGAGAATTCCATCTTTATGAAGTTTCTCAATGTGCTTTGAGCTTATGTGGCCTAATCGACAATGTCATAGGTATGTAGGGTTTGAATCATCTGCTTTATGTTTCTTGCCGTCTATGTTATAGATGTGGGTTTCTAAGTCTAGCACATATAAACCATTTGATAACTTGGTTGAGACATAGAATAAATCATTCAAATAAGCAGAACAACAATTATTCTTTATTTGAAATGAAAAACTTTTCGAATCCAAAACCGGAAACGAAACAATATTCTTGGTAATAGTTGGAACATAATAACAATTATGGAGTTCTAAACTAAACAAGAAGGCAAAAGTAGACTACAATCCCCATAGCCAAATCAGCAACTCGTGCTTAAACGCCACGTGGAGGTCCACTTCTCCTTTCCTCAACACTCTACTTCTTTTTAGTGCCTGCACATTACAAATAATGTGAGATCTACATGTAGTATCAAATACCCATGATGTAGAAGTAGATAAGTTAATCTCTATAACATAAATACCTGAAGTCGAAGCACCAGTCTTCTTATCTTCCAGATACTTGGGGCAGTTCCTTTTCCAGTGACCAATCTTGTGGCAGTGGTAGCACTCATGTAGTCTTTGCTACTTTTGCCTTAGGAGTGGTTTGTGGCTTAGAAGTATCATCAGTGGCAACAACCTTGCCCTTGTTCTTCTTATTAGGAGCCCCTTTCTTCTTGAATTGCTTGCCCTTCCTAACCATAAGAACATCCTTATGTTCAGGTTCAGCAGGCAAGCTCCTTTCAGCCTGAGTTAGCATACCATGCAGCTCTTGCAAGGTAGCCTCCCCTCCTTGCATGTAAAAATTCAACTGAAAATTTTGAAAATTTTCAGGCAAGGATTTGATCACAATATCAGTTGCCAGTTCTGGAGGGTAAGGGAAGCCCAATTTTTCCATGATCTGAAAATGTCCAATCATATTGAACACATGCGGACCAACGGGTTTTCCTTTTCCCAACTTGCACTCCAACAACTTACAGTGAGCTTCAAACCTCTCCAATCTAGCATTCTTCGAAACATAGTTTTCAGTTCTTGGAGGATGGAGTAGGCATCCGGACCATCAAAACGCTTTTGAAAGTCTGGCTCCATGCAAGCAAGCATCAGACATGTTACTTGCACAGAATCAACCTCTAGGGTTTGCCTTGTTCTCTGTTCAGCTATAGTAGCATTTTCTGGCAGGGGTTCAGGGAGAGGATTGTCAAGAACTTTTTCTCTTCCTTCGGCTACGAGAACGATTCTCACGACCATTTCCCATTCTAGGAAGTTATGTGCATTCAGTTTGTCCTTTTCGAGTAAATAGCGCAAATTAAAACCGGGAGTGTTGTTGTTGTTTGAACGAGACATGATAACTACAACAAAAGAATATTTAAGCAAGATCCAATTAATGTTTATCAAGAAAGCAATAATTAAACAAATTTTAATTACTACTACCCTTTATTCAAAATGAAAGTCCCCTATTGAATAAAGAAATAACCAAGATCCCCTCCCACTACAATCAAACGGACTTTGGCCCTACCTTCAATTTATAGTAGTTGAGGTAAGTAAACACTTTACTAATTATAACTAATTATAATTCTTGGTAGACAGGTTAACAACTCCTTGTTTACTCCTATCTCTTAGCTTCAAAACCCAAAACTTTGTCTTTTGATGATTTTGTTGAGTTAAACCAAACATTAACATGTAAGTTTCAAAAAAACCTACCCTACTATCCCCGGAACTATGAGCAACACCCTGCTTTGGCAGAACCTATTACTCATGATCTAAGGCTTTATAGGTGTTGTTTGGAAAAGCAATTGAACTCAATATTACTTTTGGGGACCTAAGTTTACTAATATGGTCAATTAATAGTGAACACATGAATCAATTAACCACAAACAAACTTAGAGGCAAGCATTTAAACAAAATAAATGCAAGAGAATTACTATAAGCAATAACTAAATGATCTAGTATGGCCCCTATACTTAGGAAAATAACTAATCTTCATGTGTCCTCCCTTGAATCTCCATGGATCACCATCCTTGAAACTCCTTGGATCCTCATGCTCGATTACATAATTTGAATTAAATAAATAACGAAAATTTAAAGTTACAAAAATACAAACGATTCGCAGATCGTATTTAATTTACATTCAAATATAACGATTCGCAGATCGTAATTACTATCCTAACTTGGGCCATACTAGTCATAACATGCAAATATAATATCATACATATTACATTAAACATGCACGCATTTATAATATCAAATACAATAAACACAAACGATTTACTTATTAACAATTAATAAGCAAATAAAACTTTCCATAATAATCATAAAACTTAACAATTTTAAGCTAGTAATTATTTAGGAAACTTTATTATTTTAATTCAATTACTCATTTAAACATGGCAATAATCATTATTATTCACAAATTTGCAAAATAGGAAACTTTTGGATTTATGCTCAACTTAGGAAAATCAGATTTTCCTTAAAAACAATTTTTTTTTTTTTTTTTAATTTAACTTTGACTTTGACTGGTTGACCGTTGACCAGCAGCACAAGGCTGCCAGTCAACAGTCAACCAAGAACCCAAAAAATTCAGCAGCACCGTGAAACATATTTCACGAGAGCTTCGCCGGAAAACACCAGCGCACACACACGCCAGCACAGCACCCACTGCACTGACGCCGGCGGTCACAACAAAATCCACCGACCAGCCTACCGCCGCCAGCACACGCCGACAGGAGCTCGCCAGCGCGCGCCAGCAGCCATGCACGTCAAACGTGCGCTGCTGGTTGCGTCTTCCACCGTCTGCGCCGCCCGCGAACCTCCCTTTTGCCGCCTACCCAATACCGCCCTCCACCGTGGCTCCACCGGTGCAGGTGGTGCCATCCAGCCATGGTGGGCAACCCTTTTGAATTTTGTAACAATTTATCAAAATTTCAATTAATCTTTAATTAACAATTAATTTAAAGATTTAGGATTTAATTGGGTTTCAATAATCCGAAAATTATGGCAAAAAATTTTGAATCACATAACAAACTCAAACAAGATTTTTAGATTTGTTAAGATTAGATTTCAATGCTTAATCTATATTAAACATTAAATCTAACAAAAAATTCAAAATTAGGGCAAAAACCAAATTATATCCAAAATTCAGAAAATTAACAATTAAATTCCGAAAAATTCGAAAATAACTTCTAGGGTGATCTACTGAATTATCATAACAAATAAAATCAAATATTTTAATTGTTATCCTTAAATTCTATGAATAATCAAATTAAACATAAAATTTAACCAAAATTCATAAATAATATGATAAATTTCGAAAATTAGTGGGAAAAATAATCAAATTATTTTCAGCCATCATATTATTCTAGATCTATGTGGGTGATGAACATTAGATTTATTTAACCAATTAAAAATCAAATCTTTAATTGTTAACAAATTATTTCAATGATTAATCAAATTAAACATTAAATAATTTTAAATCTAACAAATATACTTATAAAAATCCGAAAATTTTGGAGTGAATTAACCAATTTATTTCGTCCTTAATATTAAAAAACCGGAATTTTATAAAATTATTTGAGCATAAATCACAATTAAATCAAATATTTACAATTTCCAATCAATTAATATCAAATATCAATTATGCAAATTCAAGCCATAAATAAATCCTCCCTTAATTGAATAAAAATAATAACTTTGCATACAATTACATGATCATATGAATATTATGAATTAGGCAAAACTGATACCACTGTAGGAATATATAGATGCATATAGCGGAATTTCAGGAAACAATTTCCTAACATCTATCATAGGATCGCAAACATAATCAAACATATGAATCATTCAATAGGGATTAAATATCAAACCTTTGTAGCGTGATTTCCCTGTTGTATGCAAAGCTTTGAAGATCCGAGAGCCCCAAGTGTTGCTCCTCTAATCAGTCCACGAGCACCAGTTGAACACCAACGTTTGCTAGAACGGAAGAGAAGAAATCTCTTGCTTTTAATGGTATAGGCGCCGGTTAGGGAGAATAGATTTAGGGTTTCTCTTTCTCTCTCTAGTGAAAAGAAACTGACTAATGAATTGATCACCTAAACCCTAATATTATATCCTATATATAATAGAAGAGTCATAGGTTAGTTAGGAGAACTAATTCTCCTCCTATTCTCCTTTGGACCGGCCCAATCCTAATCCTAAATGAATTTGGATTGCTTTGTCCAACTTGTGCTACAAAGTGTGACCTCATAGGATTAATCTATTTTAGTTATAGGCCCAATCAATATTGTCCTATTAATCATATTTATTCTCTAGCAAGTAAATACGATTACTAAAATAATTAACTTTATTATCTTCATAATAACATTCCTATTTATATTTAGTAATTGCCGGAATGTCTAAGGACATATTCCTTCAATCACATCATCATCTTGCATTCTAATGGCATCGCATCATGGTCATCACTATTGGGTGCCTTATGACTATAATTCAGGGTGGATATTTGCCTTCTTACATACATATAGTGAAAGCATAAATTTTATACAAATTAATTAATAAGTAATTGATAATGATATGTATTTAATACTAAAAAATTTAAAATACCACATCATGTAATTAAATGTGACTTATTAATTAACGGTCATCAGAAATTAAATATGGACTTCATAATTTTTTTTGTTAGCAATATGTATTGATACATATATACATACATATACATATATGTATGTATGTTTGCTGAACTTAATGATTATGAGAAAAAAATTACATCATAAATGTTTAGAAATAAATACAATTAACATAGTAAGAGTAGCTCGAGCAATACTGGATTCTCAATACTAGTATTACTTAAAAGCTACATGATAGTGTAAGTATTACGCCTATAGAGGACACAACTGATAGCTAGGGCTAAAATTAAAATTTTTGTTGTCGAACTCTAAGTATGAGTCCAATAAATTCATGTTATATACGTAGTTCTACTATGGAGTACTTAATTACTTGTTACGGAGTAGGTTTCAAAATGTACATACTAATAGAGTATACCTAAGGGTATTTATGTAATGTAGGTGTAAACCCTAATTTATGATATATATATATATTGAGTGCCAGGCTCCCTCATTGGTAGAGCCTCATATTATAATTCACATGGTATCAACTATCAAAAGCCACCAAAGATTCTACCCTAACCCTCACCATAATAGAGTATTTTTTTTTTCTCCTCAATGTCTTCCTCTCCCTTGCAAACATCTTCACCCATCTGCGGCACCACCACCGTCCATACTAGCACTGTCCACGCCTCTATTCCGTCTACTACTATTGCAGGTTCTCCACTTGTATCTATTGCATATGACGATGGGCCTATATCTAGTTCTTTTTCCGCTGCGACGACAGTGCCCTTAGGCATGCCACCACCCTTCACGTGGTCTCCCACGCCCGTACATCGTCGTCTCTTCCCGAATTCGACACATGACGCTGGTCAATCTAGTACTCACCGTGCTCCGCCGTCTTTCGGAGGCCCTACTTTTGCTTCTACGACAAGCATCCCTCCGGGCTTTGGTGAATATGGTATGCCATCTGGTGCCTTCTCTTTCCATGGGTATAATCCTCTTGCCCCTAATCTTCAAATGTTGCAAGCCAATACAGTGTTTTCATCTCCTAATGTTAAAAACATTGTAACCACAACTTTAAAATGTTGTTGAAGACTATCTTCCTTGGAGAACTCAATTTGAATCTTTTCTAGTTTCTCATGGCTTGTTGGGTATGATTGATCGTTCTATTCCTATGCCTTCTATGTCTCTCCTTGACAATCATGGTCGTGACGTCGTTAATCCCGAATATTATGTATGGTTAAAGATTGATCAAACTGTTCGCTCTTGGTTATTTGCTACTCTTTCCCGTGATATTTTGGTAGAGGTGCATGATCTCAAATTTTCTTGTCAAATTTGGGAACGGTTACAAAGTCGATTTATGCATGCTAGTCTTGCTCGGTCAATGGAACTCAAACGTATGTTATCTCATGTTCAAAAATCGGAATCTCAAACCATGGAGCAATATTTGCGTGACATTAAGTTGCTTGCCGATTCCCTTGCGGCCATCAATTCCCCGGTTTCCCAGCATGATCTTATTGAGCATACTATTCTTGGATTGGGCAGTGATTATGAGTCTTTAGTTACTGCCCTAACTCATTATCCTGGTAGCATAACGTTTGATGATTTGCGGTCCAAACTTCTGGTTCAAGAGCAAAGACTGAAACACCTTCGTGAAGGTACTACTTCTTCCACACAACATCAAGCTTTTGGGGCCAACACTGCCAGCTCAACTACTTTGTCTCATGCGTCTTCTAACAGCAGCACTGCTGCCCCAACTTCCCAGCAGCAGCGTGGTACTCAACACCACAATCGCAATAACACTAATTATCAGCGTGGTCGGGGAGGTCATGGCCCCCGAGGCCGTGGTCGGGGCCGTGGCAACCGTGGACAGCAGTACAACAACGGGAGTGTGCCTACCCAAACCAGTTCCCAAGCACAATCCCTTCATTCAGGTATGGCATTAAGTAAGTCGAACTTGTCATCTAAAAGTGTTCTTGCTCTTTCTACTTGTGTGTCTCATGATTTCACTGCAGGAATTCCATCAGTTGAGGGGGTGCTTGGTTCTAATCCCCCCATTGTTTGTCAAATTTGTTATCATCCTGGTCATTCAGCTCAAACTTGCTCTTCTCGTTATGCTCATCAATCTACTCCTGCCTTAGTAGCGATGCCCTCAGGTGAAACTAATGTGTCTTTGTGGTACCCTGACTCGGGTGCTTCCTCTCACATGACCAATAATGAAGGTATTTTATCTTCTAAATCTGCTTATATGGGTCCTCTGCGTGTTACTGTTGCTAATGGCACTAATCTCCCAATTGCTCATGTTGGTAATGTGTCCTTAAATTCTTTGGGTCGCCCATTAACTTTAAAATCTGTTTTACATGTCCCTAATCTTCAATATAATTTAATGTCTATTCAAAAGTTGTGTGAGGACAATAATTGCACTGTTAATTTTGATAAACATTCTTTTTGTGTTAAGGACAACAAGTCGGGGGAGGTGCTTCTTCGAGCTACCAATAAAGGTCATGTCTATCCCATCACCACCACTAATAGCTCTCGTAGTCCTCTTGCTCTTCGCACTACTACGGGTCCAGTTTGGCATCAACGTTTGGGTCACTGTGGAGAACGCGTCTTAGACACTCTTAGAAAGAATCAAGCAATTGTCACGTCTACTAGTTTTGTTCATGATTGTGTGTTTTGCAAATTAGGGAAATCTAAATGTTTACCATTTCAGGATGTTGTTCATACATTTGATAAACCTTTGCAACTTATTCATAGTGATGTTTGGCAATCTCCTTTTCTCTCTCATCTTGGGTATTGATATTATGTCAGTTTTACTGACGATTACTCACGTTTCACATGGATTTATCCTATGAAAAAAAATCGGAAGTTTTTCAACATTTTATTGGCTTTAAGAATTTAGTTGAAAATCTTCTTGATTCTAAAATAAAATATTTTCAAAGTGATGGAGGACGCGAATTTGACAACCATAAATTCATTGATGATTTTTTTCGAGCGGGTATTTATTTCAGAAAATCGTGTCCCGATACCCAACAACAAATGGTGTTGCGGAACGTAAACATGGCCATATCTTAGAATTGGCAAGAACTATGCTCATTCAAGCTCATTTACCTCTTCAATTTTGGGTAGATGCTGTGTATACGGCCACCTGCATTATTAACAGATTGCCAACTCCTGTCTTGCATGGTTTAGCTCCGTATGAGAAATTATTTTCAAAATCTCCTGACTACTCCTTTTTACGAGTTTTTGGTTGTGAATGCTTCCCTAATTTCTCTGCTAAACCATCTAATAAACTTTCTCCGAGGTCAGTTAGGTGTGTCTTCTTAGGATATGCTCCTAATTACAAAGGCTACAGATGTTTTGAACCTAAAACTGGCAAGGTTTATGTGAGTAGGCACGTCACTTTTCAAGAGACTATTTTTCCTTATACTGACTTAGTTGGTAGGGCATTATCTCCTCATGAGGATCCTAGTAGTTGGCTTGACTCCTGGAGTCCAACTTTGTTTCCCTCCCACCCTGACACACCTGCTAGAGATATTGACACACTTGTTGTTCAAGCCCCTTCTTCATTGGGTCAATAATTTGTGGACTCCACTAGGCCTTCTCCAAGAGTTCAATCTTCCCATTATGAGTCTCACACTCCTCATTCTTTTGGGTCTGACTTGCCCACTCGTGCTCCAATCCCAACGCCCTAAACTTCTCCCTCCACTCACACGCCAACTCCTTTTGGACCTGCGTCCTTACCTATTACCACGCACCGTCTCCTTCTCAGCCCACCGAGTTCTTCTCCTTCCATCTCCAGTCCAAGTTCTTCCTCTCCTGTTGTCTTAAGCCCAAATTCTTCTCCTGTGTCACCTCAGTCCACGTCCTCTACATTGGTAGCTCATGCTGAACCTCTCCCATCTCACAATATGCAAACTGGCGCCAAAAGTGGTATTTTCCAGCACAAAAATTTTCCTGATTATGTTTCTTTCAGTGCAATTGTTAGTCCTCCCGATCCTACATGTTTTTCTAAGGCATCTAAGGATCCTACATGGCGTACGGCTATGGCCGAAGAATTTAATGCACTCATTACCAATGATACATGGGAGTTAGTACCATTGCCTACTGCAAAGAACCTTGTTGGCTCTAAGTGGATTTATAAGACTAAATATAATTCTGATGGTTCAGTTGAGCGGAAAAAGGCTAGATTAGTTGCCCAAGGGAACAACCAACAGGAAGGAATAGATTATGATGAGACTTTTAGCCCTGTTGTTCGGTCGACCACTATACGTTTGGTCCTTTCTCTAGCTATTTCTTATGGTTGGGTTATTCGTCAGTTAGATGTCAAAAATGCCTTTCTTCATGGTCATTTGATAGAGGAGGTCTATATGAAACAACCTCCCGAGTTTATTCATCCTCAATATCCCCCCCATGTTTGTCGTCTTCGTAAGGATATTTATGGCCTTAAACAAGCTCCCCGGGCATGGTTCTATCGTTTTAGTAGTTTTCTGTTACAACAGGGCTTCTTTTGTTGTCAGGGTGACACGTCTATGTTTATTTTTCGTCGTGGCAAGGATCTTCTATATCTTCTTCTTTATGTCGATGATATCATTGTTACTGGTAACTCACCTATTTTAGTTCATCGATTTATTTCTTTACTTGCCACTCAGTTTGCTATGAAGGACTTGGGGGATCTTCATTATTTTCTTGGCATTCAGGTTGTTCGCACTCCTAAAGGCTTATTTTTGTCCCAACAAAAATACATTCATGATGTGATTCATAGGTTTCACTTACACACGGCTAAGCCTGTGCGCACTCCTCTTCCGTCTAGAACTACTCTTTCCTTGACTGATGGTGATTTACTTGCAGATCCGTCAGAGTACAGAAGTATGGTAGGAGCCTTGCAATACTTAACTATGACTCGTCCTGATCTTACTTATGCCGTACATTTAGTGTCTCCGTTTATGCATGCTCCCCGTACTGCTCACCTTTCTGCTGTTAAGCGTATATAGAGGTATTTACTTGGTACTGCAGATCATGGCTTATGGCTTCGTCCTTCGAAGGATATTACCATCATTATTGCCTACTCGGATGCTGAATGGGCCGGATGTCCGGACAGTTGTCGGTCCACCTCTGGCTATGCTATATTTTTGGGGGATAATCTTATTTCCTGGCGCTCTAAAAAGCAACCTACTGTTTCTAAATCTACCACGGAAGCTGAGTATCGTGCTGTAGCTTATACTGTATCTGATATTTTGCATCTTCGATCTCTATTAACGGAACTTGACCTGGTTGTTCGTCGGCCTGTCAAGCTTCTATGTGATAATGTCTCTGCTACTTACCTTACTGTTAACCCTGTTCAACATGATCGGAGTAAGCACATAGACATTGACTATCATTTTGTACGCGAACGCGTAGCTCATGGGGATCTTGTTGTTCGATATGTCCCAACTCTACTTCAGCTTGCAGATATCTTTACTAAAGCACTTTCTAGTCAACGTTTTGAATTTTTAAAATCCAATCTGCACGTGGTTTCCCCTGCACAGATTGAGGGGGTGTAATAGAGTATACCTAAGGGTATTTATGTAATGTAGGTGTAAACCCTAATTTATGATATATATATATATATATATATATATATATATATATATATATATATATATATATATATATATATATATATATATATATATATATATATATATTGAGCACCAGGCTCCCTCATTGGTAGAGCCTCATATTATAATTCACACATACCATGACACATTGTGCATTTTATAGTGTCTAATACTATACTGCATGTCTTTGGTGAACTATAACTTACACTTTTTAAGATTTAAAATTATAAATGCATTGTATGAAGTATCTAAAATTATCAAAAAATTAATTAAGGATCTTGTTAAGAATGCCCCTAAAGCCTTAAATACGGAGTAATATTCAACATATTATATACTTAATATAAAATGCAGGTATTGACTTTTGAATGCATGTCAAATTCATAAGTGAGTTAGTGTAATTAACATAATATCTTAATTTTTAACTACCTTATCTAATGTCTTAAAAAAGTTCATTAGCTTTTGCGAATGAACTACTCCCTCCGTTCCATAATGTTTTGTGCATTCACTGTTTATACGCTTTCCAATGCACATTTTATATCATTAATAATTATAGTGGTATGTTTCTAAAAATTATAACGGTTGAATATTAATGATGTACTTATTAACACAAATCAAATAATACCCCACATGACCATTTTTATTGTTGTATATTGATAAGTACATAAAGATTCTCCATGTGAATAGTAAAAAAAACCCAAATGCACAAAATATTATGGAACGAATGTGGTACTTCTTATCTGATCCAAAAATATAGGTACTACATCGGATAAGAAGGATCAATTGATGGCATCAACTATCAACCATAAGGTCCAAATTAAATGCTCTGAGAGCATTCATGGTAGAACCGGTTGTACCTAGCTCTAGGTACAACCTCACTCAATTTTTTGCTCATTTTGATAATTTTTTTCTTCATTTTGCAAAATTTGCTTATTTGATATCATCAAATGAACAAATCTTGCAAATGAACAAAAAATGAGTAAGGTTGTATCTTACTAGGTACAACCTGTAGTATGGCAAAATTTGTCAAATGCTGTAACATACCAAACAAAATACATTTTTTAAATTAATTTTTATTTCTATTATCTTTTTAAATTGGAAGGTGTGCAACTACACTGAACCTTCATCCTCACATCTTTAAAATTACTGGGTAGCCATTGGTACTAGCACATTATATGCGAACTTCCAAATTCACTCAACTGCCATTTTACAATGAGAAGTATGACTATTAAAGAATAACTAGTTTTTTGCCCGTTCAATGAACGGGGTGACTTTCTTTCAAAAAATTTTTTTGAGAATGAATATTATTATTTTGAATCACATTGTTTTATAAAAGTTGAAGAGAGTAAGAAAGAATTCAAAAGAACTATATTAGATTAATGATAAATGAATGGGAAAGTATTGAAATTGTTATGAGAAAAAAGAACAAAATAATTGTGTTAAAAAATGACACGTGGCAACAAATATTGTTTTGGAGACATTAAAGACTTTTTATTTATAAAACAATCTATACAAATATATTAAAAGGCGTGCGTGACAATGTATACACGGTATGTGACACCTCCACGCAATGTATACACGCCACGTGGCACATCTGTCACTCCACTAGAATTGTCCAATGTGTAAACAGGTGACAAGTCATGTCAATTAACAAAAGTAAAATTAGCTTGCAACAAGATTTGAACCCGTGACCTCTTGTAATTATATATGACACAATTACCATCTCAACCAACTTTTAATCATGTTTTAAGTGTCCACATTATTATATTTGTACCTTTTAAATGTTGAGTTTTCCTTAATATATTTTAGGGATATTATCTCAGATAACCCTGACTTATAGGTCATTTTCCAATATAACCCTGACTTTGGCAGGCCTATCTCCGATAACCCTGAACTTGATTTTTGTCATTAAATTGGACGGAATTAGTGACGGCGTTAACTACACCCTAACTTGGTTTGACTTTTGCTAAATTAATCTCTTTCTCTCTCTTGTTCTTCATCTCTTCTCTCTCTTGTTCATCATCTCTTCTCAAGCCCATCATTCTCTTATTTTTTTTTCTCAATCAATTCTCCAGATTAAAACTTTAATCCACAACATAACAAAACAAAACAAAACAAAACAAAAAGCCACAACATCAAATTCAAGAAATCACTTAATTACGCACGAAATATCTAAATTAAAGTATCATACTACAACAATCCAGTAAAATTAAGGTAAAGACCATGGTAAAGACCAATGAAAGAAAAGTCGAAAATGCATTCTTGATGCCCTAGGCATCCTATTTCCAGTAAATACACATTGAACTAGTCTCATCCATTTGCGCGCACATTTTCACAGCAAGGGGAATGAATTGAGCCTTCATCCATGTGCAACTTCAAATACTCAAATTTGAAGCCTTCATCCATGGAGCCTTCATCCATGGGCACATTTTCACAGCAAGGGGAATGAATTGAGTCCCAAGTATACTTTTATCCAAGGTCTGCTGAGCTTCTCCAGCTTGCTGCAAATTGGACAAGTGACTCATCCTTATATTTAACAACTACACACAAAAGGGAAAATGACAAATGAAAAAGGTAAACAAAGTAAAGTAGGGATGAACATTACCCTCCAATAGCTCCTAGAAGGACGGCATCAGATTGTTTTGCTGCCGCAAGGGTCTCGTCTGGCAATGGGACTACTGTGAGATCCAAAGCAGAACCACCAACAGGCATCTCTTGGTACTTGATGTCAATCCCTAGATAATTTCCAGAGCACCAATAACCTCATTTAATGTACCAGGCAAATATGAAATTATAAACGGAAAAGCTGCAAAGATGATTTAACATAGTTACAATTATTTTACTTTCAGCAGGTAAAACCCTAACGCAGCTATATAAGTGACCCGAGGAAGCTCTAAGACCAGCAGTTAGCAGCAAAAGTGGAATTTAGAGGAGAAGGAGGGGAAAAGGAAAGAGTGGTAAGAGAGTGAAGAAGGTTTGTGAAAAGTGATAATGTTATGTTTTCAGATTCCATCTCTTTCCCCATTTTTACCTTTTCTCTTCTCTAATTTCTCATTTCTCCATCTATACTCTTAGCTTTCCAACGAACTCTTTCTCTCTCCTCAACAATTGGACTCAAAATCTAAATCTTGGTTAGTGATTTCGCAGCTCACTAATCTCAATTTTAATCTGGAGAATTGATTGAGAAAAAAAAAATAAGAGAATGATGGGCTTGAGAAGAGATGATGAACAAGAGAGAGAAGAGATGAAGAACAAGAGAGAGAAAGAGATTAATTTAGCAAAAGTCAAACCAAGTTAGGGTGTAGTTAACGCCGTCACTAATTCCGTCCAGCTTAATGACAAAAATCAAGTTCAGGGTTATCGGAGACAGGCCTGCCAAAGTCAGGGTTATATTGAAAAAAGGCCTATAAGTCAGGGTTATCTGAGATAATATCCCTATATTTTAATGGGAAAGGAAAGAAATGCATATCAAATTTGTAAAACAGTACCAACCCGGAGCAACGCCCGGGCCCAAATACTAGTATAAAGTAAAAAGGAGTAGGAAGGGAATGACACGTGGCACTTAAAATCTCCTATTTTAAATATTTAAGTACTAGGTTTTTGACCCGTGCAAAATGCACGGAATTTTTTTTATTTATAAATTTTATGATTTTATGATGTTTCTCTCAAAATCATGGTGTGAATATTAGATCGTGATTTAAAATTTTTATAATCATATCGTTTATTAGGAATATTTTAAAACTGACTTATAACTCGTGCATTCAATGACTGATGTAGTTAATATTATGGTGCGACGTTGACTGAAAAAGTCTTTGCTCTACTACCCATTGCTTCACTTTGAGGATCAAATAAAATCACAATTCGCTCCATTATTGGGATTCAATCATGCAACCACTTCTTCTCCCACTTTCTGCAGTCTCTACTTTCCACAGTCCCTCTTTTATTGTCTTGAGATCCCGTGATCTTTATCACAAATTAAAATTTCAAACCCTAATGTTGGTAACTCTTAATATGGCTAACTGAACCCGGTGCATATTACAAACCAAAAATGGAGATTTAAACATAGCTAGAAATTATTATATTTAATTAATTGAACCTTTCTCCTGAATTTGGAACAATTAGGAGATTCCCTAGAAGAAATATGGGGTTATGCTTCTGGCGACAACATGCTAGTTAGTTCCATTTATGGGTTCAAATCAATACGTTGGGCAATATCATATTTAAATAAAATGGAGATTTATTCAAAAAATTGCTACATTCGATCAATTGAATCTTCTGTTATTAAAGAAAAAATTTCCCGTTCTATACCAGATTTATTCGAAAAAAGTTATCCAAAAAGTTTGACCACAGATTCATCGAACACACTTGATATTTTCGAAAATGGAGAAAAAATGAATTTGATTGTGTTTTTATCCATTGACGTTGGATGTGTGAGATTCAGATGTTATCTACATGAGTTTATTATATGAAGATGATGATTCACTTTCTAGATGTTCAAATTGAGATGGAAAAAGACAGAATTTTTATGGCTAATAAAGTTCCAAAGAAAATGGGTCAAATAGTATGAAACTTACAAACTTAGATTTTGTTAAGATTATATTCGGCTTCTAGATAGAAGTAAGATTCTATGCACCTCTCTTAGAATTTAAAGCTTGTAAGTTTCATACTATTTGACCCATTTTTTTCATTTATTTTGGAAAGTAAAATATAGAATAAATTGTATTGTCAATTATTTGTTACATGCACAATTCACCCTTTTTTTATTTTTATTGTGAGTTTTTGATTAGCTCACTGACCCAGGTCAATAATACTTGTTCCAAATGAACGGTAATATATAGAAATAAAAATCAATTTATATGTGGAAATATATTATATGACATTTTATCTTTTTCTTTGAGATGAACACCTAGAAATTACGAGGTCTCAAATTTCATATGTATGGTAATATTATTTTTTTAGTTGTGATTTGGTTGTTGTCAATAAACTGAATAATATATATGACTTATAAATTTCACAAAGATACAACTACACTAAAATTATGGACAATAAATTTCACATAAGTTCTATATGTAATTTTAATCTTTAACCTTACATAGAGATGCCATACATTTAACAGTTAAGATAACATATTCCTAGCGGACTTTAAATATTGTGATGTGGTATTTTGTACAATGAAAGGGGTCCCATTGTTATTATACTAAACTTTAAGACATCTCATGCTTGTTGTTACAATTAAGCTACCCTCCTTTAAGTTTTACAAACCTCATGAGCCAAGTAAAAGTTAACTTTTATTGAGACTTTGTTATCTTTCCTTTTCTATTTGTATATTGGCTAATCTATTTTGTAATTGATAGTTTAATATCAGGTGTTCGTACATAAGATGTTTAGACTTTTGTGCAAGTGTTAGTACATAAGATGTTTATTCTTTTGTGCAAGCTAAGTGTTAATACGTAAGATGTTTATTTTTTGTGTTATACATGAGGTGCTAATATTAATTATTATTGATTTTATCGTGGATCGCGTTTTGTATTGCTAATCACATTGTAACTCACTAATACTTATCATCGTTTTATGGGATACACCGTAGTCTTTGTAATATGACGGCTCACGATCTTATAGTTTGCAATGAACTTATAATTTTGATGGTATGGATATGTGGTCAATGATCTTATAGTTTGAACTTTTTAAAAAACTTATAATACAACTTATTGTATGATTAATACGTCCCTTGGTAAACTTTAAGTTTAATATTATAATATGTTAAGACTTTTGTTTTTGGGTTTAAGAAGAGAGTACAACATGTTCATTTAAATAGTTGTAATACCTTAAGTGGTGCCTAAAATATCAGCTTCTTGCTATAAATTTATTTCTTAATTAGTGCCAAAATATATGATTAGTACCTAAAATACCGAATTAAGGGGATATAAATTTTTAATTAGTTCCTAAAATACCGTATTTAGGGGAAATGATTTTTTTAATTAGTGCCTAAAATATCGGATTTAGGAGATATATTTTTTTGGCAGTTTTATGATGCATAAGTAATTACTAATTAATAGCAATCGATTCGTAAAATTTAGTTGATTTACATTCCATAACAGAGAAATTTCGGAAAATAGCTTTCCAATTATATGCCTAAAAAAAAGTAATGCATAACAGAAATATTTAGAGACAAATACACGTGGCGAAAAATTATAAAAGATTTTACAAAGGGTTGACACATCAGCAATTCAATTTGCTCTTGACACATAAGCAAATCCTTATTACTTTATAGTATTATATAGATAGATTTGTCCTTTCAATGGAGTAATATTCAACATTTAATGAGACGCAAACCTATGTTTAGATTGTGAGTGATATACATGGATTTTTCATTTTTCAAAGACTTTTTCGAGGTTATATGAGTTATTGAATAAGTTTAGAGATGGAAATTTTAAATGGATATCCGTTTACCCGCTCCACCCACGTGAAATAAATGGATGAAAACTCGAAATAAACGGGTGAAAACCGGGTGATGGATGAAACAAGTGACTGGTCGGGTCGGATGCGGGTGATGCTTAACCCCATCCGTCACCCATCCATCCACCCGTTTAAGAATTAAATATTATTATTTTAAAAAAAATAAGGAAACATACTACCGTATTTACATATAATAGGTTGTGTGGTATTTATAATTAAATTTTATGTTAATAGTTTACCTATCACTGTTTTTTATAATAATTATCTAATATTAAGTGCTTAAAATAGATTTTTTATCATGTTTTTTGAACTAATCCTATTGCTTTTCGAACCATTCGTTTATCACCGGATCCATCCGTTGGATGGATGGATTTTGGGCGATGGGTTATACGGGTGACGGGTGAGTCGGGTGATGTGGATGGATGCGGGTGGAGCTCCACCCGCCTCAAACCCGATCAATTTTCATCCCTAAATAAGTTTCAATATATTTAATCAATTTACCATTGAGTTAAGCTCCCCTTGAATCAATTTTTTTTATTTTCCAAATAAATTTTTTTTATGGAAAATACCATTATTGAAACATGTCATTTTTATGGGGATATACCTTGATAGTTATTTATTTTAACTTTTTTTCCAAGGATGTACTTAAATAATTTGAAGTTTTGTCTAGATGTACCAAAATGACAACAATTCTCAAGTTAAAAAGTCAACTATCTGCGTGTTGATTGGTCGGGACAACAAGCGAGTGACCCGCAAACTTTATTTTTCAACCCAAATAAGAAACAAAACACCCAAACTACTAGCACCCATAAAGCATAATATTGATCTCAAAATCCCTTGATTTCAAAATCCCTTGTTTTACCATTCAACTTGATGGATTTATTTCCAACTGCTAATGTAAGGATTGTATCATTGTATGATCCATTTTTCAAACAATAAGAAGACAATCTCGACAACACATTGAAATACTTCCTTCATTTTTTTTAAATGTGACACTTTTTTTTTTGATAATTTATAATTCATTTCATTAATGGGCCACAAGGAGGAGTCCTCTACTCTTAGCAAGGTATTCTCCCACCAGATGGAAGAAGTTTTTATAGTGCACAAGCACACCCTATTAAAAGGAGAACCCAATCTTGGTGCAATTAATATTACAACACTTTCATAAGTCCTTTACATTCGAACAAAAATAGGCTTAAAGCCCAGGCTATACACCAATCCCGTCACAAACAGACTCAAAAAGCGCCTCTAAGACCTTTGCTCAAAACAAAAGGCAGCCCCTCACAGCCATGACATGAATTCATTCTCTCTAATTAATCCTTGCTTGGCTAGACAATCGGCCACCATGTTTGTACCCCTACCTTTGTGGGAGATTGAGAGATTAAGCCACCACTTTCTAGCGTTGCGAATGAGGTTCAATTGAAAGGCGAGGTTCCATGGACCACGTACCTCTGCATTACACCATTTGACGACGACATTGAAGGAGTCGGATTCGATCTCAATTTGATGCTCATGAATGCTGCCGTTGTTGATGGATATTTGAATGGCCCGGTGTATAGCCAGAATTTCAGCACTGTTGATCTCGATAGGTGGAATAGGACTTGAAAACACACACTTAAAACAACCCTTGTCATCTCGCAAGACACCACCAATAGCGGATGAAAACAACGAGGCACTAATCGAGGCGTCGACATTCCATTTGAGATGGTCCTTTTGAGGAGGGGACCAAGATAGGTGACGCAAGAGTGGAATACAAGAACCGACCACTCCATTGCAAGCCTCCCATTGGAGGCATGATGGGTTGTTTAGAATTTCCTCACTAGAATAGGGGAAGGGGTCCCCCCACCCTTTAATCCACCAACTTAGTCGAATCAATTTGAGGTCTTGAATTTGTTTCATAGAGCTAGCTTTATTGCTGAAGATTCTTGAGTTCCTTTCCTTCCAAATTGACCAAAGGATAATGAAAAAGCTAGCTACCCATACCTTCTTGAAGAATTTTCCTTGGCACTTAATCTTCCATTGGTTGAATGCTTCACGAATACATGATAGAGCGACCCATTTGAGACCCCAAAGGTTCATCCACCAGCACCATAGCTTCCATGTGAATGGACATAATAGAAGAAGGTGATTATGATCCTCTATGGAGGCGTTGCAGAAGGTACATAAGGCCTCGCTGTTGGGAATTATATCAATTCGGGCCAGCTTTGCTCGTGTATTTATCTTGCCTAGTAAGGCAAGCCAGGAGAATACTTCGATGCGAGGGGGGACTAACCCCACGCCATAAGCCATTAATTACATCATGAGATGGTTGAAGCTTTATTTTGTCGAGCTCAAAGCACATTGATTTCACCGAGAATTCACCCGTTTTATAGGGTTTCCAAATGAGAGTATCTTCACCATCCAAAGATAAAATAGATCCATCAAACATCTGGTGAAGAGCATTCCATTCCAATGAGTCACGAGACCTGAGTTCCCTTTTTTTTATTGTGCATCCACTGTTCATTACGCAACCCAATGCACATTTTGTATTATTAATATCTAGAATTGCATGTTTGTAAAAATTATAACGATTGAATATTAATGATGTACTCATCAAGATGAATCAAACAAGACCACACGTAACCATATTTATTCTTATAAATCGATAGTTATATAAAAAATTCTCTCTACATGTGAATAGTGTCAAGAAAACCACTTTGCGTAATAAAATATGGAATGAAGGGAATAATATAGACTATAGTAGATTTGATAAATCAAGCACTGATAAATCAAGCACTAAGTGTTTGGTTTTAATACCTGGTAGAATTACATAAATGTAAACAAAATCAACTTTAATAGTGTGAACCACACGCATGGTGAATATAATTAACTCTTGATAATAGATAAACTAAAAAAAAGTACTTGGTAAATAAAATTACTCTTGAGGAATAATCATAAAATAAAATTACTATGTACTAAATAAATATATTTGACTCGTGATAAACGTATAAGAGTACTAAGTAAATAAAATCACTCTCAAAGAACGATAAAAGTACTAAGTAGATCCTCACACAGTGACATACGTGTAAATAAAGAGAACTTTATGTATGGTCGTACACCATAAATAAATCAAATTATTTGTGGATCCTATCATGTGATATAAATATTGCCTTTTCACACTTGTCGATACGAAACCTTAATCTGTTATTTTCCTAATTGTATAATTGTAAAAAATAAAGAAAATCATTGTTGGAAATAATGGGGTATATCAAGGCTACAAGGAAAAATAATGATGGAGAAATCACCTAAATGACCTAGATAGATTGGGTATGTGATGTCATGGAAACTAGGCCACTGCCCTAAAATGTTATGGCCGATTGTTCCCCAATGTTAACATCACAGCCACACACCCATGTACTTGAGTGTGAGGGATTGTAGTCACACAAGCTCTTGCTCAAAAGAGGTCAATCTAATAGGATTGGATGATTGGAATATTGTTACTCTCATAAAAATAGCCAACACATGTTTATATAGGAGAGGTTACAAGCATATATTCAATCACAACCATAACAGTCCGTTACACATTTATTTGTAACGTCCAATATTAATGTGAAATATTTCTCCCATAAACACCATATAGACATAAATGTTCATTAAGAATCTCATCAAACGACGAGTTACATGTTGTCCATAACCACCAAAAGAGAATCCCACGAGAAAGCCAAATTAGAGAATTAATTAGGGACCTAAAGCCATTTCTCCAACAAGGCCCCCACAAATGGCTTTGAAGGGAAAGAAAACTTGAGCAAGAGAACATACTTACACTTAACATTTATATAATTGAATCAAACACATAGTGAAATGAGGCAACAACTTACAAGTCTTAGGAGTGAACAAGTCTTGAACTCCCAAAACTCTTGATCAAAGAGTGAACAAATCTAGAACTCTAAGATTTAAGTTGAGACCCCCACAACACATGTTATTGCTCTAAATATTGTATGAACTCCGCAACCAAAAGATAAAGCACTTTTAATACGACCATGCGCCCAACCTTGGACCTCATGAGTGCTCTAGAAAAACCGTCAAGTTTCTCCTAGAAGCCGGCCAAACCTTCACACTCACGTAGGTGAATCCATCAGTGCATCTCAATAGCACTAAAATCAAAGTATCATTGGGTTAAGAAAGTTTCACATAACTTATCAAATGCTACTCATTAGCACCCGTACAATGATCATAGATTCTTTAAGAGCAATTTGCTCAACCTCACAAAAGGCGGTGATTCCATCAAGCCCTTCGCATATAGGGCCACCCAAAACTTGGGATATGGAATCATTAAGAGCCAAGTACTCAACCACAAAGCATTACCATTATACACTATACATGTATGCCATATGCATAGGGATAGGTAAGTAATGCTTACTACTATACCAAGTGGGCTCAAACCTATCCCCCTCGATCGACATCTCAGTGTTTTCTAAGGATCATCATGTGTTCCCAACTTATTTCCAAAGTATTAAGTTTTCCTTGTCATATGTTTTCACTAAGAAAAATACAACCACAATCAAACAAAGATTTTCAACACAATTGTGTTCTCCTACAATGACACAGATGGTTAAAAGATACTTTGGACGCTTTGCTCTCAGTTCCATCAAATCTAGAACATAAAGAAACGATAGGATATTTTATACAACCAATTCATTATAAAATTTCTTCATTTTATAAAGCATTCCATGATTTAAAAAAATAACATAGCAACTTTAGTGAACTTATGGTCAAAAACATTTGCATCACAAAAACTCTAACACGATAGATATATATTAAGACACAAATATATAAAAATTGTACCTCTACGTACATATAAATGGTGAAGTAATCATCAATGTTCACTAAATAATATTGTGCGAATCATATAACTTAAGTTATTCACACAAAAAGCTATGTGACATAATACATGAATATTTCACAATTAACTATTTTTGCATATTCATCCTTAATATAATCGAATTGCCGAGGGATCCAAAGTAACTCATTGTTACTCTCAAAACTAACTCACCCCCGCATTACAATGTAATTTATCAATTAAAAGATATTTACTCAAATACCAAATAATGCGGCGCATATTACACATTATATAGAGTTAGAATTTGATAATAACAATAATAATAATATAGTTAGAGTATCTTGCAGTCTTGTATTAAAAGTATGATTTGCAATCCAATCCACCACTGGTACTATTATAGTATCATGACCAATAACGGTACAACAATAAGCCATATATATGAAGGTCTATAGAGCCGCTTTTTTTATAGGAATGCAATTCATTACAAACAAATTAGAGGAATGTCAATTCCCTTCAAGCATCCAATTTATCACACATGTTCATAGCTAACATTAACAAACGTAAACTCCACATGAGATACATTTATATTCCAAGATATGAATAATTGTCATATTATAAAGTTCAAGATATCCTTAAACAATTGTTGTACGATAAACAACAGCGGTCCAAAATTACCAAAACAAAGCAATTCCAACTTGTAACAAAATGCAACCAATGGCTCAAAATAAAATCATATAGAACAATTAACATTGAATTGCTCACAAGCCTAATATCCCGACACAACAATACACAAAAAAGATCTACACAAATTTAGCAATCAATACTAGTATATTCCTAAACGAGAAAACGATTATACCACAAGCACCTTGATAGGAAAACTAATTCATGGAAACACAACTACTATTGCTAAGATCATCACATCATATACTCACGTAATCACGATATCAAAGCAAATTATAAACAAGTTTAGAAAGAACCTTCCCTTTGTTTCAACTCAACAAGTGAAATTGACCTTCGTCCCATGATAGGTCTTTGAATATTGCTCATCCATTCTTCGGATAATTTGAATAGCCAACTAGTAATGTCATACCATTGATACCATTGACCACTGCAACATATACATAGTTTGCTTCCACGTACAAGGATATGATACTACATATAACTACTTCACTCCATGGTTGACAACTTAGCATTGTCCTAAACTTTCCTCAAATTCGGCAATTATTAAGTTGCCCATGTAGCCGTTGATATGATACAATATAATATCGTTTTTAGATTGTTGGAAATAATGGGGTATATCAAGGCTACAAGGAAAAATAACGATGGAGAAATCACCTAAATGACCTAGATAGATTGGGTATGTAATGTCATGGCAACTAGGCCACTGCCCTAAAAACGATATTCGACCCGTCCGAGGTACAAAACGTTATGGTCGATTCGTTCCCCAAGGTTAACATCACTCCCAAACACACATGTACTTAAGTGTGAGGGATTGGAGTCACACAAGCCTTGCTCAAGAGTAGGGGCGGACCTACTGTGGGTCCTGGATGGCACGTGTCCCGGGATCCATTTTTAAAAAAATTGAGTTCAGTAAAAAAAAACAAAGAAATAAAGATACGCGTCTCCTATAATCGTGCCCCAACAATATGAAAGACAATTGGCAAGGGAAATAAGAAAAAGAAAGTAAGCTTAGTTAATATTAATAGTACTTTATTTGACTTAAGCACATCTGACACAATCACACAAATACTCATAAAGTCATAAGTTGCATCAAATACCCATTACCTAGGGCCCTAGGCCATAATTCACAAAATGCTATACATAGTAAGAAGGTACAATAAATTTATTTTTTTTAATTTTTTTTTTGGGCAAGTAGAATGTAGCAATTAAAAAGAGGTTATTATTTACCGCCTGTATAATACTAAAAATCGTCCGTATTTTACTCACTACATTCCTAAACTACCCTTACTTATACCACCCCTCCACTCTTCACTTTCACTCTCACTCTCACTCTCACTTTCACTCTCACTCACACTCACTATTCTATCTCACCTCACTCCAACCTCCCAACCAACCACCACTACAACCACAACCATCACCACCATCACAACCACCGCACCACCGCCACCACCACCAACAGAATCACCAGAACACCGCCACCTCCACCACCACCATTGCAAGGAGATCCGGTTAACCACGAACACGACCTCAACCACCACCACCGGCGGGACGCTAGCGAGGAGCATGGGTCCAAGAAAGAAGGTGAAAGAAGTTGGAGAATCCTCAAGCCATGTAATGAATCTTTCCCATTATTTTCTATGTAATTTCGCCGGAAAAATCCGCCACCACCGCCGGTTGTCAAAAATCCTTTTCGTTTCCTTGGCTGCCGAGGAAACAAATTTTTTTTTTCATTTCCTCAAACACTTTTTCATTTCCTCCACCGAGGAAACGTAGATCTACTTCGTTTCCTCCATGGAGGAAACGAAAAAACGTTTCGTTTCCTCGGTGGAGGAACCGAAAAAGTGGTTCGTTTCCCCAACATTTGAATTTCGAATTTTTTTTGTTATGCGTTGTTAGACCGGAACCTATTCCAGAGGATGCGCCTCATAGTCCGGGTTGGGATACCCAGGATGAGGAGGAGTTGGAGAACGCCATGAGTGGTGGTGAAGAGGAAGCCACTTCCCGTGTGACTGTGAGGAAGGGCAGAGGAGGGAGGTTCGTTTCGGAATCGTCAGGTTCCGCACGTAGTCGGACTTCGAGCAGGGCCAGAGCTGCTAGTGATACTTCCTGGTTAGTTAGGGAGTCTATGCCAGGCGGACCTCTGGACGGCAGCGTGATTCTGAGTTTTCTGGCTCACCTCAGTGCATGTATCTACGATGATCCTTATGCTGCTATAGTGATGATGTGCCATAACCGTGCTGGTGTGGTTGATACTTTGAGGAACTGGAACTTTGATCCCCAGTCGCAGCATCGTATACATGTGTCTTGTATTGCCCATCTCCCGTTCATTATGTATTCACACCTGGACTTCCCATTGATTTCAGCGTTTATAGAATGTTGGCAGCCCGACACGAACACGTTCCACTTGCCTTTCGGGGAGATGACGATCATGTTGCATGATGTTTAGCAGATTATACGAGTTCCTGTTGATGGTCAGACAGTGAGGGGTGGTTTGTCGTCTGATGAGTTGTATGTTCGCTTTGAGGAGCTACTCCAGGTTACTCGTGATGAGCTACTACAGGACCCGACACCTATTTGGAAGAACGGTGGCGTTACTGTTAGCGAGATCTTTGACAGATGCGGGTGTGCTGATCGTCCCGCTGATGTGAAGATCCGCGCTTTTCTGCTCATCACACTTGGATGTACGCTGTTCACTGATAAGAGTGGTACCAGGCTCGCTCCGCAGAACATCATAGAGTTGGATGACCTTGATTCAGTACATACTTATTCATGGGGATCAGCGACTTTGGCCTTTCTATATCGCAGCTAGGAGTGGTGAGTAGGCAGTCGGCCAAACAGATTACTGGGTGTCTCACACTTTTGCTGGCTTGGATATACGAGTACTTCCCATGTTTTCGGCCTCAGAGAGATAGTCTAGCGGTTTCTGATCACGATCCCCGGTGTAGGATGTGGGATTATCACATCGTCAGCAAGGATCCTGTTCGACTCCACTCAATACGCAGACTGTTGGACACCCTTCAGGCTTTAGAGGTACGCAATTTATTCATTTAATAATGTAGTCTAATATTAGTAGTACATTAAACTAATCAAATTAATTCATGTTTTCAATTTTCAGGTCATTTGGATGCCATACGGCGATGATCCTGCTAGGACGGTGCCGAGGACGTTGTTTGTCGATTGCATACGCTACCGAGACATTATTGAGCCGTACAACCCAGACCGGGTAGTACGACAGTTGGGTTATGTCCAGGGTATTCCTGGTCCTATTCTTCACCCCACCTTTGCATACAGACCGGCTAACACGAAGCGGTATGAGGTTGAGTGGAGTGCGGTAGCAGCTGAGTCAGAGTGGCAGCGTTTCTATCGGTCTTTACACAGGCTTGGTGTTTCGGAGTTGAGACGTGCTGGTCGTCCAGGAGATTGTACTGCGGATTACATGGACTGGTATTCTACATATTCTCATCCGATCCTTCTCGCTCAGGACATTCTTGATCCGGCCCGACCCAACACTACAAGCACACACTATGTATGCATTTCGATTCTATATAACGTTGTAAATTCGTTAATTATTATTGTTACCTAACATAGCTAACTTATTATTTTTGAGTTTTGCAGTGGATGGCCCGACATTTTGATTGTACGAGGGCTTTGTTGGAGGATCGACATAACGACCAACGGCCCAACACTTCGATGTGCTATGAGATGATGGACAAAATGGCTCAGGATTGGGATCGGGCTTTGCAGTTAGACCGTGCTTGGGACAATCGTGATTATGATGGTCCACATCAGTAGTTTTCATGAGTTGTACTAATGATGTAGTTTAGCACTTTAGATAACTTTGTTTGGTTGATGTATTGTTTATTATAACATTGAGACTTTATGGTGGTTTTATGATATGGTTTGATGTTATGATATGGTTTGATTTTATGATATGATTTGATGATATGTAGTTTTTATGATATGATTTGATGTTATGATTATCATGCGAATCATTTCTCTAACTAAATCTTAAGTTGTGAATGCTATAGAACAAAATGTTAATCCCTATCATTATAATGTACGACAAAAATATGAATATGAATATCATTACAATATAATAATCATTACAACAAAAAGTTACAAAGTTACAATCTATAATATACGACAAAAATGAAACACACTAGGTAGTAGTGAGCAAATGGTCCCACAAATCGCGTCTCGCATCATATAACTTATCTCATCCATCAACACTATCATCATGCATGGTATGCCATAAGTTGTGAATTGGTGGTATGGGTGATCCGGGTGCCAACTCCAATCTGATATAATGCTGACAACTGCCAAGATGTGCAATCACTAGTTCCCCTGTCGGACCAGTTGCAGCTGATCGAGATTCCCATGGAAGTACAGTGATACACGGATAAAGGCTTCTCCCTGCCCCCAATCCAACCAAAATGACTACGGCGTTGAAGATCTGAGCAATAGGAAACAAGTCTTGCGCACAAACCATCCAATGCGCGTCTGTACACGATCCTCCTTTCCAGGTAATGCGCTTGATTGCTGCTTTGATCTGATCATAGTATACACCTTTGTAAACTTCCGGATGAGCAGCAATCTCATTTGCCATACTTGTGCGGACAAAACCCCAATGTTTTTCCTCACTCAAAAAAGCATCTGCAACAGATCTAAATCCACAGTTATCGTCTGCCTTGACATTCGTCCATCTAACGATGTACTGACTAATAATCCCCGGAACAGACTTGTGAAATGGAAATGCACTAGACCCGTCATCATTATCCACGCTTTGCTGACCTACAACAATCAAATTATATTGTTAATATTATAATTACATAAAGATCAATATTATAATAATAAATACATATAATAAGCAAACATATTACCTGTAGAAGTTGACATGCTCATAACTGAACCTACTGATCTGCTACCTCTCGTTGACGACCCATGAGATGTGTATTCAAAATCACTCTTGTTGCGCTTCGTACTTGCATGGTTCTTTCGTGGTCTTCCTTTGGGGTTCTCAACGACATCAGGCTCAAAAGCTGAACAGCCTGGATTACGCAGATGATCCTCTAAAACCCGTGTAGCACTCCGCAAGATGGCAGGATCACTACTTTGAACCTGGTCGACTAACTCTAGGAAGTACTGAGAATCTTGTGCTGCCTCAGATATAAAATCGGGGTTGTTCACCCCATCACCAAGGATCAAAGTAGTCCAATAAGGATGTAAGTCTGTCAGGTTCAGACCCTGCTTCGCCTCCAAGCGTCTGCGTATCATGCATGCATAAGGAATGCCATGTGTGGTTCTTAACGAGCAACCACAACGCTGATAGACCTCATCGGTCAACTCCCGCATACGTATTTCCTCATGTCGTAAAAACTCTAAACAGTAATGCGAAACTCGACCATTTAACATATGCAAAGCCGCATTCCTGTACAAGATCCCATGCCGGCGCCGACTCTCCTCCAGGTCATTCTCTACTTTTTTCACCTGATTTTCTATCTCGCTATGAGCAATAGAAAATATGGTGTTCAATGCAGCTGTACTACTGAAAACCCAAGATCACCCATCCCGTTCGATCAGGGTAAGACAAAAACATAAGCTTAATTTTCGCTCTACATCCACATGCTTTTGTTTTCGTAGCACGTACTGCTACGCTAAGATCCCTACCTTCACCCCGATATCTTTCACCCCGGTTACATCTCATATACACATACTCATTCCCATTGGATTTGAGTCTATGATTTTACGAAATAACCATCACAAACCCAATTTCAAGTGCCCTAGATTTCACCCAAGCTTGTACTTCCTTTTTCTCACCCCAAATCGTTTCATTATAAAACATGTGATTATAATCTACATAATCACCCCCAAAATCCGGCAAATAAACCTATAACATTTAAACCTATAATGATCATTAATTAAATTTTTGCACGCCGATTATAATTAATTCCAATACTACGCAAGCATGAATTTCAACTTATAATTACACAACATTAATATATAAAAATCAAATATATAAAAATCATGGAAATAGGCGCATAATAATTTAGTGCACAGAATTCGAAGCGAAGGAAACGAAAAAGCTCTTCGTTACCATGGTAACGAATGGAGGAAACCAAAAATCATTTCGTTTCCTCCGTGGAGGAAACCAAAAAAATTTCGTTTCCTCGGTGGAGGAAACGAAATTTTGAAATGTTACCAAGCGTGGTTGCCGGAAAAAAAAATTCAAACACTAACCACATTACGTCCGGATGTTGATGGCGGTGTTGACGGTTCTTCGTCGGACATTGTCACGGTGGTGGTTGGCCGCGGTAGTGGTGGCTCCGGTGATGGTGAAGTTGGCTCCCGGTGGTGGTGCTCAAGTTGGCCCCAGGTGGTGGTGCTCACGGGTGGTGGTGGTGTTCAAGTACGCCCGGGAAATGGTGGTGGTGCTCCGGTGGTGGTGGTGGTGTTCAAGTACGCCCGGGGAAATGGTGGTGGTGGTGCTCAAGTTCGTGGTGGTGGTGGTGGTGGTGGTGGTGGTGGTCGGCCAAGTGACAAACTAAGGGAAGTGAGTGAGAGTGGATGAGAAGTGGGAGAGGAAGAGTGGATGAGTGGAGTGAAGTAGGAGGGGCAAGGGGGGAATAAAAAGGCAAAAATACGGGCGATTTTTAGTAAAGACGGACGACAAATAGCGATAGGAAATTAGAATAAGTAATTACGAAGTAAATTAGTATTTTTATCACGGTGTACAATACATCATATAATGAGAGATTATTATGATTAAGATTATAGTTATGTTCAATTGACAAAACTATTTTTAATAAAATTTGAAATCTATAATTTTATAATAGAGCTTATGAATCGGATCAATGGATCGTAATATCATAGAATCGTATTAAGATTTTACTAATCTAGTTTGAAATCCAAGTAGGATCGTATGATCCTATAAAATTAAGATCCTACCATAAAATTAGATCGAAAACTGAATTTTTGATCGTAAAATCGTAGAATCTTTGTATTGAATCGGGATTTTAATAAGCATGATTGGGAATCATAGCTATTGTATTGGAACAGACAGATATGTTCAATTATTGAAATTAGAACTTCCTCCATTTCTTTTTTATTGTAACACTTCATATTTTATAATTGTCGAGACACATTTTATACCTTTTGTTTTCCATCCTTTATGATATCTGGAAGTTATTTAGAAATTTCCGCTATTTATGTACGTATTTTGTTTGTCCTTAGATGTGAGATTGTAGTTGCCAATGACCTTGCAGTCTATGCAAAGAAGAATAGTTAACCCATCCTCTCCCCTTTTCTTGTTTCCTTGTAAAAAAAGAATTGTATATATATAGTAGTCACTTTAAGAAAGTTTTAAAGGTTAAACAATTCATGTATTCACACATTTCAATTCCTAATTGTCTTCCAAAAAGTTAGAACAAATTACAAAATATTAGACTTCAAATAGCCTCGTTATTTTAAGATGCATTGTCCAAAATTTCAAGGTATCTAAATAAATACTTTATTTGAGTGACCAAAAATTAAGTAACAATCGAAAGATTCGCATGATTAAGTATTGTATCATTTAACCAAGATGGATTTGATCATCACAACTCCTTTTCTAATATCAGTCTGGCACAAATCTAATATAATTGTACATCAAATCAAATTAAATTTTGTCACCAAGATGCTACAAAATTCTACTATCATTTGACATAATTTAATGCAACAAAAATGTTACACAACATGTAGTATTTGTCTTGTAATTGTCTTTCAATATATGATAAAGAAAGTTAGGATGTAACAAAGGACTAATGGCGCAAACAATGGCCTTATTTTGCTTGAGAGCACCTAAAACTTGATCACCACAATGACCGAGACGACGATGCCAAGTAGGACCAGACGCAGAAAGGGACAAAAGGGCAACTGGTCTCCTAGGATGATGAGTGAGCGTGATGGATAGACATTGCCTTGACTAGAAGCCTTGAGAAGCACCTCCCCGGACCGATTGTCCTTAACAAAAACATGAGAACCATTAAAACTCACAGTACAATTGTTATCTTTAGCCAACTTTTGAACTGACATTAAATTAAATTTAATATTAGGACAATGATAGACGGAGTTGAGAACTAAAGGACGACTGCTTGATCTTAAGGTGACAGTGCCAATATGTTTAACTGGGATTTGAATACCATTTGCTACTTTAGCAGAAATTGGACCAGTATAAGTAGATTTATTAGATAAGATACCTGGATCGTTGGTCATGTAAGAAGATGCTCCGGATTCAGGAAACCAAGTGGTTTCATTATGCTCACCAGTGGGAAGACCAACAAGAGCGGCATTCGATGTCTGAGCATAACGAGACGGACAAGAGACAGTCGAGTGACCTGGATGAAAGCAAATTTGACAAACTATATTGATAGATGGAGAACCAAACACACCCTCAATAGTGGGACTCCCTGCAGACAGATGATTAGTATCGCAAGAAGTAGAGGCTACTACATCACTTTTAGATGACAAAACAGAATTACATATAACTGTACCTCCTGAGTTTTGTGTTTGGGTTTGGATTTGTGTTTGAGATTGCTTTGCACCCCTGCCACGACCTCTTCCACGACCACCTCGATGACGACCCCGACCTTTGCCACCTCCACGACCCCCTTGTTGATTGTTGCGGGAACTAGTGTGTGTGGAGGAGGAATCAGTCGAAGGAGAGACACTAGGAGTATGAGCAAGGAATGCTTGATGAGAAGCAAAACCTTGTTCCCGAGCATGGCGACTTTATATGATTTGTTCTTGAATCAACAATTTTTCCCGAACATCATCGAAACTAAGATTGCCAGAAAAGTGAGTAATATTCGTAGTGAGGGAATCATAATCCTTCCCAAGTCCCATAACCGTGTGTTGAATTAAGTCTCGCGAAGAGACAGGGGCACCAATCGCAGCAAGGGAATCAACAACAAGTTTAATTTCACGCAAATAAGCATCCATGGATTGACTCTCCGTCTTAGCAACATGTTGCAACATACTTTTCAACTCCATAGAACGAGTCAAACTAGCATTCATAAACCGGGATTGAAGTCTAGTCCATATTAGCATAGAAAACTTTACATCATGCACGTCAACAAGCATTTCTTCGGACAAAGTAGCAAATAACCATGAACGAATAGTTTGATCAATACACATCCAATGATAATAGTCGGGATTCATAGATTGTCGATGTTGATGATCAAGCATATAAATCTCAGGCATAGTAATAGAACCATCAATCATGCCTAATAGGCCATGAGATACCAAAAAAGATTCAAATTGAGTACGCCAAGGTAGTTAATTTTCAACAGTCCGAAGAACAGTAGTAACAATATTCTTTACATTAGAGGTAGATGTTACTAGAGTGGATGATAGAGATGCCAGATTAGGTTGAAGGGTGAAGAAACCTGGTGGCCCACCAGTACCGATGGGCATTTGATGATGCGACAGGAGACCCGGGTGGCCAGCAAACGTTGAACCCCCCAAAGGAGGGGAGTTGTGACGAGGAGGAGAGGTGCCCACGAGACAAAAGGGACCCGGAGGCAGCAGCTCCGATCGGAGACACCACAGCTTCGAAGAGACGGCGCGGTGTGGGGTGTGATGGCGTCCACGAGAACCCGAGGGAGGAGCCAAGGCTCGACACGCCAAGGGTGGGGTAGGGAGGGCCAAGACTTGACGCGCCAGCAAGTATGCATGGCTGCGGGTCAGATACGAAGTAGGGTGGCCCAGCAGCGCCGGTGAAGGGGGGCGCAGAAGCTCCGACGGTGGACGGTGGTGGTGGTGGAATCACGACTGACGAGGAAGCCGAGGCTGAGCCGACCATGAGTGCTGCCACGAAGGGATCACACGAAAAAAAATAATTTGAGCGCGGAAGCGAGAGCAAGGATCGAATAATTAGGGTTCAAAAACTTGTTGCTCTTGATACCATGTGAGAATAATGATACGGCTTACCCTAATGAGGGTGATTGGGCTCATATAGTCATATATATATATATATATATATATATATATATATATATATATATATATATATATATATATATATATATATATATATATATATATATATATATTATCAATACAAATGTACAATGATGAGGATACCCTTAATATCCTCTATTAGGATGAAATATTGGAAAGAATGCAAACTAATCCAAGAAGACTCTGTCAACTAAACTTTTAGGGGGGAAAAAACATAGTCAAATAAATATTACACTTGAGAGAGTCTCTCCCCTTAATTACAAGTAATCCAATGCAAAGAAAAAAAATTCTCATAAGCTTCCTAATTGAATATATGAGCTTATATAGGCAACATAATTTGAGACCAGTCTTGGGATCTATTTCATCTTCAAGAAACATCTCATGAGTGAGCTAATCTTGATCTAGTTCGGCCAAACTGCTAGATGTCCCTGCAGATCCAAGCAACCACAAAAAAATTCAATACACAAGCATTCAATAGATTAATACAAACCATAACTTTAAAAATAAAACCAGACCAGGGTTTTATAAGTTCTGCGTACAAGGTGAATTGTGTTGTTATATGATACGTAGTATAAAACCAATACATATAAAACCAAGGTTGGTATATGATACATATACCAACCTTTTCAGCACTCTACAATCACCACTTTGTCCGTTGACTTGGAACCTGAAACAATAGAAACTTGGCTCTTTTCTACACCTATTACCTGTTAAAAGCAAATGCATAAGATAAGAATTAAGAAAGTATCATCACGAAGGACGTTAAAAATATAGACACACGAGTCTGCCTCAGTTTGGTTAGTAGCCAGTAGCCACTCCAAAAGTCCTAATTGCTTGACAACACGGTAATCTCAACAGCTGTTGTATGTTAACAGTATGATTTCTAACAAATTTAATTTTGATTAACTCTAACTCTTAGCTATCACCCCCAAAAGATACTTAAGCGGCTGACCCAGGCATTTTCTTGCACATGGATAGTGGTGTCAAAACAGGTTCTCAAACAGGTTCTGGGTATACCCACGGCGAACCAGGTCAGACCCGGACAGGTCAGGATTCTGATTGTCAGTGTCCCAGGTCATGATTGGTCAGGTTTTGTTCAACTGGGTCGAACACATTTGAATCATGGGATTCCCGGGTGCCGGACAGGTCTGAGCGTTCCATTTACAAGTCGATCCATTCCCGGATATGATCGCCCGTTGACATTTTTTTGCCGGGTTTGCGCAGGTCGTATTTAGGTTTCATGTACGGTTGAGTTAAGTCAAATGTACTCGGGTTGAATTAGTAATGACCTTAGTTCGATCATTGTGAAATATCGGGTCCATTCGCTATTGAACATCAATTCAACTTCGGGTAACTCCTGATCGGGCCATCTTGATTTTGTTATGGATTTTGTAAACGAATCATATAATAGAAGTATTAAGATCGACATACATATACATATGGTTGTGTAATAAATATATGGATGATAACGAAAAACTAATAAAAACACTATATGTGTTTACCATGATGTTTAGTGTATTCTCTTAGTCAACTCTTATTTCGACTAATCAACTGCGTAAAAGCACTCTAATGAGTAAAGGAGTAGAACAACTCTTCATATGTTCTAATATTATATATTATACCAACAACAATAATAACGCGTAGACGATCAATTCCAAGCTTTATATAAATGATTTATTATTATAAGCATTATGATTGATATATAAGTTTGTAAATAGCTATGATGATAATGAGAATAATAATAATAATAAACATAAAGCAATGATGATAATAATAATAATACAAATAATAACAGTAATAGTAATAATGCTAACAATAACAATACTAATACAAATAAGAACAGGAATACTAATAATAACAATAACAATAACAATATAAATACTAATAGTAATAGTAGCAACAATGCTAATAATATCAATAACAATAACAAACATAACGCGTTATATATGTATTATGTTGTGACTATATATGATAAAGTATAAACAAACTATTTTATCAATATGTTTAATCATTTTAGTATAAAATTGGTATCAAAATAATTGTAAAACCAATCTCTCTCCCTCAGCCAGTCAGCCTCCCCCCCTTCTCTCTGAGTGAAAAAAACCCATCCCATAAGTGAAAACTGATTATTGACTTCCTTTTTTTTCTTTCTTGTTTATCCTTTCTGAGAATTATTTAAAGAAAGTTAGTTTAGAAAATATTGTTACCACTTTGAATTATTAGCTACTGATCTTGATTTTGAGAGGATTTTGGGAATCTGTTTTTCTTTTTGGGTGATTTTGAAGGCCTTTTTTCTCTTTTTTGGTGTCCGAAAATCGACATTATACAAAGAAAAGAAAATAATTATTTTATCAATAACTATTTGCGACAGAAGATAATTTACATTGTTTCAGTTGTTGGTTTTGATAGAATTTTTCTTTGTTGTTGCTTGGTGTGTAGTACCTACGAATCTATGTGCAGTAGGATCCACTTTTTTTTCTGAAATTTTTCTTTTATCTTTCTTTTGTATGTCTTTTTTCAAATTTATCTTTAATATGTTATATTTTGTTTTTTCATTTCTCTCGTTGCTTCATCTGGAGAAAATGTTTATGGATTAACTCCATAGCCATAGTTACGTAATTATTCCCAAAGCCGAATTTTTGTGTTCAAAATCATCTATTTTCATAAAAAAAATTACATAACCAAATTTCATAGATCTGCTTTTTTGTTCATAGTCAACTATATATTTTCTATTTTTTTATTGCGAAAATTTCTATTGCTTTCTCTTCAATTAGTTTTAGTACGAGAAGTAGGGATCTAATTTCATTCAAAATTTTAGCTTACTTACACTTTTTTTGCTATTATATGTGGCTTTGAAGATTTTTTCCCCTTAAATTTGCTTCTTCTTTCCGGCATATTAGGGGCTGTTCAAATTTTTTTGAGGTTTAATGTTGTGGTTATACACTTATACTTTCAATTGTTCATTATATGGGAGAATTTGTATCTTTGGTTTCAACCGAAGATATATCAATAGTTGATGTGCTACAAGGACATGAGATTGAGGCCGCTAGAGATTAGAATGGTAAAAGAAAGCGAAAATGGAGTAAAAGAAAGACTTATTTTTCTACATCAACTTTTGCCACTAACATGTATATAACAAAAGATAAAATTAACAGTTTCAGTTTCATATAGCTATAAACTATAATGTCATAAATTCATATACTAATAATAAAATTATCATGATAAATTTTCAGGTGAGAGTATATCAATTATCATAAAGTTGGGTAAAATGTAAATTCGGTTTGAAGTGTAAAATCAGTGAACTTGACATAATTGAAAATTATCAAGAAATTAAGTTATATGTCATAAATTAAAGTACTAATAAATTATTTAATTAATTATTAAATGTAAGAAATTTTATAAATTAACATATTTAAATAATTTTATAGATATAAAATAATAATTGAATTTTAGTAATATCTGGTTGAGTACGGTCGGGTTTGAATGTAGGTCTGTCTGGTCAGGTCAGGATATAATTTTGTCAGGTGCCGGTCAGGTCTGGGTAATCCCAGGTCAGGTTTCGGTCAGGTCTGAGGACTGACCCTCACAGGTCGAACTAGGTTCAAGTCAGGTCAGAATCAGGTTGACCCAGCGGTCAGATCTGTTTCTGACACCTCTACACATGGATCGAACTTGTTATAATTCTGGTCCAGACCAGAACAAACCAGCATTTTCCAGTTTTTGAATTGTTAGACATGAATTCCATCAAAGAAGATTAAAGCACTTTGAATTCCATCAAACATATTAACATCGCAAGGCAAATCAAGCTATGACAAGATATTAACCAAAAAAAAATTTCTAGGAAAAGAGATAGTCATCAATTATATACAAATAATTAAATAAAATACAGTAAAACAAATCAATCAAAATTAAACAATAAAAGGGAAAAAAAAAATAAGAAGGAACCTGATGTCTAAAAAAGCTATTACAAACAATAGTAAGAGATTAGAGTTTCCTCCTACAGAGCTTAATATGCATAGTATGCAGGGGCCATAACTTTCAAGAAATTCTACGTATAATTCAGCAGGATAAGAGAGGTTGAAAATAATCAGTCTTATTCTTAATTCTACTATATAGATAAGTAATTATCTAATCATCCATAATCTAATATGCAGTTCTCATCTTCTATTTCAACACATTTTTACTCGCTAAGTATTAATTTACAAGAATAAGTATTGATTTAATTAAATATGGATCTCGATAAGTGTTTATACTAAAAATCGCCAAGGTGACAATCTTTAGTTGGGACATCGATAACTAGATTAAAACAAGGAAAATAAAGAGACGAATATAAAAAGAGAGAAGACACAAAAGATGGTGACGCGGAAAACCCCGATGAAGATGGGTAAAAACCGCGGGTGGATAAGAGACCACCAATCCACTATAGTTCGGGTGTAAAGCCAATTATTACATTTACATTATGTATTTTAATGAGAAATAAATGTTAGAGCATATATGGAATATATGTGCATAAATAGGTCGTAACCGTCGCAGGAGTATACCATAGTAGGAGTGAACCTTTGTAGGAGTATACTTGGGAAAAATAATAGGACTAGAATATAGTAGTTTTGGTTAGTGAGATGAAAGTGTGGAACATTAGATGACAATGGCGTAAGGATTTAAGGATACTTATGGATGATTGAAGTATCTCTTAAGAATAGAATATAGTAGACGGTAGATAATTCTTTTGGTGGAAAATCTAGGTGGGTGGAAACATTAGATCACACGAGGAAGGCTTAAGATTGAGAGGTAGGAGTAGTATGTAATGTGTGTAAAAAGTGGCTATAGGTTGGAGGAGATAATCCTTAATGGAGATTGTTGATCTCTATTTATAGCCTTGCGCGCACTAGTGGAAAAAAGCAACCAAAAAATAATAGGGAAAGTTGGCAAAAAAATCTGATGCGGTCCTCAAAAAACCGCATCAGATTAAAAAAAAACAGCTGCGGTTTTTAAAAAATCTGATGCGGTTCTTGGACCGCATCAGAAAATCTGTCCATGAAGTGATGAAACAGCCCAATATCCGTGGCCCAAATCTCATATATCACTTGCTTAAACCTAACCCATCTCATTTCTAACCTAAATCCCTTATCTCATTTCTCTCTCTTCACTCCACGTCCCCACGCCTCCCTCCTCCTTCCTCCCTCCTCGCTCCCTCCTCTGAAATGACAAATATCTAAACCCTCCTCCGTCCTCCCTCCTCCGTCCTCTGAAACGACGAATATCACTTACTTTTTCCGCATTTCTCTCTCGGAAAATTCGCCGGACTTCGTTCGTATTCGTTGTTCGTCGAAAACTCTCGGTTTTGTCATCTCTTAAGCTTCGAAAACTCGCCGTCTCTTAAGCTTCGTCGCCGCGCACGAAATCACCATTCTCTTCATCATCGTCGTTCGTTTTCGTCGTTCATCGAAAGCAATAACTGCTTTGTCATCTCTCTCTTCGCATCAATTGTAATTTCGTTGGTAAATAGGTTTTTTTATTTAGGATTTCGTGTATTATTATTAGTTTATAATTAGTTTTTTTGAATTTATTATATATTTTATAGATCTAGGGTTTTAGTTTTGTATTTTAGTTTCCAATTTTTTTTTCTTTCTCTTTTAGATTCTGTTTATATGTTATATATATTTTTGTAAGTTTTTATTTTTTTTACAAGTTTGTCAGATTTTTGTATTTTTTGTACACAATTTCATTTTTTAATTTGATGTATAATTTTTTTTTCTGTATTTTGTATATATATGTAAAATTATTGATTATATTTTATATGAAAAATTATTGGGAAATTGTTGTCTGTTGTTAGTAGTAAAATGCCATTGTTGACTTTCTTTTGGCGCTGCTTCATGCTTGTTGTGAAAATTTGATGCGCGCGCCACTTTTTTTTTATTTTTCAACACCCACAATCTGATGCGGTTATTGTGGAAAACCGCATCAGATTCTCACTATACTGATGCTGTTTTTAACCGCATCAGTTTTTTTTTGGTGAGCTGTTGTGGGCCCATCTGATGCGGACCAAAACCGCATCAGTAAGCCCGGTTTTGACCGCATCAGATGGGCTTTTTTCCACTAGTGTTGATATGTAGTTGCTTCCAGATACTTTGGGATCGGAGGAGGTTGCATAATTTATTCAACCGCTCCTTGAATAGTGGGAGTAGTGGTAGATCCCTTGAATATATCCCTAGCTTTGCTGAACTTGCTCACCAAGTATTAACTCCCATGTGCCGCTAAACATGACCCAGTAAGTGGGGGGTCATTATCCCATAACAATAGGAATTGCCTTGACTTGGTATAAATGACTTGTAACCACTTCCATGATTCTAGGAACTTTGGAATTACCTCTTGTAAAATTTGACCATAACAATTAGCCCCCATTTTTCTAATTGGAGCGCGTCGAAGATTGGAAAAATAGTCTTCCAGTCTGACTGATGGTCCATTATCATTTTTGGCGTTGCCTGCTGGTGTCATTATTCATACGATTGTCGTCCGATGACTTTTGTTCACCGTCGTGCCTACTGACGTCTTCGATCTTGGTTGATCGTCATCTCATAGTCATTGGCTTACAAGAGAAACTATCTGAACGTCACTTTGAAATTTTGTCGTTTTATAAATGAGTGAAGTTCGTCGTCGAAGATAAGCTAGCATCACAACTTAAGGGATTATTTCATAGGCGTCCTACACAGGCGTCAGAGTCGTCCAGGGTACCTTGGTTCTTTCCTCATCTTATGTTGTTGGTGACATGACCAATAGAGAATCTCGGAATGAATACGTAGAATGAAAAATCGTATGTAATTTGACATATCGTGGGGGAAATTTGGCGATATGGCTACCTTAGATGTCGTAGAAAGAATTCTGGCGACATGGCCACTTAAGACGATGTCGTAGAAAGAATTTCTGGCGACATGGCCACTTGAAGCATCATCGTGGGAGATCTGGCGAAATGGCCATCTGGAGTGTCGTGGGATGAAGTCCGACGATAAAGTCGTCTAAAGTGTGGTGTAACAAAGACTGGCGATAAAACCGCTCAGGAAGTTAAAGCACGTTTAGTGTGTTTGAACATATGCATGCATTAGCTCATGATGCAATAACTTAAGTCAACAAATGAAATAATCATAGGCGTGTCTGTGGATACACAATGTTAAACTCAAAGGTGTTAACAGATGCTTTAGTGAATTTGAATGTAAATACCTTTGCATGTCGATATGTCATCATAGCAAACTTATGTCATCTAACGTCACTTGGCCAATGCATTATCCATTGTTACAAAACTTCATTTACATTGGAACACAAATGTCATGACATATAAAATTTTATCATTGAAATATATAGTATGTGGCTAAATGCGTCATGTATGTCTACGTGTGTCGTTTATGTGTAAAAAATATGTGTGGTGTGAACATACGTACACTTTTACCTCATAATGTAATGTTTAAACATAATAAATGAAGCGAACGTTAGCGTGTCTGCCGATATCTGGCTTTAAATTGTATGTGCTTAGTAGATGCAGGTGAGAAATGAAAATGAGTACCTTTGTTATGTCCTCATAGCTAGTAGATCATGTGAACTAATGTCATGTGATGCTACTGACTCGATGCATGGTCCATGCTTTGGAAACTCGTGTAACCCACGTCTGTGACATCATGGTTGGTCCCTATGTCATTCTGGTGCTTAGCGATTATCATTGCATCCTCCGGTGGTAGGCGTTGTATCGTGTATAGATACGTGGCGCGTCGTCTTCTGACTAGCGTCGCTTCGTCTGGAGGAAGGCGTCGCGTCGTCTGGAGGAAGGCGTCGCGTCGTCTTTTGACGGCGTCGTGTCGTCGATCTGGTGACAGGCGTCACGTCGTTTGGAGGCAAGCGTCAAGTCGTCATCGTGTCGCCGGTTACTAATTCTGCGAAAGAAAGGATACAACAACGAATGTTCTTGTGATAAACAAGTTAGTAGTGCTTGTAAGGACCAATATACACATGTGTAATAGATAAGAAACACAATAAAGCATTCAAATGTTAGCAATAAGTAGTTCTTATTGGCTCAATGATACGAGCAAGAATTGCATAAATAGATTAGAATTTGTTTAACTGTCGTCATGAGTTTTGGCAACGTTAGTGACTGGTCATGGTACACCAATGATTTGTTTTCGTCGTAGGCCTCAGCTGTTGACTCTACATCGTCGTCCCCTTAGACTTGTAATATTTGAGATTCTATCTCATTTACCATCATCTAATATATGGTCTCGCTTGCCTTTAACATACTCGTTGTCTACTGCGCTCTTGACGCTGACGACGAACGCTGGTTTTGGTGATGAATGTCTTATATAGTGTCGAACAGCTGATGTTTGACGTTTGGAGTCAATTGACAAGGGTACTTCTCAAGAATCAGAATTTTGTCAATGTCATTGCTACATGATTGTTCTGCAAAACTAGTTGTAAACGCAACGTCTCTTTGGAGGTGTAAATAAAAAGTTCTTTCAGAAGTATGATAGAAATATATGTATAATAAACAAGGGATAGTCAAAACCGTCAAAACATAGAGGTGATGAGAATCATAAAGGTATAAGTCACAGTGACAAACAATTGCAAAGAATAAAGTGAAATGAATAAAATCAACAATGAAGGAGAAACGAAGGTACTATAAGATTGAGTGACTTTAGGATTGAGTGCTCGTTGATGATGTTTTCATAGCTGCGTGGATCGTCACAGTGCTAAGTGTGGGTGTCAGGTCCATTTGTCAATTGATTCGATCTTGTCATCAATGTCGTGACCGTAGCGTCGTTGTCATTGAACTTATCGTCATTATGTCAAACGATTTTCAATCTACATTTTGATGTTAGCTTTGAATGTCTTACTGTTTCTAAACATATAAACGTTTCAAGCAATCCTGATGAAGGGATTAAGTCCTGCAGTGGACGTTAGTTCAAGCAAACAACAATAACCTCTTTGTCACTTCGCGACAGAGAAGAGTTGTCATTGAGTTAATAAATAAAACAAGAGTAAATGCTAGTGTAATTACGTTATAGTCAAGTGTGACGGATAATTTATGTACTAAGTCTCCATCCCATTCATGTGAACCATAGCATAGAAGCCAAAGTTATGAAAGATTTTTGTAGCGTACCTATGTGGCATCGACAATGATCACAATTTGCAACTTGCTTGACGACGTTAATCGCAAAAGACGTTTTAATGTCAGACTTTATCATGCTGGTGTTAGCCCCTAATGTATTCTCCATCTGCTCCTTTTTAGATGTCTTTCATGTCGTGATGACATCTGAAGTTTCTAGCATCTTTATCTACTTGAGATCTTAGACTTCTTTGAGTGATATTGTGTAATCATAGTTGAGATCTTAGACTAACGTTGTACCTGTGCTTAAATTCTATAACCATAATTGTCAATCGCTTAGTTTTGGACTGAATCATACTATCATGTCCCCCTGTGGCGACTTTAGGACAAAACAGAGGTCTGCATATACCGAACTTAGTTTTGGACTGAAGTTAGCCACAAAATAAGATGACGCTTGTTACTTTAGGGTCATCCTTTGGAAGTAACTGGGAGTGTAGAATCTTGATGCTATGATATATATGCTCCATTCGTCGTGAAAAACTTGTTTTATCTCAAAACAAACTGATTATTGCAATTAGTCATGACCGAAAGACGAAGGATATTAAAATGACACCATGTAGTCTACCAAAGCTAATATAAGTAATTTTAAAGAGAAATACCTTATTGTCATGCCGAGTTAAAAACTTACTTGTGTGTTGCATGGTTGACGACTTTTACTAAAGAGATGTATTTGGTTCAAAACTGGCTTTAAGATGACGCCATGGAATGATGAACTACAGTAAGGTAACATTGATGTTTGCATATGTTGTGATCATGTTGTTTAATCGTGGCACTAATTAACCTGTTGTCATCACTCTAAACAATGTTATACTTAGGCATGACATCTTTAGTAAATCGAAAACACTAATGACATGTAAAAAGATTTGAATAATGCAAACGATGTTAGTCCATAATAAAGATGTAGATTAAAGTGTTTCGACCAGTGCGTGCACAAGAATCACGGTTAGTCGATAACAGATAGTAAACAAGATAAGTGATGCGAATCATAAATTGATCATGTGTGCTTTCACGTTAAAAACATGGCGATGAAAAGATAATACTTGCAAGGTGACAAAGATAATGAATTAACAATGAAACTAAAAGGTAAAGCTTTAAGGCAACAAGATATTGATGGAAATGAAATGTAAAGCGTTAAGGTAAGATTCATATAGATAAGGATAAAAAGTAAAACTTTAGAGTTATAAAGACCATGTTAATAACAGTGAATTAGCGACTAGCTAGGAGAGACAATAAATTAAAACTTTAATCTAGATAACAATGATCATCATCATATTAATATTAAAAATAAGAGTAATATGGCATACTTCGGTGGTTTTGATGACTGTCGTTGTTCATGACATGTGGAATATAAACGTCATTTACAATAGAAAAACTTACATTGGGAAGACATCGACATTTAAACTAATCCCTTAATGTAGTGTTGCTTAATATTAGAAAAAAAAGCATTAGTAATTAAAGCATTAAGTATCAAAAAATGATAAGATAATCAAAACATTAAATATCAAACCATGCATTGAAGATTAATAATAATAATAATGAACAAAGCATTAAATTTATAACAAGCAAAGTATATTGTCTTGTCCCCCTGTGGCAACTTCACAAAAAAAAATGAATATTATGAAATGAAGTTAGCCACAAAATATAATGTTACCTTTGATTTGTTGTTTTTTTTTTATTGCATGGTCTTGACATCACAATCACTTAACATTACGATCTTCACCTGTAACTTTATTTTCTCTAGAAATGCACTTGGTATATAATAGGTTAGTGATCACAATATATAAGTTTCAATACATCTAAGTACTTCTCATGCATATGATAATACACGTAAAAATCAGTTTTTTTTTTTATACTCTACTCCTAGAAAGGAATGAATCATAACGTAAGTACAAGAATACTTAATAAAAACCAATTTATCAGAGCTTAGCAACGTCAAAGTTTACAATCCTTCATTTGCCATAGTCTAACTAAGTAATTGTGGAAGGTTGCATTCACGTTGGCTAAGGAATTAAATAAGTAACACTAACCTTCAGTTAAGAAGATTTTGGATTTTATGTTGCAACAATCATGATTTTGGCATCAAGTGGCAATGTATGGAATTCTACACAGTCCATCCCTTTGGCGTCGAATATTGACGGTTGTAGTCACTGTCTTGACGTCTGTTTTTACTAATGAAGAAAAACGTAGAAACAATGTTAAATAATGGAAAATATTAAGATTTAATACCTTAGATTTTTAGGTGTCAAACACTCATGATTTGGGGTGGCGTCCTCTACTTCATTTCGCGATTATCACGTCATCAAGGATTGATTTCTTTGCTAAAATAGTTTAGGTTGCTACTGATACTTTGACGTCGGCGTGAACTCGGGTGACTAATCTAACGTTGAGTTCTGGCGATGGAATATACTTCCAAACAGCAGCAAACATTCACGTGGACTTTGATGATAAATTCGGCGTCGACCGTACAATGGCGACTCATACTGCCACATTGATGTGTTACATGACGTCCATCGCCACCATGAGCATTTTCTTGGTTATACAATTCCTTTTAAAAAATGATATGGCTTCTCTTGAAGAATTGTTGCCGAGGGATGACACTAGGATAAAAATTATTCATTGTACGGATACGAATACTACAAGATGGGTTTGGATGACATCACAATGATAGAATTGGAATTTGTGGAAATGTGAGGGTTTTTGTGGAAATGTGTTTAGAGGAAAAAATCTAGCAATCGGCCCCACGGTGGACGCCAAATTGTTTATGCTAAAAATCGCCAAGGTGACAATCTTTAGTTGGGACATCGATAACTAGATTAAAACAAGGAAAATAAAGAGACAAATATAAAAAGAGAGAAGACACAAAAGATGGTGACGCGGAAAACCCCGTTGAAGATGGGTAAAAACCACGGGTGGATAAGAGACCACCAATCCACTATAGTTCGGGCGTAAAGCCAATTATTACATTTACAATGTTAGAGCATATATGGAATATATGTGCATAAATAGGTCGTAACCGTCGCAGGAGTATACCATAGTAGGAGTGAACCTTTGTAGGAGTATACTTGGGAAAAATAATAGGACTAGAATATAGTAGTTTTGGTTAGTGAGATGAAAGTGTGGAACATTAGATGACAATGGCGTAAGGATTTAAGGATACTTATGGATGATTGAAGTATCTCTTAGGAATAGAATATAGTAGACGGTAGATAATTCTTTTGGTGGAAAATCTAGGTGCGTGGGTGGAAACATTAGATCACAGGAGGAAGGCTTAAGATGGAGAGATAGGAGTAGTATGTAATGTGTGTACAAAGTGGCTATAGGCTGGAGGAGATAATCCTTAATGGAGAATGTTGATCTCTATTTATAGCCTTGATATGTAGTTGCTTCCAGATACTTTGGGAGGAGGTTGCATAATTTATTCAACCGCTCCTTGAATAGTGGGAGTAGTGGTTGATCCCTTGAATATATCCCTAGCTTTGCTGAACTTGCTCACCAAGTATTAACTCCCATGTGCCGCTAAACATGACCCAGTAAGTGGGGGGTCATTATCCCATAACAATAGGAATTGCCTTGACTTGGTATAAATGGCTTGTAACCACTTCCATGATTCTAGGTACTTTGGAATTGCCTCTTGTAAAATTTGACCATAACAATAAGTATCAATAAAACTTATCAAAAATACTTATAAAAAATACTTAATTTACAGGAATAAGTATTGATTAACACTTATTCCAAAGCTTATGACAGTGACATTGATTGCTCACATGCAGCAAGGTGATGATGTGGGATTCGTTCTGTACATCATAGAGTAGTTCCACATTGAGATTATTGGCTGTAACTGTCATTTTATATTTTTATGTACTTGTGTTTTTGCAGTCGACTATTCAAAGGCCTGGTCTTTAAGAAGCATGCAGCTCACAAACACATGATTACCAAGTACAAGAATCCCAGATTGTTGCTCATAAAAGGAACTTTGGGTCTGTTTTCTGGTTCATCAGGGCTGACATCTTTTCATTCAATGTTCGAGGTAAGTTGTAGGCTGTTGAAGAATCTTAGTGTCCCCTTGTTATTGCATTAGTTATATTATAATCTGGTTGCTCTAACAAGCTCTTCCATATAGTATTACATGAATGAAGACAATTGGCAAGATGATCTAATTCAGAATTTGCAAGCATGTCAGCCTAATGTTATGTTGGTGGAGAAATCTGCTTCTCGTGATGTTCTTGAGAAGATTCTTGAAATGAGACTTACTTTGGTCCTTGATATGAGGCATGATCGCTTGGAAATAATTGCTCGTTGCACTGGTTCACACATCTTTTCCTCTGACACCACATTTAATCAGAAGCTAAGACATTGTGAGTCACTTTATTTCGAGAAGTTTGTAGAGGAGCATGCTATCATTGGTGAAGAGGAAAAGAAGCCATCTAAGACTTTGATGTTCCTGGAGGGATGCCCGGACACCTCTTATTGTACAGTAAGTCTTATTCTTAACCACGCTAATCTTTTGTCTTATGTTGTAAGTTTGTACTGTCAGTTTAGAGTCTCTTAGAATTCTAGTCTATCTAAGAATTTCTTAGCAAGGCTAAACTAGTCTTGGTGTCATTGTGCCGTCTTCAGGTAAATGAGTGAAGTCTTTTCGTGCAGTTATTTGGGTTGATGAAGCTGTTGTGATTGTTTTACTGTTGTGATATGACTTAATCTTAATCTTACAGATCCTGCTGAAGGGTTCACATAGTGAAGAATTGAAAGAGATCAAGCATGTTGTAAAATGTGTTGTTGTAATGTCTTATCATTTCCTCCTGGAAACTTCTTTTCTCGCGGACAAGACAGCTATGTTTTCCACCATTGCTACTAAAGACACAGCTGATAGTATCTCATCAACTAGTGAAAAGTCTGCTTCTGTCGTCAGGGGCGGATTCAGGGGGTGGCCAGCTTGGGCCATGGCCAACCCCAAAGTTGAAAATAAATATTAATATATTCAAAGAGATATAAATGCATAAACATGATTTGGAGTAGTTGGTTGGAGCAGTTGTAAAGTGGAAGAATGATCTGGGTTTGAGCCTTGGTCTTTGCATATTTGTTTAAAGGACAAATGATTTACTTTCCGCCACTGTCTGTGTTCTCTGAAGATTCTAGTATCCCACAAAGTGGGGAGACTGATATGGGCGATTCTTCAGCAGATACAAGTGGGGAGACTGATGTGGTAATAATCTCTTATAGTCTGCTTATAGTCTGCTTTGGTAATATCTCTTAAGTGGGGAGACAAATAATCTCTTATAGTCTGCTTTGGTAATATATCATGCAATTGAATGCTCGGTTTTGAGTTTTTCTTAACCTGATGCTGCTCAGTGACTGAAAAAACAGTGTGTGTATAATGGGATAGAGTCGAGCCTCATTGATTCATTTAAATGTGTAGGCTCTCAAGTGTGAGGCATGCAGGGAACCACCAGAAGCTTGTTGTTACTATTACACGCATCACAGTCACAACAAACAGTTGACTATACGAGTCAAGCAACTTGGCAAGAGGCATTTGCCTCGAGAATCTGAAGGGAAACTTTGGATGTGGAGTCGTTGTAGTAAATGTGAGCCTGCAAACGGGAATGCAACCAAAAGAGTACTAGTCTCCAAGGCTACGTGTTGCTTGTCATTTGGCAAGTTCTTGGAGCTTAGCTTTTCGAGCCACTCCACATATAACAGGCTTTCTAGCTCTGGACACTAGTTACAGGACGATTTCCTCTACTTTTTTGGGTATGAAATCTTGCCGATGACCATTATAAATCTTTGTTTCATATCTTAATTCTCTCATAAACTCGTGATTAGTTATGTAACATGAAGAAAGAAAAGGCTCGTTTAAAGTTCAACTCTAGAAGATTCAACCTGAGATAAAAGTCTAAGACTAGATCTAACCCTTTTAATTGTGAAAACCATATGTTTGTTCGTTTTTAGGCTGTCAATGCAATCACTCACTGTTTTTTTTTTTTTTTCTGTTTTTATGAAACATTATATGACTTGCAGATATGACTCCATGGTGGCTATGTTTCAGAAGTCTCATGTTGCAATATAGTCTGTTTTTGAGGCAGGTCATAACTCATAAGATGGAATTCAGCAGTTGAATTGACAAAGAATGGAACCTGAATTACGAAAGTACTCCATGTCCTCTCTTGTGAAGATAGATTAACTTTACACTTTTTTTTTCATCAATATGCATCTTTATGAAAAGAGCAGTGGGAATGGAGCACAATAGTACTGCATACATTATTATGATTCGGATAAAGTGTTAACTTAGACACGGGTATCCAATGATTGGACTCGCTCATATTGTACAAAAATGTTAAGTTTTTTAGTTAAAAATGAAGTGTCCAAGTTTCGAGACCATGTTTGGCACAATACAAGTCAATAAGTCATCACGTGATTCGTAAGGTAAAAGAAGGACTTCCACTGTTCGAGTAACATAGCATACAATTGTTTTAATGACTACCAAAAAAAAATGCATACATTTGTGGAAGCTGAATAACAGAATAACATTATAGCGACTGTATATTTGCATAGAAACAGGGCTAGTCATTGTTTAAGTAATCATCATCTGTATTATATAAGAAAGCGAGATAATCATTGTATAAAATATATTACAGTGTGCTTCTATATGGTTTTCTTAACCCAGGCCCGAATTGTCGAGCAAAATAACTACTGTTTCTGCCACGGGGGTAATACATACAATGATACAAATATATAGGGGATCGCCTTAGCTGAAGGTGTATGTATTAGATTCGCCCGATCCTTATCCTGCAAAACGAACACGGGTCATTGGCCCGGGGGGCGACTTGTGCTTGGTGCAATGAGAATGAAGACTTGTTATTTTCTTAACCAAATCAACCATCTTAGTTCATTTTCCTTCCTTTCTTTTCCTTTCAAATCTGTCCTACCAAACAAGTTGTTCAAGTGGGAATATATCAATAATAACTTTATTAATAGGTGAAAAGTGTACTTCTATTAAATTATTAAATTTACACAAATAAGTTATAAAACATACAACATTCCTAAAAAAAATACAAGCTTAATAAAATAAAGGAAAAACCCCATCGATGAGTCACCTTGGCTTTGAACTGACATAGCCCAGTCTTATGGGTTTGTCCTGTTCAACTTGATTTACCTTATTTTCAGAAAAAATAAGTTTGAATAAGTTAAGATAAATTCAGATCAGTTTTAATAAGATCTGACCATCTTACAAAATAAGCCACAATAAGTTAAAATAAGTTCAGATAAGTAAAAATAAGTTGAAGAGAACAGACCCATATTGGTTCAAAACCATTTTCCTAAATTTGATCTGATGCAAAGAACGACGATACGAATGAAATCCAACTATGATTTAGTTCGGTCCAATTTGAAACCAGTCCGGATCTAAATGGATCCAAATATGATATGATTCGATCATGTCTGATTTGAATTTAGTGTTTAATATAAGCAATTACCTATAGGTGCAATCAAGTGTCTTCATTAGTAATCATGTCCAATTTGAGTAAGTGGGTCATCAGTATATAATACTCTTTGCTGAGAGTGAATGATAGCTCAAATAGTTATATTAAAACTTTCCTCCTGATTCTAGGAGATTCTGAGATCAATTCTCATTTTCGCCTTGTGAGTTGTGACTCTCTTAGCACCAAAAAAAAAACTATTTGCTAACATAAGGGAACCTATTAATTACTATAGGTTAGTAGGCTGTCCCACACTAACATATCATATATTTTTAGTTAAGCAAATAATAAAATAAATATATTTAGATAATGAAAACACTAAATTACACACTTAAATCAGTTTGAAGCGATCAACTCTTCCTTAATCTCCATTTAGAGGGTGTTTGGTATTAAATTTTTTGATGAAGGAAACAAATTCAAGTAAGTGTTTCCGTTTCTAGTCATTTGGTATGAGTTATAAGTAACAAATAACGTTTCCAAAGCGTAACAAAAACCTCCCATTTATTACCCTTGTTAAACTTGTGGAAACAATATCATTTCCCTTCCTCAATCATAACCTTGCCATATTGTTTCCACTCCATCATGATACCAACACTATTACGAAAGAACCTCATATGGTGCGAGCTATATGGTGCGGTTCTTTAAAAACGCACCATAAGAAATAGCTTTTTAATAAAAGTTCTTATATGGTGAGGTTCTGGGTGAACCACACTCTAAGATAGTGTCATATGGTGCGGTTTGGGGAGAACCGCACCATAAGATAGTGTCATATAGTGCGGTTTGGGAAGAATTGCACCATAAGATGTGTTTTGTTTTTTAAAAATTCCAACTACACGGAGTAACACCGCTTCATGTTTACAAACCTTAACATAATTTCATTTCACCGCCTCCACTTCTCCTCTCTCTCTCTCCTCTCTCTCCTCTCATCGTTTCTATTGTTTCGTTCACCATTTGTTCTCCATTCCTTCACTCCTTTCTCTCTCTCTATCTCGTTCTATTCCACAACAGACTTCGGCACCGGCGGCGGCGCGGGAGTCTCTATGCTCCAATTTCACGCTGGATCTACTCCAATTTCACCGCCACGGACTGCTGGATCTACTCAAATCTCACCGCCGGTTCTGAGGTTTGTTGCTTAAGTTAAAATTTTCTTGTTTCATTGCTAAATTGCGTGTTTGATTGTTTACTTCTGTTGATTAATATGTGGCTCGATTTTGTTATTTTGGTCTTCGGAAAATAATGACGAATTTTCTGGGTTAAAATTGTCGAATTTTCTGGGTTAAATTTGTCGAATTTATGGGTTTAACTTCTCGAATTCTTGAGTTAAAGTTGTTGGGGGAATTTTTGTCGAATTTTTAGGTTAATTTTAGTTGAAATTTGTTGATTTTGTGGGTTATTTTTAGTCGAATTTTTGTTAATTTTAGTAAGGGGTAGGGGAAGACCTAAGATGACTTGGATGAAGGTAATTGAAAGTGATATGAGGTTACTTGGGATTGAGGAGAGCATGACGTTGGATAGAAGTGGGTGGAGGGGCAGTATCCATGTGGAGGAAGGGGTGTGATAAGTGCATTTATTTGTTTAAAACCTTTTGTCAAAACCTCTTTTAAAAGCTTGTTGGTGCAAACCCTGGTTTTGAAAAAAAAAAAAAAAAAAAAAAAAACTTCTTTAAAAATTCTTCAAAAAAAAAAAAAAAACCTTTTTATCACTTTGATCGACGCCATCTCGGTTTCGATTGACGATTCAGCTGACGATTCACAGCTTTGGACCCCAAATCACTTTTAATAGTTGTTGTTGTTGTTGTTGTCGAATTCGAATTTTAGGTTAATTTTTTGTTGATTTTCTGGGTTTTTTTTCCCAAATTGTCAAATTTGTTGTGTTACATTTTTGGGATTTGGCTTTTTTGGGTAAAAATTAGGGTTCTTTGGGTTTGATTCGTTGTTCTGTAACAAAATTTGTGGAACAAAGGTTGATTTCTATTTTTTCTATGGATTTTAATTTCTGGAACAAATTTTTATTTTGGTTTTGTTGTGATTTCGTTTTGTTTGATTTAATTTTTGTTTGGTTCTGATTATTGGCTCTGATTTTTTTTTTTGAGTTCTAATCTTTGTTTTTTTTTTGTTGCAGATTGTTCTTCCACACCGTTTTTCCAGATTGTTGCAGATTTGATCAGAAATTGTAGTTGATTATTTAGTTTAATTTAATGTAATTATTTAGTATTTAATTTAGTTATTTTATTGTAATTATTTTATTATGTACTCCTGATGTTGTATAAATTGATACTCCCTCCGTTCCATAATTTTTTGTGCATTTGGGTTTTTTTCACTATTCACATGTAGAAGACATCTCTTATATATCTATCAATATATAAAAAAAAAAATATAGTTATGTGGGGTCTTATTTGATTCGTCTTAATAATTTAATCATCAATATTCAACTTTTATAATTTTTACAAAAGTGCAATTGTAGATATTAAAGATATAAATTGTGTATTGGGAAGCGTATGAACAGTAAATGCACAAAAAATTATGGAACGGAGTGAGTATATAAAAAGATTTATTTCAATAATTGTGGTTAATTATAATTGTTGATTATTGTTAAGTTTTATAATTAGGTTATTCTGTTATTTCAATACTTTTGTTTTTTGTGGTTGTTGACAATTGAAAGCAGACAACAACAACAACAAAATTTAATCTGCCACCATTATATGGTGCGGTTATATGAGAGAACCGCACCATATGTCCATATCTTTTTTTTAAAAAAAAATCATATATGGTGCGGTTTTCCAGGAACCGCACCATATGACTCCAGATTTTTTTTTATAATATAACTCATATGGTGTGGTTTTTAAAACCGCATCATATAAGGGACTCATATGGTGCGGTTCTGAACCGCACCATACAAGTTTTTTATCATATGTGGTGGTCTCATATGGTACGATTTAAATTTTCACCATATGGCCCCTCAAAACTGCACCATATGAGCCTTTTGTACTTGTGCAAACATATAATAAAAGTAACGCTTATCATTATCCTTTCCCCTTCTTATTTAAATCCTTTCCATTCCATTTACAGAATTTATACACACACTTATAACTCTTCCTTAGTCATTCACTCCAGAATAAATAGTCTCAAGCACTAAACCTTCTACAATTCTACTGCATTAGTAACATATAATAAATAAATAAATATAAATATATATATATATATATATATATATATATATATATATATATATATATATATATATATATATATATATATATATATATATCAAATTAATTAATTAAATTATAAAAATAAGGAATATTTATTATAATTATTATGGAGTAAATACTATCTTCGAATAAACCTAGAATATTCAATAGGTAGGGGTATTACTAAAGGTAATGGCACATTTGGAAAGAAATAAAATAGGGTATTTTAACTCGTATGGAATAAGCATCAAAAATACTATACGAATTATCAATTTTTTTTTTATCTGCGAATGAGCCACAAGGGCAGTACATGGTACATATGGCCCCGTACCTCTAGGATGTATTGGTCTCCATGATCCAGCCCAACATCAACATCCCACAATTGTTAGCTGAGAGTTTGTTAGGCTAATTCCATGTCAGCATTATGAGCATTATGTAATAAATTATTCAATAACTTTCTTCTTCTTTTGGTTGACAGGTGGTTAGCAAATATTCTAGTTAGTTACAGATGTTAGCTGAAGCATGTATATAAAGTTCCTCTCCATTATTGAGGTTGTAATTTTTTTTCCTGAACATAAAAGAACAAAATTCTTTCTCTGAATAATATCATGGTATCAAAGCAAGTTTTTTTTTTTGGCTCCATTTTTCTGACTGAAATCAACCTCCATTGTCGAGTGTTTTTTATTACAGTTGTTGATTTGTTGCGTTTTGGAGGAGTGCTTTTCACTGATCTTCATTCGAGGTTTTTTTTGTGCTTAATCTTGAAGGTTCCATCTCATCAATCGAAGTTTTTCTGCGATTGATCTTTCTCCGAATTTTAATCGAATGTTCTTCGAATCATTCTCAAGTGTTTCTGTTTCTTTTCAATTCATTTTCCTTTTACTTATCTTCTTTCGATCATTCTAGCTCAAATTGTTCTGAATAGGCTCTTCCAATTTCTGATTTGTTCTTGCGATTGTTGTTAGTTAGATTCTGCAAATGTTCTAAACTCTGCAAATTTGATAAAATCTATTGTCGAATTGTTTGATTGCTTTTCCTATATGTGCGATTTCATTTGGCTGAATTTGGTAGAATTTGTCTGCGAATTTTGGTAGAATAGTCATACTACTAGCTGAAGTTGTGTGAAATTTCTTCGAATACTTACTCGATAGCTTTTTTTTTCTTCTTCATGTCATAATCTTCTCTTCCTTTCCAAATCTTCTTCACGAATTCTCTGTACACTTAGAACATTCAGAATCATTATTTCTCTCATCATGCCAGAAATTTCTGAAACACCTAATAGAGCTAATCTTCCTTTAACTCAAGATCCTTCAAGCATTTACTATGTTCATCCTTCTGACACAAGCACAACACCTCTTGTTACACTGAAATTTAATGGAAAAGGTTTTAGTGACTGGAAGCGTGCAATGATCATAATTCTTTCAACTAAGAACAAATTAGGCTTCGTGAATGGCTCATACACTGCTCCAGAAGCACAAACATCTGAGTACAAGGCCTGGGAGAGGTGTAATGACCTTGTGATATCCTGGATTTTAGCTAATCTTCGCCATAGGATTGCTAAAAGTGTATTATTCTTCAAAACTGCTAAAGAAGTTTGGGATGACTTGGAGGAGGGTTTTGGCTATGCTTTAATGGCACAGGTGTATTCACTTCAACAGATGCTATCTGAAATGGTGCAAGAAAACAACAACATCGCTGAGTTCTTCACTAATCTCAAAACTATTTGGGATGAATTGTATGTTGTATTTCCCCTTCCTACATGCACTTGCAACAAGTGTACTTGCAATGTTACTAAGAAGGTTCATGAAAGAGAGCAGCAACTCAAATTACTTCAATTTGTGATGAAGCTTAATGATGCCTTCTCAAATGTAAATGTTAGCATTTGAAGTTTAGCATCAAAGATTTGGAACTGTTAAGCTACTTTCTTGGCATTGAGGTAGGTTATTCAGATGAAGGTATTATTCTCACCCAAAACAAATTCACAATTCAACTTCTTCAAGAATGTGGAATGGATTTATCCAAGAAGACTGTCACACCACTTCATGTTAACCTTAAGCTGAGTGCTACTGATGGTGAACCTCTAAGTGATCCAGCCTCTTACCAATCACTTGTTGGGAAGTTGAACTTCCTTACTCATACAAGGCCTGATTTGGCATTCACTGTTCAATCCTTGAGTCAATATATGCAAAAATCTCATACTAGTCATTTGACAGCCTTGCACCACACATTACAATACATAGCTTCCACAGTTGGCCAAGGAATTTTGCTTAAAGCCACTGATACTCTCACTCTTCAAGCCTATTTTGACAGTGATTGACGGCCCGTCTAGATTCCAAGAGGTCTATCACAGGCTATGTTTTACTTCTTGGTCAATCCCCTGTATCGTGGAAATAGAAAAAATAAAGTACGATATCAAGATCTTCAAGTGAGGCCGAGTATAGGGCTATGGCAGCTGCCTCTTCTAAAGTGACTTAGGTGATCAGGTTATTGGAGGAGTTGGGAGTCACGGGTCTCCAACCAGTTACCCTACATTGTGATAACATGTCTGCTCTCCACATAACTCGCAATCCTGTCTACCACGAACGCACCAAGCATATCGAGTTGGATTGTCATTCACTCGAGAAAAAGTCTTAGAGGGTTTAATTCAACTCACTTACTTACCCACTAAATCTCAAATAGCAGACATCTTCACTAAAATTATTCCTTCACCACAATTTAGAGACTTAATTAGCAAATTGGGAGTCTCTGCTGCTCATTCCCCTCCCAATTTGAGGGGGGTATTAGCCTCCGTGATCCAGCCAACATCAACATCCCACAATTGTTAGCTGAGAGTTTGTTAGGCTGATTCCACGTTAGCATTATGTAATAAATTATTCAATAACTTTCTTCTTCTTTTGGTTGACAGGTGGTTAGCAAATATGCTAGTTAGTTACATATTTTAGCTCAAACATGTATATAAAGTTCCTCTCCATTATTGAGGTTGTAATTTTTTTCCCGAACATAAAAGAACAAAATTCTTTCTCTGAATAGCGACCTTTGGTGCCACTGCATCAGAAGTCAATCCTTGCAAAATTATCAATTTTTTTTTTTTGGTGCTAGCGAATTATCAATTTATTAAATTGTGAAAAAATGACCCACTTACTCATAATTGGAGTGTTGGTATAAGCAAAACTAAAATCCCGCCAAAATAAACACTGCGTAGGAGTAGAATATATTTTGAATATTAAAACCCACAACTCCACAAGTCTCACATTTTTAAAACACTATTCATTACATCAATGTTCTCTCACTCATAGTCATAGCATAGCTTATAATTGTCTCTGTTCTCTCTGATTTATAAAACGCCTCTTTTCTCTTCTTCTTTTTACCTTCTCTCTCTAAAAGAAGAATTCAGTAGCAGCCATGGAAGACGACTTCGAGATACCTGATGCTGAAGAGATGATTGTTGGAGTTAAGTCTTGGAAAAGCCTTGGCTCATTTTCTTGTTTGTCCCACATTGCTTGTGGGAGGGAATTTCTTCATGTTTATATATTTCCTCCCTCCCTCCATCTATTGAGTTGTGACTAGAGATGCTTTTGTGGTTGGATGATATGTTTGGTTTGGGCTTGCTATCACACACGCGCGCGCCGCCCGCCCGGACCGGGCCAGGGCCTTGGGCGTTGGGCTTTGGGCAAGATCGATGACCACCATTGTCGGGCCGTAATTGCTTTCAAGTCAGTGATCTCCTATCACGGCACAGCCTTGAAAGTTATCTATTTCTGCCTTTGCGAAACTCTTATTCCAACAATTTGAAAGCAATTATTAATATTTGCAATGGCAGAAAGTTCAACCAAATCAATGGCTCATCTGTCCAAACTTGAGCCCCTTGATGGAAATAACTTCAAACGCTGGGCTCAGAAACTTCTTATGTTTTTCGAGCAACTGGATATTGACTATGTCCTGTTCAATGACTGTCCCACTGCCATTACGGCTTCTGCTGATTCATCTTCTCCTTCCTTCGCCGTCATTAAGCGGAATGAGGATCAAATTTCGAAATATGAAAAAGATAATAAAACAGTTCGTTTCCATCTCCTTAATCTGATGACTAATAATTTGTTTGATTTGTTTATGGTTCATAAGTCATCTAAACTGATTTGGGAGGCCCTTGAGAAAAAATATGGGGCTGATGATGCTGGGAAACAGAAATATGTTGTAGGAAAGTGGCTGTCTTTCCAAATGGTTGATGACAAACCTGTCATGGACCAAGTTCATGTCTACGAAATTTATGTGCTGATGTTCTAAATGAGGACATGAAAATCTGTGAGGTTTTCCAGGCTAATGTTCTGCTGTAAAAATTTCCTCCTTCCTGGAGGGAGTTCCGTAACAATCTGAAGCATAGGAAAGAGTTCCTATCTCTTCGAGAACCGATCGACCATATGAGGATTGAAGAGGCCAACCGGATCAAAGATAATCGGGACTCGGCTCTTGACAATGTTTCCAAAGCTAACTCGGTGGAATCTGTTCTTCGCGCCAAGTTCGATAAGTTCAAGGGTAAGGGCAAGAAGGTATTCAACAAGGGTAAGAAGCAAGGAAAAGTGATCAAACCAAGTGGTAAGATTCAAAAGAGGACCTTTGTGTGCTATGTGTGTGGAAAGCCTGATCATAAGGCTTACCAATGTCCTCAACGCCAAGGTTCTGTCCAAAAGGAAACTCCTCAAGCTAACCTTGCTGTTTCGGATGATGTTATTCTTCTTTGTGGTGGTTGAAGCAAATGGTCGAGAATCGTTCCGACCGGATTCGGACACCGGGGCTTCAAGGCATTTCGTTCGAACAAAGAGCCGCTCCATGACTTCCGGGATGCAACAGAAGGTGAGTGCGTCTACATGGGGAATGCAAAGAATCGGCCGGAGTGCTTGGACATGGAAAGGTCACTCTAAAACTTACCTCCGGAAAAACCCTCTCCCTTTCAAATGTCTTGTATGTTCCTACTATGCGTCGTAACCTAGTGTCCGGTGCCTTGTTAAACAAAGCCGGTTTGAAAATTGTTTTTGAGGCCGACAAGGTTGTAATGACTCGTGGTGGGGAATTTGTGGGGAAAGGGTATCTCGAGTGGGGGTTTGTTTATTTTAAATGTTGCTTCTTCGTATCTCGCTATTAATAAAACTGTTTGTGGTTCTCGCTTATATTCTTGAGTCTTTAAATTTATGGCACGGTAGATTAGGACATGTGAATGTTGCCTCTATTAAAAGACTAAGGACCTTAGAATTGATTCCTAATCTGTCCTCAACCGAGTTCTCTAAGTGTCCTATTTGTGTTGAAGCAAAATTTACCAAGAAACCTTGCAAAACCGTGACTCAAAGGACCACCCAACTTCTAGAATTGGTTCATACGGACTTAGCCGACTTTCGTAACACTAGAAGTAGAGGAGGAAAATTGCGGTATATTTCCTTTGTTGATGATTACTCGAGGTTCTCTAAGTTATACCTTCTTAAGACCAAAAGTGAGGCAGGGGAAGCTTTTTTGAAGTATAAGGCCGGGGTAGAAAATCAACTTGATAGGAAAATCAAGAGGGTTAGGTCTGATAGGGGTAGAGAATATGAGAACTTCTCTTGGAATGACCATTGTGAGAAATTGGGAATCATTCATGAACTTAGTGCTCCTTATGTACCCCAACAAAATGGTGTAGCCGAAAGGAAAAATAGGTCCTTGAAAAATATGATGAATGCTATGCTTGTAAGTTCGGGGTTGCCCGATGAAATGTGGGGGGGAAGTTGTTCTTTCGACTTGTCATGTTCTTAACCGAGTTCCTCACAAAAGATTAGATAAGACCCCTTATGAGTTATGGAAGGGTTATCCTCCAAACTTGAGTTTTCTGAGAGTGTGGGGGTGTCTAGCCAAAGTTGGGCTTCCTGACTATAAAAAGTCAAACATAGGACCTAAGACTTTTGATGCTTTGTATTCATTGGTTATGCTCATGCCGCATATAGATTCATGTCTCGAGTGATAGGTCTATCTCGTGAGTACAGAGATGCCGAGTTTTTTGAACATGTTTTTCCTTTGAAAAAAGGTGATGTTGCATCTGTGCCTTCTTGTTCTTCTCCCTGCCGTTGATTTATCTACTTGTTCTACGCATGATGTTCTACCTACTTGTGATACTCCCGCCGATTTGACTTTGAGTAGTAGTTCGGTTGACATGCATGCTAGCGGTTCCTCTGTCGTAGATGAGCCTAGGAGAAGTAAGAGACCTAGAGTAGCAAAAGACTTTGGTTCCGATTTTGTTACTTCGCTTTTCTATCCGAAAGTTCTTGTGTTGACTTGTTGAGTGATGAACTAGTTTATGCTTTCATGATAGAAGAGGACCCAAAGACCTTTGATGAGGCAATGAGATCTCGTGGATGCCGGTTTTTGGAAAGAGGCCATTAAGAGTGAGTTAGATTCCATAGTGTCTAACTCTACTGGGAGTTAACCGACTTACCTAAGGGATCAAAGACCATAGACAGTAAATGGATCTTTAAAAAGAAGTTGAGACCCGATGGAACTATCGAGAGGTTTAAAGCTAGGCTTGTCATCGGGGGCTTCACTCGAGAGGAAAGGACTAGATTACTTTGACACTTATTCTCCCGTGACTAAGATAGCCACTATTAGGACCCCGCTTGCTCTTGCCGCTATTCATGACTTAGTTATACATCGGATGGATGTTAAGACCGCTTTCCGAATGGTGACTTAGAGGAGGAGATTTACATGTCTCAACCCGAGGGTTTCGTGGTGTTAGGTCAAGAAGATAAAGTGTGCAAATTGAGGAAGTCCTTATATGGTCTCAAACAAGCACCAAAACAATGGTATGAAAAATTTGATAGTACTTGTGGTGTCAAATGGTTTCATTGTAAACAATTCGATTCTTGTGTTTATTCAAGATAGGATCAGATTGTGTGATTATATGTCTTTATGTGGATGACATGTTGATTTTTGGTAACAACTTAAAGGTGGTTAATGATACTAAACTTTTCTTGTCTTCAAAATTTGAGATGAAAGATTTGGGGGAAGCGAGATGTGATTTTAGGAGTCGACTTAAGAGAGTCTCCGGTCGCATTTCCCTTAGTCGGTCTCATTATGTGGAAAAAGTGCTTAAAAAGTTTAATTCCTTTGATGTTGTTCCAGTGAGTTCTCCCTATGATTCCAAGTATTCATTTGACCAAGAACTTAGGTGAAAGTGTCTCTCAAAGTGAATATGCAAAAATCATAGGTAGTTTGATGTACCTCATGAATCGTACTCGACCCGACATAGCTTATGCAGTGAGTAGACTTAGTAGATATACACATAACCCTAGTAATGAACACTGGAGTGCTCTTCATCGTCTTCTCAGATACCTAAAAGGAACTGTTGATTTTTGTTTGCACTATTCTAAATTTCCTGCTGTTCTTGAAGGATTTTGTGATGCAACCGGGTATCTCGGTAATGATGAGATTAGTTCAACTAGTGGCTATGTGTTTACCCTTGGTGGTGGTGCTATATCGTGGAAGTCTTCGAAACAGACTTGTATAGCACGTTCCACCATGGAGTTCGAGTTCATTGCCCTCGAGTTGGCAAGAAGCCGAATGGTTGAGAAACTTGTTGTCTGATGTTCCTTTATGGGGTGGACAGGGTTCACCTGTCTCTCTTCATTGTGATTCTCAAGCAGCCATTGGTGTTGCTAAGAACAGTGTCTACAATGGTAAGAAGAGACACATACGGATCAGACATGGAGTCGTCAAACAACTCCTGAAAAATGGGGTGATTTCTTTGGACTATGTGAGGTCCGAAAGAAATCTTGCAGACCCCTTTACTAAGGGGTTATCTAGGAGAGTTGTCCTAGAGTCGTCGAGGGGGATGGGGCTAAAGCCCATTAGTTGAGATCTTATGGTGGATACCCGTTTGTGGTCAAACGAAGCCATGAAATCTTAACTTGCACTACATTTCCCATCCCTATGACACATGGTAGTGCTTTTATCCATAGCCTATTGGTGGTGCTTCTGAGACGCACTTGATGGATATATATATTGAGAGGTTGAGCATTTTGCTCTTAATAGTTCCATATCCCTCCGGGGTGGTGTTATTGAGAAACACTTGATGGACTACCTACGTAAGTGTGGAGGTTAAGCCGCCTTCTATGAAAGACTGGGCTGTCTTTCTAGAGCACTTATTAGACCCAAGGTACGCGCATGGCTATAAAGCGCTTGTGATGTATCGCGGAGATTGCACGACCTTAAGGTAGGTATGTGTTGTGAAGGTCTCAACGGAACTCTGGTGAGTTCAAGAGTAATTCACTCACTAGATAGTAAGTTGTTGCCTCATTTCACTATGCATCAATTCAAATCGAAAGATATTGGTGTTTAAGTACTTTCCTTTCCTTACCCAGGAATTTCTTTTGCTTTTCTGAGCCTTTGTGGGGGATTGTTGGAGTTAAGTCTTGGAAAAGCCTTGGCTCATTTTCTTGTTTGTCCCACATTGCTTGTGGGAGGGAATTTCTTCATGTTTATATATTTCCTCCCTCCCTCCATCTATTGAGTTGTGACTAGAGATGCTTTTGTGGTTGGATGATATGTTTGGTTTGGGCTTGCTATCACACACGCGCGCGCCGCCCGGACCGGGCCTTGGGCCTTGGGCCTTGGGCCTTGGGCCTTGGGCTTTGGGCTTTGGGGAATAAACTTAACTTAACTAAAGTTTTTGACCCGGGAGCTACGCGTGTGTGGCTGTTGGTATTCTGTAACGTTTTACCGTTACAGTATTCATGGCAATCCCTAATTATCCGCCCATTGATTTCTGTCTTGATTGCTATCCGTTTTTTGGCTTGATTCTTCCCTATAAAATCAGTGTCATCCTGTTCAGTCAGAGATACAAAAAAAAACAACAAACACTCTTCTCCCTTCTCTTCTCTATTCCTGGGTTTTCGTGCTATTCTCTAAAGCTCAGTTTGCTAGTGGTGGCATTCTTAGCTGCTGTGTAAACCTTGGGGAGCATTCCGGCCAAGATCGATAACCACCATTGTCGGGCCGTAATTGCTTTCAAGTCAGTGATCTCCTATCACGGTACAGCCTTGAAAGTTATCTATTTCTGCCTTTGCGAAACTCTTATTCCAACAATGATGAATGACGAAGTAATGGACGAGACTCCTGACAATGGCGATGAAGTTGAAGGTTCTTCTCTTCTTCCTTTTGTAGCCGCTGTTTTGTTGATTATTTCGCTCGTTTCTCTTTCTTCGATGATGAACGAACTCATAAACTTTGATTTCTTTGTTAACTCTTTGATATTGGTGAATTTTGTCGTGCATTAAACTGGAACAAGAATTTTTACTGCTTAATTACTAGTTTCTTCTTTTCTGATTTGCGGCGAACTTTAAAATGTCGGATTTCTTCTGCTTAATTCTTCTTCTGTTCAGATTGAACTTTGAAATCTGTAGTGCATTGCACTGGGAACATTGCTGGATGGAACGAAGTTCGATTCGAGTGTTAGTTTCACTCTTGGCCAAGGTTATACTTCTATCTCTATCTCTTTTTCTTTATATTTAAGTGTTGCTGTGAAAATTTGATTTAAATTTGTTTTGAAATTTGAATTTGATTTCGCTTTTGTGAGCTGAAATTCATGTGTTTGTAACTACTAGATGATGGATTTTATAATCGCATGTTCAATGTTTGTTCATCATTGTTTTTTGATATGCAATTTACTTGTTGCGTTTGTTAGTGCACTTTGATTTTAGTTGATCGATGATATGATTTAGGATTGTCTATTTGACTACTCTAGTTGAGTAAGGTTTTAATGAAACTTCCTTTTCGTTATCTGTATTCAATACAAGTGTTACAGTATTTGTGCTGAGTTGCGTGTGGTTATATATTGTTCTCCTTTTGAGCTGGATTAATTAGGTGCCATAATTTCCTTGTTTAAGCTTAGATTATAATATAAGTTTTCCCTTGTTTGTGTTATAATTGCTTTGTGTTTCCAATTGTAAGAGCATGTGACTTGCTCTGCCTGTGTTGTTATGGTAGTGGAGTTTCCCTTCAGCGGGCAGGGGACAATTGCTTCGTTTTGAGGTTTAAAATTGAGATATTTATCTAAATTCTCACATATGTTGGTTCAGCAATTATATAAGTCAATGTGTATTGCAAGACAAACATTGTATCGACGTTGATGGTTGACTTGATAGCAGAAAAACATTAGAGGGGGTGCATATTATGCCTCCTATATGAAATGTGTGCGGTTTTTTTATTTTATTAGGTGATGAGTTCATAGCTGATTCTATCTATTGGCTTACCTTGAGAACTTGTACATCAATAACAAAGTAGCTACAAGCTCGTAGAGAGCTACTGGTGGACTCATTCCGCTTGATTGTTTGTAGTGTTGCTTATAATAGAAAAGCTCTTACAATACTCAGTTTTCCTTCTAAACAAGATTCAATTCCATTCTTGACCAAATATTAGTTCATGACCAATTTGTTCATAAAGATTTTGGTACTTCCTATTCATAGTCCTCCGGTGCCTCTCCTTTTCTTTTTTCCTTCCATCGCGGCAAAAGCTCCTTGGTTTCCCTCCAGTAAGGGGTCGACTGGCTTGTTCTATGGAAGGGGGTGGGTTGCTAAAGGCTTAGCGATAGCGGTGATACCTGAGTCAAGGAAAGGAGACCAGCAAGCGTACGGGCTAGGGTTCGAGCCGGTAAGAAAGTCTCATCCTCTTCGAATTCTCACGCGGGCATGTTGCTAGATGCTGTACGGGTTCAACCATCTATGGAGGAATTTCCACCCTTGCGGCGGACTTTGATCGATCCGTCTACACACATACGTGATCTTTTGCGTATTCCAACGGACTTGAAAGAAATCCCTTCACAGTTGGGTTTCTCTACTACGGGAGTTAGGGTTTCGATGCACTCGCAATCGAGCTACCATTTCATTGAAAGAGTGATCGAGATTCGGATCGGAAGAGTCTTCCTTTCCTGTCGTAGCCGGGTAGCGAAACGACCTTAGGAGGGAGCGAGAAGCACAACTACAAGGGTTTGGTGAATCTCTCTTCCCGTATTCTCCCTTCCCCGATCCGCCGGTCTTAAGTTACCGGTTGTCCCCGAGAAGGGGGGTCTCTCGGGCGGGTAGGCCACTTGTTCCTTTCGGACATAGTGCATATGTATATGTAGGCTACTCGGAGTCGGCCATGTGCTACGGGATAGACGCCCGCGATCGAATCCGCGATGGTTTTCTTTGGCCGGCGGAGACCGCACGGGAGTATCACCAATCATATCCAATCCTGGCTTGTTGAAAGCGGGACTAGAAAGAGGAAGTTGAAAGATCGACTTCCCCTCACGAACGGTAATGGAACTCTTGGGAAGATCATGGGAGATTTCCCATAACGCGTTGACGAGACGATGACGCGCATCTAGATTGGAGAAGTAAGTAGGCCAATGCCTATAGACAAGGTTTAGCCTAGTGCTAAAGAAAGAGAAAAATGAGTCATTCATGCCCTCTTTGAATGGCTTGTTCAAGAAGGTCTTTTTTTAGAAACTTGGTGAATCCGGAGAAAAATGCTTTCGAATCGTTTGCTTGATAACATCCCCCCGGTGGTTCGATCGGTTAAGAAGAAAAGAGGATCTTTCTATAGGAAGAAAGAAGGAAGGAAATTGGCTAGCGGGTAACCTATTCTCTTGTCTTGATGGGCAGTAAAGGGATTAGGATAGGACTATAAAGGGGGGCAACTCGACTGGAGGGGGCATTAGATTAGCAATGGCTGACAAAAGAGATTACTAAAGGCTGGGAAAAAGCATTAGGATTTCGAATGAAAGACAGAAAGAATGGCACTATGAACTACTACTACACGGAAGGGCTATTCTAGATTTAGAGGGATAACTCCCAATATCTAGAGCCCTACCAGCGAGAACGGATTCTATGGCGGACTAGCAAGGAAATTCCAGGATCAGGTAATAGTACGTACACGAGGTATCCTCTTTTTTTCTTATCATATAATAGAATAGATCACGCCTGCACTCTTTCATAAAAGAAGAAAGATTGGCCAGCTTTCGCTAGAAGGAAAGGAATGAGCTGGCGGAGGAAGTGAATCCGAAGAGGTTGTTTGCAATAACCGGTGTTGATGGGTTTGTTGTCGATTCCCCTGTTGGTGTTATTGAATCAACTGCTATTGAATAAGCAGTGCATCGAGAGTAGGTCAGTCTTCCATTAGGGGATCTTGGAGAAAGAGATGTGGACATGAATCTGACTCTAGAAGGGCTTACAGGCAAGCTCGAATAAGCTTTTGCACGTTAATCACTAGTAGAAGATAGACCCACACACGCACACTATAGGTAGGAAGGAGGACTCTGATGCCACATCTTCACTTGACTTCAAGCAAGAAGTAGACCCTTACTGGTGTTGGATTCTCCCTGCCAATGTGAAAGACGTGAGCGAAATGGTCAAAACCTGCCGTGCCGTAACAGAATCTTTTTCTCAACCCTATCAGGAGGCCCAAGCAATGCCCAAGGACTCCCATGCCTATCCGGATCATTGGTCAACTACTTTCTCTCTATTTTAACGGAATAGTATATTATATATGGCGCTCTTCGAACAGCCGTCTTTCAACGTCGCTCTTCGCCCCCGGCGTCTTACAACTTGGTTCGAAAGACCCGCGTCTATCAACTTGAAGCTTCGCTCCTTAGTCTACCATACTATTACTTCGAACCTTCGTCTATCAACCCGGGTACTTGACACTATCTACCTCTAGCACAATATCTCGCAATCCAGCTTCAAGTGCTATTTTCATACCGTGTCTCGCTGCAAGGGATTCTCCAATCTCTACATTTTGCTACATACAACATGTGGCAACCATTACATCTCCCACTGTATCTCGCATTACAGCGCCTAACCCAATTTTCTTATCTCCAAAAAATGCAGCATCTGAGTTCAATTTGTACCAACCAGCCTGGGGTGGCTGCCAAACATTAGAGCTATTCGCACCTTCCTTTGGTGTTTTCTCAATCAGGTTGGCTTGTTCATATTAACCAACCAAGAACATGGCCTGATGGATCAATTCAGTAGCCTCTTTTTTACGGCCTTCGAAACACCAACAATTCCTATTTAACCATATAGCCCAAGCCAAACACCAAAATAGATTCCACCATCTATCTTCTTTATATGCATCCAGCAGTAATTCACACCATTCTTTCAAATTCAAGCACTTGAACTCGTTGGTGTTTAAACGTAGGGGAGATAAGTACCAACTTTGTCGGCTCCGTTGGTTGTTTCCAATACAATTCCTCACGTTCCCCCAATTCATCCATACGTTGATCTAGGGCCCTCATTCTAGCAATCACCTCATCAGTTTGCTCCTCTTCCATTCAATTATTCATGGCCTGTTTACATTCTCTGATCTCCTTAGCAAAATTACCAAATGCTTCCTTGCTCCATGTTCTAAGTCTAGATGCTGTATGTGAGAATTTGGAGTAACAATCAGCATCCATTTCCCATGCCTTTTGGGCCACGTCGCTACTTCATGGTTCTTTGAGCCACATTTCTTCAAATCTAAATAGCCTCACTTTCCGTTTCTCTTGAATATTGTTTGGGCATCCTCTAATATTTAGTAGTATAGGCAAGTGGTCTGAATTCCTTCTCGTAAGATGTGTTACAAAAGAGCCTGGAAATCAATCTTTCCAAGACTAAGTTGCAAAGAACCTGTCCAGCCTTTCTTGCATGTTTTCATCTCCACCCCTATTATTCGTCCAGGTATAATGATGCCCAAGATACCCCAAGTCAATAAAATTACATGTATTAGTAGCTTTTCTCAAAATTTCAGCTTCGTTGATATTAAAGCCATTCCCACCTTGCTTTTCGTTTGACGTGAGCATCAAGTGAAAATCACCTCCACAAACCCATGGGAGATTTTCTATTTAAATGTTCCAACAAAGCACCTGTTTTCAACTTTTGTTCATCTTCAGGGTGGCCATAAATTCCAGTAAATCTCCAACCTCCGCTGCACAAATTCTCAACTAGAACATCTATGTGATTCAAGGAGAAAGTCTGAATATTCACATTCAAAGAACCATGCCAAAGCAAAGCCAAACCTCCTCGTCTCTGACAGTTCCAAGAGAGTATGTTAATCATTGGTCATTAAGAGCCCGATGCGTGGGGCCCGCCACGGTTGAGACAGTAGCATCGAAATTCTCTTTCACCATAGTATCTTCAACTTCTCTTCTCTTCGCCATCAACTCCATTTCCACCTCCATGTCATCACTCTCACCTGAAAGACTTTCTCGAACTCCTCTTTTTGTCCCTGCAATCTTTTCTTTCCCCTTTGATGTGCCTTCATTTCTTGGAATCCTTCTCCATTTCTTTCCTGTAAAATGTTTTGCACAAGCAGGTGCATTATCTGACCTTTGTTCTTCATCCTCCTTATTACTTTTTAGAGCATTTACACTTTGTGCATTAACATCAATATCAACCTCTTTATTGACTCTCCCGTACTTCATGTCCATCATCATTTGAGGGGATTTCACTATTTGATAAAACATGGGTAGTAGCATTATTATTATCGGAACTTGCATGATCAAACTCACGTATGACCACTGATGACATTTTATCCATGACAACCCTTATTTGTGATTTTGATACTTCCTTGTCAACTTCTTTAGGTTTGGATATTCATAGTTTTCTAGCACAGCTCTTTTCTTGGCCCTTTGGCTCTTGTTTATCCCCTTCATTTCTAAATTTCCATGGTGAGGCCTTCAACCATTCACCATATTTCTTCTGCGGCGACTCTTCTCCAAAAAACTCCTCACAATCTTTGGTACCATGTCCCAATTTACCACAATAATAGCAGAATAAGGGGAGTTTTTCATATTTTACCTCAGCAAAATATTCTTGCCCGCCTCTCATCTTCAACTTGATTTTTTGAGTTAATGGTTTCCGAGCGTCGATTAAAACCCTAATCCGCAGAGATTTATCAATCTCCATAGAATCCCATTTATCCAACTGAATAAAAGAGCCCATTTTCTTGCCGATCATTGTAGCATTTGTGTCATTATACCCCCCTTTAAAAGGTAAATCATAAACCCTAACCCATATTGGGATATAAGAAAGTTTAATGTCAGAGGGTTTTCTTTTACCTGGAATTTCTCCCAAGAGAAGAGCGTATTTGTCAAAGTGCCATGGTTGTCCTTCTAGTACCTAGAAAGGGATGGAACTAGTGCAAAACGTCTAACAACGTTACTTGGGTCTTCGAATCTGTGTCTAGCTCTATCGACCCGATGCAGTCCGAGAATGCGAGTCTATCGACTCGGCTCTACGCCCCATACCCGGTGTGGATGGCTTCAATGCCTTTTTCTTCAAGCAACACGGCCAATTGTCAAAAGAGATGTTTATAAGGTTTGTCTTGAGCTTCTTTAATCATGGTGAGCCTTTAAAACAGTGGAACCTCACCTCCATTACTCTTGTTCCTAAAGTTCAGAATCCAAGTTATGCCAGGGATTTCAGACCAATTGCTTGTTGCACTTTGGTGTACAAGCTTGTTTCTAAGATCATTACTGCCAGAATGGCGGTGGTTATTGGTGAGGTTAGAAATGAGGCTCAAGCTGGGTTCATTCCTGGAAAACGTATGTGACCAAGTCGTCAGTATGCACCCCTATGTCGCAGTTCTTCTTTCAACCTTCATTCTGTTAACTGCCCCTTATTAAATTCAGGTTAAAATCTGCTCATATCTTTCAACCTACTCGGCATACTGGGCTGCACCGCATAGCAACCAGCAAGCTAGAAACTGGAAAGTGGCCCATAGAACATAACATCTCAGCCAGCTTCTTAGGGAAACCCTTCCGAACTTATCACCAGATTGAATTGCTGAAAATCTGACATCCACTTCATGTGCCGAGCCTGCTTTCACGTTGATTGTGTTTTAAAAAAAAAATGAGGTTTATTATCAGTATGAAAACTCACCCTCTTACTTACCTAGTAAGTAAAGTCGTCGGTACTTCACTGATCTCCTAGGCTGACCGCCTACCTTTCGTATTCCATTATCTATAGAATAAGAGAAGAACTCATTCGGCATTGCCTCTTTATTCCGCATCTACTAAAAAAAAAGAGTAGCTTACTAAAAGTGAGCTGCCAAGAAACTTCGATTCCGTTCAAGTGCAAAAATCCCCGTCGAGGACTAAGGTAAAGGACTTTTCTCGGAAAGATATAGTTTACAAGATCGATCCTTAACTCACTGATCGGAGTGGCAAGGAAAGGTGTTCCACAAAAATATATAGATATCATCAAGGATATGTATGAGGGGGCAACTACGAGTGTGCGGACTACGGTGGGGATGACAGAAGAGTTTCCTATTACGATCGGAGTGCATCAAGGTTCTGCACTTAGTCCCTTTCTCTTTGCCCTAGTCATGGACGAACTAACGAGGTCAATTCAAGATGATATACCATGGTGTATGATGTTTGCGGATGATATTGTGTTGATTGATGAGACAAAGGAAGGTATTGAGAGAAAGTTGGAATTGTGGAGGCATACATTAGAAGCCCGGGGTTTTAGATTGAGCAGAAGTAAGACGGAGTATATGGAGTGCAAGTTCAGTGGGGTTACAAGCAGTGAGGCGAGGGCGGTCACTTTGGATAGCAAAGTGGTTCAAGGATCGAACGTCTTCCGTTACCTAGGATCCATTATCCAAAAGGATGGAGAACTGGATGGAGACGTGGCTCATAGAATTAACGCGGGTTGGTTAAAGTGGAAAAGCGCCACCGGATTCCTTTGTGATTCCGGCATTCCCCAAAGCTTGAAGGGAAAGTTATACCGTACCGCAATTAGGCCTGCTTTGTTATATGGCACCGAATGTTGGGCGGTGAAACAATGCCACGTTCATAAGATGAACGTGGCGGAGATGCGTATGTTGCGGTGGATGTGTGGCCACACAAGGAAGGACCGATTAAGAAATGAAGTGATCCGGGAAAAAGTTGGAGTTGCATCCATTGAAGAAAAGATGAGGGAGAATCGGTTAAGATGGTTTGGTCATGTGAAAAGGAGATCAGGTGATGCACCGGTGAGAAGAATTGAAGAGTGGAGGAGTAACCAAATTGTAAGGGGTAGGGGAAGACCTAAGATGACTTGGATGAAGGTAATTGAAAGTGATATGAGGTTACTTGGGATTGAGGAGAGCATGACGTTGGATAGAAGTGGGTGGAGGGGCAGTATCCATGTGGAGGAAGGGGTGTGATAAGTGCATTTATTTGTTTAAAACCTTTTGTTGAAAACCTCTTTTAAAACTTGTTGGTGCAAACCTGGTTTTCAAAAAAAAAAAAAAAAAAACTTCTTTAAAAATTCTTAAAAAAAAAAAAAAAACCTTTTTATCACTCTTGTCGATGCCATCTCGTCTGGTAACGGTTTCAGTTGACGATTCATGTTAGCCGACCCCAAATCACTTTGGGAATAAGGCTTAGTTGTTGTTGTTGTATTTGTTTGAACCTTTTCATGTAAGTGATTGTGTTACACCTATTAATGCATGCATGTGGTTCTTTGTTTTTAGTAAGTGTTATTGTTATCACTTATCAGCATTAGTATTTTCGTCCGTCCTGATAGTCTAAATAAATAGTAATAATGAAATAGTAGATGTAGTTGTGAGGTGATGAATGATATTATGCTGTAGCTTAGCACAATCAGTGTGATTTGACTCGAGCTAAATGAGTTTTAACTTTTAATTCAGTTTAAGGATAATTTCAGTTCAGATCAGTATAGGGAAGTCAACACTCTTTAGGTCATTTCTAGGCAATTCTGTTGCCAGTATGGGTAAACCCAGGTTTTTATCCCGTATGCTGATTTTCTGACATGGTTCATGTGTTATGATTGGTGACAGGTCAAGTCATTAAGGGGTGGGAAATTGGCGTTAAAACAATGAAGAAGGGTGAACATGCTATTTTGACAGTTCCTCCGGAGTTGGCATATAATGAAACTGGCTCACCTCCTACCATTCCGCCAAGTGCTACCTTGCAATTTGATGTTGAGCTCCTATCTTGGGTTAGTGTGAAGGATATTTGCAAGGATGGTGGGATCTTTAAGAAGATTCTGACTGAAGGACAGAAGTGGGAAAATCCAAAGGATGCTGATGAGGTGTTTGGTATGCTACTACTCAATTTGCTTGATGTGTTATTTTCTTAATCCCATTCACCTCAGTTGTTGATTCAGCTATCTCTATTTTGTTGTGCAGTGAGATATGAAGCTCATCTTGAAGATGGAACACTTGTTGGCAAATCTGATGGTGTTGAGTTCACTGTTAGTGAAGGTGTGCCTAATTAAGAATTTATAGTATCTTACTAGAATTCGTTTCTTAAACATGTGGATGTGGATGTGGATGTGGATGTGGATGTTGATGATGTATTGGTTATTTATTATTCTCACAGGTCATTTCTGCCTTGCATTGTAAAAGGCTGTAAAAACTATGAAGAAGGGTGAGAAGGTTCTTCTGACTGTGAAGCCACAGTGTAAGCTTTTATCACCAAGAGCTACGAGTATTTCTGTAAAATTGAAACATAAATTATTTTGTATTCATTGTCACTCTTCATTGCAGATGGGTTCGGAGAGCAGGGTAAGCCAGCAACTGGTGATGGAGCTGCTGTTCCTCCAAACACAATGCTTGATATCACTCTTGAGTTGGTATCATGGAAAACCATGTCGTATGTAACTTATGACAAGAAGATTGTGAAAAAGAGACTGAAGGAAGGGGAAGGATATGACTACCCTGACGAGGGAGCTATTGTAAGATGTGAGTAAGGGGGTGCCCTTATAATATTTTGATAGAGCTAGTTCTTGCATTGGCTGACAACAGAACTTTTTTCTGTAGTGAAAATTATTGGGAAGCTCCAAGATGGTACTGTCTTTTTAAAGAAGGGTCACGAAGATGGCGATGAGCCTTTTGAATTTAAGGCATATGAAGGTAAATCTCTTTGTTCACTTGGGCTTCTTCTCTGGCTCTTTACAATTATTTTTTAACAACTGAATAGAATTCCCATCATCTATCTGCACAGAACAAGTTACTGAGGGGCTTGATAGAGCTGTATTGAAAATGAAGAAAGGCGAAGTGGCTCTGTTGTCGATTGGCCCAGAATATGCCTTTGGCTCTTCAGAGTCCAAGCAGGACTTGGCTGTGGTTCCTCCCAACTCTACAGTGTATTATGAAGTAGAATTGCTATCATTTGAGAAGGCCGAGGTTCTGAAGGTATCTTAATCTGAATAGTGCAGCTTGTAAGCTGAAGTTGAAAGAATATACTTAGGGCTATGATTAGGTTATATAAACAACTGACGTAGGAAGGTTAGCGGATAAGTTCGACGAAGAAGTTCGTCAAAATAGCCTGAATTGATTTCTACTAATCAGGCCTCCGGAGTGAGATTGCTTATTATAATACCTTTTTGGAAGCGAAACGGGTCAACGAGTCAAACTCACCGCTGTGCTGTGACCGATAGGCTTTTTAAGCCATCCGAGTTCGTTTAGGGCCCGAAAACAGCATTTTAATTATTTTCGGATTTTATTATTTCATTATTTCCATATTAGGGTTTTGTTTTAACTATTTAAACATTATTAGGTCATCATTAGGAGGCAGTTTTTCATCTTTAATAATATTTTTGAGTTTTTACTCTTTTCTGGTGGATTCCGGAGTTTCTACAGATTTATCGCTTGTAAATCTGTTTGTTCTTGTTAAAGATTAGCGCTTGCTTTTATTTGAATCTTTCCGACTGCGTCAGGTGGTATTAGAGCAGGCTTTCTCCTGTTTCTTTTCGTATCATGAACAGCCATGGGAGAACCAGTGAACAGAGCAGATCTTGAAGGAGTTACCGCGGCTTTTACCACGGCCACTAGAGGAAAAAAGCCCAAGGGCTGCGGTCAAAAGGGGCCCAAGGGCTGCGTTTTTTGACCGCAACCATTGGACTAGCAGCCCTTGGCATTTAGGAAGGGCTGCGGTTTTTAACCGCAGTCCTTGACGCGTTAAGGGCTGCGGTCAAGGCAAAAACCGCAGCCCTTGGTGGGTTAAGGGTTGCGGTTATGGGCCAAAACCGCAGCCCTTGTGACCCAAAAAAATTAAAAAAAAAATTATTTTTTTTTTTTGCATTTTTTTGTCCTAAATGTTCCCAAACAGTTATATATATATATTAGTATCATAAATTATGTTTTTTTACACAAATATAGAGAAAACAATAACTGAATTACATTAGTTTGAGGTTGCCCTCAAGTGTTCGAATTGCAATACATGAGCAGGATCACAAACACAAACTAGCATTACAACAACTCCACCAAGACTAGCATCCGGATCCCTCGAAAGCAACTTCTCTGGAGATGATAGAACCTGGGCAAATAAAACCAAAATCGATATAATTTGGAGGTGAACCGGGGGGTGTCGGGGGCGGCGGGGGTGTTGGGGTCTTTGCCGGGCGGTGGGGGCCGGGAGGTGTAGCGGGGTGCGGGCGGCGACAGGGGGTACGGGGCTGGGGTGGGGTGTAGCAAGGGGGGCAGCAGGGGGGAGCAGGGGGGTCTTTGGGGTAGGGGTGTCTGCTTGGGCGGTGGGGGGGTGTAGCGGGGGGGGGGGTGCGGGGGCGCCAGGGGGTGGGCGGGGTGAGGGTGGGGTGTAGCGGGGGGGGGTGCGGGGGCGGCGGGGGAGTCTTGGGCTAGGGTGGGGGGTGGGGGTGTAGCGGGGGAGGGGGGGGGGGGCTTAAAACGATGACTAAATGCTCGAACTTTGGCTTAAAACGAATAGCGTGAATGTTGTAGCATGAAACTTTTGATACTAAAAAAGTACACAGAGAAAAAGAAAAGAAGAAAAAGAATAGACTAAAAATTTGACAATATCAGATAATAATTGTAATACTTTGGTATTCAACAAGTAAAGTGTAGCTAAAACAACAAATTCATTTCAATGTATGTCTAATAGAACTTATAAACATTCAACCTATAAAGTAATAGGCAAAAGAAGAAAAAAATCATGACGACATCGAAGAATGATGGAGAAATGTAATGTGTAAAAAATATATCAATATGCAGCTAATCTTTTTTTCTTGAAAGCTAATTTTTGAGCACGGATTCAAGCAATTACAATTTACAAGTCGTTAACACTAAAGACCCAGTATAAAGAAACACATCGTCAGATGAAGGCATGAAGCTTACAATTCCTGGAGACAAGACTAAGATATAATTACAGAAACAAGAAAAACACATACCTAGGATACATGAAGCTAGTTTGATCCTGGCCACAAAAATATTCCTAAAGCATCTGGGGATGGTACTCTAGCATCTGTTTACTTCCACGGATAATTATTTATAGTGGTTACTATCATGTCAAACCAATAACCACTAATATTATATTTCAAACATACCCAATTTTTTTTGCATTTTTAGTCCTAAATGATCCCCAAACAGTTATATATATATATCATTTTCAATTACAAATTATGTTTTTTATACAAATATAAGAAATTTACAAAAATATAGATGCTAAAATATTGGGGTCGGGGGGGCGGGGGGTGGGAAGGGGGCAAAGGGGCTGGGAAGGGGGTGTGCGGGGGGCGGGGGGCTGTGTGGGGGGGGAGTTCAGCAGGGGGAGGGTGGCAGGGGGCCGGGGAGACCGGGCGGGGAGGAGTGCAACCTGGGGCGGCAAGATTCAAGAATGGGGGGGGTCGGGGGAGTGCGGGGGTGTGCAGGGGGAATTGCAGGGCGGGGGGAGTAAAGGCGAGGCATGCTTATTATCATAAATTTACAACTATTTTATGCACTACTATATACCTTTACTCTTTTTGTCCATAGTTAATTGTTATGCTGTTCTAATCTCCCATAACTGAGTTTTTTGACATGATTAAACAAAAAAAAAAGTTCTCTACTTACCCCAAATGTAGTTGAAAATGAATCAACAAACTTAGATGATTATAATAGTTTGTCAAATTACATTTGATGACACTAAATGCATAAGATTACATTATACCATCATGTTTCTGCATGAATCAAGAGACAAAAAACCATGAAAACATCTATTAATTGCTTATTAGGCCAACAAATCACACAAATATCAAGCCGTAACCACTTAGATGCATAGTAGGCCAAGAAATCCCACAAAAACCATTAACTAACTAATGTTCACCAACTTTATGCATGAAACAATCAATCAATGCCAAAACGATTCAATAATACCAACACCATGATCCCAAAGGGGCTACAATGCCCATACTAATTCCTCGAACAATCATCTTCAACTAAGGGGAAAAGGGGGATAAATAAGGTTCATCCTCGAACAATCAACTTCGAATAGGATGGTTCTAATTTCTAAAACATAATCGGAAAAAGAATTCTAAGATAAGTTAATAGAAGGGGGATAAATAGAAGGATGAGATGGTCTGAGATTGAGTACCTGATCAGTCTTATCCTTGGCAATAACGTCAACAAATGCAGCATCTTTAAGCATCTGATAAAGATAAGTTACATGATTGTTAATATTATGAAATCATGACAACTACAAAGCAAAACGTAAAGAAAGAACATCCAATCTAAGCCAACAGGGGGGGTGTGTGCAGGGGTTGTGTGGGGGGGTGTGTGCGGGGTTGTGGGAGGGGGGTGTGTGCGGGGTTGTGGGAGGGGGGTGTGTGCGGGGTTGTGGGGGGGAGGGTGTGCGGGGTTGTGGGAGGGGGGTGTGTGCGGGGGCCGTGGGAGGGGGGTGTGTGCGGGGGGCGTGGGAGGGGTGCGTGTGCGCAGGGGGGTCCGTGCATGGGGGTGGTGTGCGGGGGTTGTTTAGGGGATGGGGGTGCTACAGCAGTAGGTGGGGGGGCTGTGGAGCAGGGGGTCTGTGCATGGTAGGGGTTGTGTACAAGGGATGTGGAAGGGGGGTGTTTATGCAGGGGCTGTGGGAGGGGTGTGTGCTGTGGGAGGGGGGTGTGTGTGCAGGGGCTCTGGGAGGGGGATGTGTGCTAGACATGTATTATATTGACGTTGGAAGGTGGGGATGTGTTCTTGATGTTTCTTGCGGAGTGTATATATCTATATCTACCTCATGTAAACATACAAGACCCTAAATAAGATTCAGGAAAGTTTCGAAACATTTACAAAGTATTACCCCAAATGTATCGAAAGGCTTTAAGTGAAGCTATTTGCATATCACAACTAAATGCTCATAATACATTAATCCAAGAAAATTTAAGCACAGATGACGCGACAAAAAATGTAATTTCACCATACAACTAAACCAAACAACATCATCCCAACACATGCCAACCAAATAACAAAACAACCCAATACTCAATATTACAAGAAGCATACTTTAACTTCAGAAGACCAATGATCAAGAGCTGTAAGCGCACACGGAATAATCAAAGCATACATTTCGCCCAAATGCGGATGCTCAACCTGCAACCACCAATACCACATTCATCAATTCTATTTAAACCTCAAATTACTATTGACATAATAGAAATTTCATTAAAAAGATTTCAAAAAAGAAACCTGTGAGACAAACCATCTAAGCTGATAAGCAGCAACAATGGCGTAAGCAAGAGGAGTACTAGCAGACGCAACAGATATTTCATCAACATGGGGGGAGTGGGGGGAGTGCAGCAGGGGGGAGGGTTGGCGGGGGCTGGGGAGGATGGGCAGGGGGGGAGTGCAGCAGGGGGGCAGCAATGGGGGGGGGAAGCATGTTTCTTCATTCAAGTAGAAAAACTCAGGTGTCTGCAACACGATAAGAGCATGTTCTTTCAAAATTTACCACCTCAAATCTTGAATTTAAGATAGCTAAAAAGAGGTGCGAGATCGAAGATACTATACAAAAATACTTCACAAAGCAACTATAACCTAATCCAGACCAGATAATGAAGAGACAGAACAAAAACATTTTGAGACACTTTATTATATAATAGCCGTCATGGAAAGGTCTAGATGAGTTATAATATACATTTTAGAAATAATATCAATCATAACATATAAACAAATTGAGTGTAGCAAAAGTATATGATGGAAGATCAGAACGAATATTTTAAAAATGGGATGTACTACGTTTGCAAGTGGGAGTAGTGTGGTAATAATTTAACTGCGGCGAGTCGCGCGATTGGGTGAACAGATTTGTTTCTATCAGATGCTGACTAGTATATCTGTCATAGCTGCCAATTTCTCCACTCCTCATAACCTAATCAGTATTAGTAATTAGTCTTCACCCCACATGAATAAGGAGCTAATTATTTTGCCTAATACTAATTAGTCTTCACCCCACATGAATAAGGAGCTATATTTAACCTAATACTAATTAGTCTTCACCCCACATGATAAGGATCCCAGGATCCGAAGTTGACAATGATTCCATCAACAGCCACATTAGCACTAAAATTATCAAATACAGAATGTATGTAATCCTGCCGCAGCAAAAGGCAGAACAAAATTAATTAATTAATTAGAGTAGCTTTTTGGATCCTAAGAAAGATTAAATAAACCTTTGTGCATTGGCGAGGAATGAGGATGAATAGTTTAAGGACCGTATAAAGTATTTACTAATAAAAAGGATAGCATCTTCCATGGTACCATTAACTGCTAACTGCTATGTTAGAAACTACCATAAACCCTTTGAAAAAATTGTACATCGATCGTCAGACACAAGCTTCAGCTTGCCACTCATCAAAATACAGAACCTAAGTCTTAGTAATTAGTAGGATAAATTAGAGTTCTAAACATATGAAAGTCAATAGACAAAAAGCAACTTACATTGAAACCTTCATTTCTCAGTATCTAACCACCCTTCAAGGTAAGGACTCTAATTACTTAACTTAATTCATGTAGCTCCACAAACCTTACATATGCTAACTTATCCAATAACCGTCTTCATACTATCAACCATGGATAGCACCCTAAAATGCTTCCATATCTCACAAATAGACTCTAGAATACAGTTTTCCCCCACAATAACAATCAAAATGCAGCCTTAAATAAATCAAACAGTAACTCAAATCTCCGAAAGTTCGCTCTAACAGAATACATTCATTCAATTGAATTCAAACCACCATAACAATTAAGAAACCACATATACCAAACACAAAATCACAAAACTTCCAAAACACATCAAAATGTACCATTTCTACCTAAAATCACACTAAAAACAACAACAAAAGCTGATAAAAAATTCAACACACAACTATCCAATTATAGCAAAAAAAAATTAGGAGAGAGAAAATGACGAACTGACCATCAGAGCATCGATTCTTAGAGAGAGAAACAGTGCCAGAATCGATTGCTGATAATCGATTGCGCCGACAATCTATCCTTATCTTTACCGTTCAATCCTTTCGAAGTCGACGGCGACAATCTATCCTCAAATTCTTTTTTTTACGCAAACTTCAATCAAAATCACTCACTTCTTCACTCACTAATTTTCCACTTATCACGATAAAATCTTCAATAATCGTTAACTTCGAGCTCGATTGATTCTTAAGTTGTGACTGATACAAACGAAATTCGAGAAAAGGAAAAAAAAAAGATAAATTCACAGAAAATGGAGGATGAAACGAAGAAAACCTAATTAAGAACCCTAAGATTCGGGAATAATGAAGTTTGAGATTGATGAATTTAAATTAGGGTTCTTGTTGATCGAAAGAGAGTGAATCGGCGAAAAGGGAGGAGAGAGATTATGGTTTAGGAGAGATAAAGGACGAGGTGAGAGAGAGAGAGAGGCGGGTGTGAGTGTGACTTAGGGTTAGTCTATTATTTTCGCTGTTTGAGGAATGATGAAGTAAGGAGGAGGTGGGATTATTACAAACGCGGGAGGAAAAGAGTGATAAAGCCCAAGGGCTGCGGTCAGGCCCAAAATCGCTGCCCTTAAGTGAAGGGCTGCGGTCAGGCCTTTAACCGCAGTCCTTTAATACATAAAGGGCTGCGGTTTTGGGCCTGACCGCAGCCCTTCATTTAAGGGCTACGGTTTTGGACTTGACCGCAACCCTTTTGTTGCAGCATTTGACGTTTTTTCCTCTAGTGGGCCCTTACTGCTTTGACTGATTAGATGAATGCGTTAACTACGCAGATGAACAACATGCAGAACAATATTGATCAAGGAGGAGACAGGAGAGGGGAACAGAATAAAGTTCCACGGGGAAGAGGCAAACGAACTGTCGTGGCAGATAGTTCGAGTTCTGAGGAAGAAGATCCTTTCGAAGAAGAACGTAGCGATGAAGGTAATCATCATCATAAACATGATTATCGAGTGAAAGTAGATATCCCTTTGTTTTATGGAACCATGGGAGTGGAGGAATTTCTGGATTGGAAGATTGATATCGATAGATTCTTCGAAGTCATGGAGGTTCCTGAAAATAAACATGTTAAGATGGTGGCGGTTAGGTTAAAGAGCACCGCTGCTGTTTGGTGGGATAAGCTGGTTGTACAGAGGCAGAGACAAAGAAAGGGGCCAGTTAAGACCTGGCGACGAATGAAACAGTTAATGTTGGAGCGGTTTTTACCGGAAGATTATGAGCAGATTCTGTATAAGATGTATATAGAATGTGTTCAAGAAAAGAGGACTATGACAGAATATACAGCAGAGTTCCTCCGATTTTCTGAACGCAATGACTTAGGAGAATCCGAGAGTCAGAAAGTGGCTCGATATATTAGTGGTTTGAAGAATTCCCTGCAAGAGAAGATGTGCTTGCAAACTGTGTGGACTGTTGCTGAGGCATCTAGTTTGGCTTTAAAGGCGGAGCAGATAGAGAAATCCCCTCGAAATTTCTCATCTTTCAAACGATATTCACCCCAGAGTAATTTTGATTCTGGCGGTGAGAAGGAGAAGAGTGTCGTGACTAAGGCATCTGGCGCTGCAAATAAAGGAGGTTTTAGTAGTGCACCGCAAGGAAAGTCAACTGTCCAGAAGCACAACAATCCTTATACCAAGCCCAGTGGGGACACTTGCTATCGTTGCAACGACAAAGGTCACCGATCCAATGTTTGCCCAACTCGGAGAGTCACTGCTATCTTAGAAGGAGATGGAGAGGAGCTTGAAAGAGAAAACGATGAGTATGTAGATGCGGAGTTTGCAGAGGAGGAATCTGACGACAGAATTAGCTTTGTGCTGCAAAGGGTCCTGTTAACTTCTAGGGATGAGGGCCAGCGCAAGAATCTATTTAAGACTCATTGTTCCATTCAGAACAAGGTATGCAACTTGATTGTGGATAATGAAAGCACGAAGAATCTGGTGTCCCAGAAACTGGTAGAATTTTTTAAGCTGCCCACAGAACCCCATGAGAAGTCATACGCCTTGGGCTGGGTCAACAAGGGGTCACAAGTCCGGGTCACAATGACTTGCAGAGTTCCCATCTCCATAGGGAAACACTACAAGGAAGAGGTAATTTGTTATGTTCTTGATATGGATGTTTGTCATATTTTACTTGGTAGACCTTGGCAGTTTGATAATGATGTGACTTATCGGGGAAGGGATAATGTGATGATGTTTACTTGGGGATCCCATAAAATTGCTATGGCTCCTGTTTTGAATTTTGATCATAAGGCAGGGGGGAAGAAAACCAGTTTCTTAGTAATGACTTACAATGACAGAGAACTTGATGATGTTGTAAAAGAAACTGATTTTTTCTGTCCCGTAGTGGTTAAGGGGTTGTTAAGTGCTGCAAAAGAAGAAACCTCGATTCTTGTAGAAGTATTGGAGATATTAGAGGGTTTCAAAGAATTAATTATTGATGAGTTACCGAATGATTTACCTCTCATGCGTGACATACAACATCAGATTGATTTGATTCCTGGTTGTAGCCTACCAAACCTTCCCCACTATCGTATGAGTCCTAAAGAGAATGAGATTTTGAGGAAGCAGATTGAGGATTTATTGAAGAAAGGGTTCATTCGGGAGAGTATGAGTCCCTGTGCAGTTCCTGTTCTTTTAGTCCCTAAGAAAGGAAATCAGTGGCGGATGTGTGTTGACAGTAGGGCCATCAATAAGATAACTATCAAGTATCGCTTCCCTATCCCCCGATTGGAAGATATGCTTGATGAATTGTCAGGTTCTAAGGTGTTTTCGAAGATAGATCTGCGTAGTGGATATCATCAGATTCGAATTCGACCTGGAGATGAGTGGAAGACAGCTTTTAAGAGCAAGGATGGATTGTATGAGTGGTTAGTGATGGCATTCGGTTTGTCAAACGCACCTAGCACTTTCATGCGGTTGATGAATCAAGTCCTTCGTCCTTTTACTGGCTCTTTTGTAGTGGTTTATTTCGATGATATTCTGATTTACAGCAAGAACAAGAAAGATCATCTGGAGCATGTGAATCAGGTGCTGCAAGTTTTACAAGAGAACAAACTGTACACTAATATGAAAAAAGTGCACATTTTGTACCAGCAAATTGCTCTTCTTGGGCTTTGTTGTTGGTTCCGAAGGAATTCCGGTGGATGAAGAAAAGGTGAGTGCAATCAGAGATTGGCCCACACCTACATCAGTGACTGAAGTTCGTAGCTTCCATGGCCTAGCAACTTTTTACAGGAGATTCATCAGGGATTTTAGTACCATTACCGCACCGATAACTGAATGCTTGAAGAAAGGAAAGTTCCATTGGGGAGATGAGCAGGAAAGGAGTTTTTCTTTGATTAAAGAGAAACTATGTAGTGCCCCGGTACTAGCCCTTCCTGATTTTGACAAGGTGTTTCAAGTTGAATGTGGTGCCAGTGGGGTGGGTATTGGAGCTGTTCTGTCTCAAGAGAAGAGGCCCGTGGCTTATTTCAGTGAAAAATTGAGTGACGCTAGGCAGAAATGGAGTACTTATGATCAGGAGTTCTATGCGGTGTTTAGGGCACTACGTCAGTGGGAGCATTATCTGGTTCAGAGGGAGTTCATTCTCTTCACTGACCATCAGGCACTGAAGTTCCTTCACAGCCAAAAGGTGATCAATAAGATGCATGCTCGGTGGGTGAGTTTTCTGCAAAAATTCACATTCATCATACAACATAAATCTGGCGCCCTCAACAAGGTGGCAGATGCGTTGAGCAGGTGAGCTTCCTTACTCATCACTTTAGCTCAAGAGATCGTGGGTTTTGAATGCTTGAAGGAGTTGTATGAGGATGATGCTGAGTTCAAGGAGTTATGGGCCAAGTGCAGCAAAGGGCAGCCTAGCGCGGACTTCCATATTTGAGATGGCTACCTTTTCCGAGGTGATCAGTTGTGCATCCCTTGTTCTTCCTTGTGAGAAAAGTTGATCAGGGATCTTCATGGAGGTGGCCTTGGGGGTCATTTGGGGAGGGACTAGACCATTGCGGGTTTAGAAGAGAGGTTTTATTGGCCTCACTTGCGGAGAGATGCTGGCGCCATAGTCCGCCTATGCCATGCCTGTCAAGTGTCCAAAGGTCAGTCTCAAAATACTGGTCTTTATATGCCTTTACCTATTCCTGATGACATTTGGCAAGATCTGGCGATGGATTTTGTGTTGGGTTTGCCTCGTACTCAACGAGGCGTGGATTCTGTTTTTGTGGTTGTTGATCGTTTCTCGAAGATATCCCATTTCAGCGCTTGTAAGAAGACTGTTGATGCTTCAAATGTGGCCAAGCTTTTCTTCAGGGAGGTGGTCAGACTTCATGGTGTTCCTACTTCTATCACTTCGGATAGGGACACCAAGTTTCTTAGCCATTTCTGGATCACTCTTTGGCGGATGTTTGGGACGGCGCTGAACAGGAGTTCTACAGCTCATCCACAGACAGATGGTCAGACTGAAGTCACTAACAGGACACTGGGGAATATGATTCGCAGTATTTGTGGCGACAAACCAAAACAGTGGGATTTGGCTTTACCCCAGGTGGAGTTTGCTTATAACAGTGTTGTACACTCGACTACAGGGAAATCACCATGTTCTGTGGTTTACACCTCTGTTCCTAGGCATGTGGTTGATCTGATTAAGCTTCCTAGGAGTCCTGGAGTTAGTGTAGCTGCTGGAAATATGGCAGAAGAGATTGTTGCTGTCAAGGAAACTGTGAAGGCTAAGTTACAAGCTACTGGGCAGAAAAATAAAGCTGCTGCTGATAAACACAGGAGAACCAAGATTTTCAATGTAGGAGATGATGTGATGGTGTTTTTGCGCAAAGAGAGGTTCCCCGTTGGTACCTACAGTAAATTGAGGCCACGCAAGTATGGCCCGTTCAAGGTGACTCGCAAGATTAATGACAATGCCTACGTGGTAGTCCTTCCGAGTGATATGAACATCTCCAACACTTTCAATGTGGCTGACATTTATGAGTACCATGCAGATGAGGCTCTTTATGAAGATACGAACTCGAGGTCGATTTCTTTGGAGGTGGAGGAGACTGACGTAGGAAGGTTAGCGAATAAGTTCGACGAAGAAGTTCGTCAAAATAGCCTGAATTGATTTCAACTAATTAGGCCTCCGGAGTCAGATTGCTTATTATAATACCTTTTTGGAAGCAAAACGGGCCAACGAGTCAAACTCACCGCTGTGCCGTGACCGATAGGCTTTTTAAGCCATCCGAGTTCTTTTAGGGCCCGAAAACAGCATTTTAATTATTTTCGGATTTTATTATTTCCTTATTTTCGTATTAGGGTTTTGTTTTAACTATTTAAACATTATTAGGTCATCATTAGGAGGCAGTTTTTGATCTTTAATAATATTTCTGAGTTTTTACTCTTTTCTGGTGGATTCCAGAGTTTCTACATATTTATCGCTTGTAAATCTGTTTGTTCTTGTTAAAGATTAGCGCTTGCTTTTCTTTGAATCTTTCCGACTGCGTCAACAACACTTCACTTTAAATGGAATAAACAGAAAACCTACTCTAACTTTGTCATCTTTCGATTGCTTTCGTTTTTCAATTACAGAATTATGCAATTATTTGAATCATTCTTGAATAACGCCTTCGTATTTTTGAATTAATCCTAATCCTATTTTGGTTTTTTTAGATGGTTGCACGCAATGCTAACAAAGCTAGGATTGCATCTCTTCGCCGGAAAATCCTCTATGTGGCAAGGAGGAGAGGATACAAGTGCATTAGTGGTGAAGTTGAAGCTCAGATTGCGTCAATAAAAAGTCATCAACTACCACTTGATCTTCCTTCCCTCGACTATGTCCTCCAGATGATTGGGCAACTAAATCATTATATTCTTGGATTCCGACAACTTAAGATAGATATGCTGGATATGAAGCACGAGAAACTTACTTTACTGATAATGAAGAAATACAGATAAAAAAAAGGCCTATTCTGAAGCGTGGGAAAGGAAAAGGAAACAAACTGGAGCAGTGTCTGAAGAAGCAATTAGCTTGTGACTCACTGTGCGTCAAGAAGCTCAGTGAACTTGCCTCTTCTATTCTTGAGGCCACAATTGGCTATATGTTGTATGTTGTCGAGGTCGGTCTGGAGACTCTTGATGTTTGGAATTATGGTGATTATTCCATTGGAAGGATAATGATTAAACAACTGGGTTGGAATGGAAGGATGAGGCTTGTGATGGATGGTTGGGATGATGATGCTCTAGATGAGATCATAGAGCAGTCTGAGGCTAATATATTGAATTTCAAATTGGATTATGATTTCGTTAATCGCAGTGAGCACTCAAGTGATGATAAAAAATGGTCGGATGCTGAGAATGAGAAATTTGTGTTTGAAAGCTCTGATGATGAGGAATAACTGGAGTTGCATTGATGAAGATACTGAAAAGAGAGAATTTTTGCAATTACTCCCTAAATCACTCCCTAACAAGAATTATTGCAATTACTAAAGATACTTTGTTTTGGTATTCATGGTAAATATCATTGATTCTCTACTTGAATCACTCCCTAAATCATGCTATTAGTATGTAATCTTGTTACTCCATATCTTGTTTTCCTAATATGTAGATACTACTCTGTTTGGGTAATCATGGTATATCTCCTAAACAGTCTCGTTTCTGAGATTTTGGAGGCCCAAGGGCAAACCTACATATTAGGGCCCTAATTAGGTCTAAATTTTTTTAATGTTTGATTTTTCGGTCCAGACCGAAAAAATAAACAGTTGTTTGGTCCGTATTTTTTGAAGTTTTGATTTTCGGTCCGAACCGGGAATAATTTTCTTTGTTGGCTTTTACATAACTTCGATAGAAAATTTAATTTAACAATATTTTTATGTACTTTTTATGGATATTACATCAAAAAATTATTATTATATAATAATTCTTGGTCGAAAAATGAAGTAATAAAATTCAGAATATGTAAAACCTTAAAAAATCGAAAAAAGAAAAAGAGAAAAGAGAGAAATTACCCAAAAATTTTGAGTGTTTGGCATTGAATTAGAAAACAAGTGGGAGAATTGAATAAGAAACTGAATTTGATTGGAGTTATAGGTTGAAGAGTAAGCGTAATTCTCGGCCGCATTTGCAGTATTGCAGTGATTTTTTTTTTTCCTTTTTTTTCTACTTTTCCTTTTATTCTCTCTTTTGCTTTTACTTATTTGGGCGTTGTGTTTTGGGGCCCTAGGCACCTGCCCCTCTCGCCTAGGCCCAACGACCCTGCTCCTAAATTTTCTACCTTGTTTTCCTTGTTTTCCTAATATGTAGATACTCTGTTTTGGTAATCATGGTATATCTCCTCAATTCTCTACTATTCTCAAAAAAATTAAAGTAGTTATTTTCTGTTATAAATAAATTGAAGTAGATTGAAGATTTTTTTATGGAAAAAAATTGGGGAATTTTTGTTTCCCGTTGGAAGATATATAGTGTTAGTATTAATTTGTATTCTTTAAAAACAATATTTTTTAATCCGAGTGAAACTATTCCTTAATTTAATTTTATCTTATTTTTTATTGAAATGAAGATAAAAAAAAAACAAATTCTTCAACATATTAGCATTAAACGTGTTGAAATGAAGATATATATGGAGTATTAGATATGTTTTGCAACTTTTTTATCAACTATGGATAAAGTGTATTTCTAAAGTTCTAAATATTCCTTTCCCTTGTCAAAATAAAGATATATCTTGCAACTCCTTTTTTATCTTGCTATTTTTTCTTAGCATCAATCACAATATCTTTTTCTTTTCTTTTCTTTTTTATTTTTAGGATCAAATGTGAATTTTAGTTTAGTGACATAATTATTTTTCTAAAAAAAGTTTAGTGAAATAGAGAGGTTAAAGATCCACTCAAAAATAAAAAAAAAATAGTTAAAGATTAAATTTGACCCAAAAATAATCAATCTTGCATTTTAATGATAGTTGGGTAGAGGAGAGTGAGAGAGGGTAGAGAATACAGGAAGAAATCCACTACTAGGCGAAACGAGTCATGTGATATGATGATATTAGGCTATTAGCAATGACATCATCTTTTAATCTTTTGATCGCGTTGACAATTTTGTTGAAGAATTTAGAGTATTAAGTGGTTATCGACAAGTTTGATTGGTTTATTATACTTAGGTTAAGGTGTAGTGCAATAAACTAATCGAAACATAAACAATAGGAAAGTAAGACAAGAGCAAAAGCAGTTTGAAATCCGCGAGTCGTGGTCTGTGAGCCGCGACTCGAGTGACCTTGTCAGTGTGGAAACCGCGACTCGTGGTCTGTGGGCCGCGAGTCGCATCAACAAGTCAGGAATCCAAAGCATTGAATGCTGCGACTCGTGGTCCTGTCACCGCGACCGCGGTGGCATGTCAGGAACTCGGGAAAACTGGTTCGCGACTCGCAGGCCGAGGCCGCAACTCACGATTCAGGTCCTGAACCGTTTTCTTACGGTTATTTGGTAGTTTTTGAACGTTGGGTTTGTTTCTATCCTATTGTTCTAAAATACTAGTCCTATACAGGCCCGGTCCTGGGGGTTGTTTTGAGGGGCAACCGCCCAGGGCCCAATAATATTAGGGGCCCAGTTTTAATTTATAACTTGTAATAAAGGCAAGAAACAACAACCATAGTAAACAAAATGAAGTTTGGCTTGGTGATTTGCTTTACACTTGTTAGTCTAGAAGACAAGGGTTCAAATCCCATAAGGATAAAAAGTTTGCTTTTCTATTTTTTTTGTGCAATGGTTTGCTTTTCTATAGTATTAAACTTCTTTTTACATTTTTTATCTACATTTTTCTTTTTATACCCTCTATCCCACAATATTTTTTTTACACTTTTTATTTTTATTAGTCGTACTTACCCTTTGCAATTTTATTTTTGGATACAACCCATTGATATTTTAATCTTTTTTTTCCTCAACAAACATGAACAACCATTCTCTCTTCTCCAAGTAAAATAACCACTTTGCTATCTCTCATATCTACCTAACTACCTTTACTTTCATAAAATAACAATTGATACTAATCCTTTGAAGTTATGTATCTTAATTGGTGTAAGAAGTGATTTTAGACGAAGGAAGTAATTCATTTTACAAGTTCCCATTATTCATTTTAACATCTTTCCCATTTTGACTTTAATACTATTTAGATATGACTTTCACTATTTATTTTGATGTGTGCTTAAGAAAAAACATAGTGTACTTATTTTATCGTGTAATTGTCAGAGGAAGTACTAATTAGTCGCGAAAATTTTGTCTGCCACCATATATAAGAGGCCTTGAGATTTAGTTTCGCCCCGGGCCTATAAAATGTCAGGAACGGCCCTGGTCCTATATGCACGCGATGCGTGCGAAAACAAACAAAAGGTTAATTGCGTAATAATATATACGAAAAATTATTCATAAAGTTCATTGTATATTTTTCTTTTGTTTTTTGAAAGCCAATAAATCAATGATGATGTAAATATTTTGTTAGGATATAATGATAAAAGATGGTGAATTTGTATATTATTACTTAAAGGGTATAAAACGAATTATCATTTTTGGTGTCCCCCTCCTCTTCCTTTATATAATAGAGATACTCTGTTAGAGTATGTTGTAGGATGAGAAAAAACTTTCATATATTGTTCCTCTCAAACTTGCACAACAAAGAAAACCAAAAATCATCATCATTACAAATAATAACTTGTATTTCATTGAAGAATCTTGTTAGTGTGCAACATGATTCTTGTTCTTTCGTTGTATCTCCTGAGTATTTTCCGAGTTACCTGTGCACATTAATAGGGGCGGAATAATACTTTGTGGAAAGCGTTAATTCGCGCCTTAAAAGGTTTTTATAGTCATCTTTGTATCAATTTCCCTACATATTTTTCTAACAAACTTTTGATCGGATTGATAAAGAAGATTAGCTCATGTCATTAACAACCTTTAGATCGTGTTTTTATTCATTCAATTTATTTTTGCACTATATTTCATTTCAGTTCAGTTCAGGTTCATCCAGTTTAGTTCAAGTCCATTCAATTCATAACAGTTCATTTAGTTAAAATTAGTCCAATTATGTTCAATTTAATTATATCCATTCAATTCTGAGTAGTTTAGTTCACGCAATCACGCCTATTTTAGCTCAAAAGAGCAGACTCTTAGCACATGAAACCAAATCTGATATCAAAATTTTCAAAAGAACTCAATCGGGATTAAACTTGATATGCACCCCACTCAAAAAATTCGAATTTCTAATCCAAAATATATGAAACAAGAACCGAATAGTATATCCGAAATTTCAAATCAAATTTGTTTGATCACAAGTCACATTAATCGAATCGGGTTATTTTGAACAACCTAAAAACTAAAATAACAAAAGGAATACGAAATATATCCAATATTATACTCATATGAAATATCTTGATTAAAGCTTTTCAATGGTAAATTTTTTACAAATTAATTGTGTTTATGGTATAAGAAATATCTATTATATTTAATTTAAGTCATGAAAAATAAAAGGTTATTAATGACATAGCCTAATCTTCTTTCTCCGTCATTAAATGAAATGTTTGCATTAAACTCGTAGGGATTGTGTAGCATATAATATGTTGAAACAACCTTTTGATCGTGTTTTGTTCCATTCAATTCAATTCAACTTAACACAATTCAATTTATTTTTTTTATCATGGATGGTTCCATTCAATGCAACTCAGCACAATTCAATTTTTTTTATCGTGTTTTGTTCCATTCAATTCAACGCGGCACAATTCAATCTATTTTTTTAAAACAACCTTTTCATCATGTTTTCTCCCTATTTTATTTAAGTTTTCAATAACTACATTAATGTAAAGCTCTTTAATTTTTTTTTACTGTTGACAACTTGACATCCCACTTTAGGATTTTCAAATATGCTACTGTATTCATTGTTGTCTGTATTAATTGAGGAGAAAACTTCATTTACTCTGACTGTTTCTTGATATTAGTAATCATATAGATTTCTTTTTTTTTTCTTTTTTCTTAAATTAAAATTAAGTGGATAGAATACCCACTGGGTACTAGCAGGAGAAATTTCCTAGTTCTTTATAATTCTTGCATGGGATTCATTATTGCTGATATTCTCAGCTTCATTAAGCTTTTTTCTTTGGAAAAATGGATCAAAATACCCCCAACTTTGGCCCATCCGCTTTTAATACCCCCAACTTTGAGTTATTTTTTAATACCCCCAACTATTGGGGAGATCCGCCAAAAATGCACCCATGACCTAAAAGAACCGGTTTAGCAGGTTAAAATGTCACGTGTCATGCTCTTATTGGTTTTACTAAAAAAAATTTGTTTTTCTTTTTTATCACCCCATCTTACCATTTTCTACTCCCACCCCCCCCCCTTCCTCCCCCTCCTCAACCACCGGTCCCCCTCCCCTTCCTCTTTCTCCCTCCTCCCCCACCCCTTCCCACCGAGAAACCCCCTTCCTCACCCCCTCCCATTCACACCACCCCACGAATACCAACCCAACCACCCCCCACCCACTGCCACTTTCCCTCACTCCCACGAATACCAACCCCAACAGGCCCAGCACCCATCACTTTTGGAGTTGAAAACAGAAGAATGCATCTCCAACGACAAAGAAGAAGATGAAACAATGAAGGACGACAACAAAGAAGAAGACGATGAAACAATGAAGGACGACAGCAATTTTATTGGTGCGATAAATTAGATCCCGGTTTGAGTTTGTGTTTTTTATTTTTTTATTTTAATTTTCATTCTCAATTAGATCCCAGCACCCATCACTTTTGGATGTTGAAAACAGAAGAATGCATCTCCAACAACAAAGAAGAAGAAGATCAAACAATGAAGGACGACAACGATGAAGACGTAATTTTTTGTAATTGTTCTGCAATTTTCTCTAATGTTCAGTTTTTTTATTTTCTGCAATGTTCAATTTTTCATTTTTTTCGTTTTTTTTTGTAAGTTTTCCCCTTCCTCGTCGTTTATGGATGGTAATTTGTTTGGTTTGTGGACATAGTCAATCTGAGATATTTGGTTCGTTTTTGTATGTTTTTTGTTTGTGATGATAATTTAGGAAGTTGTGACTGCAGATTTAAGAAGTCGTCAAACTGAGATATGTGGGAGTAGTTTTAGGGTCTGGTGGGAGGGGGTTTTTGACGAGGTGGTAGGGGAGGGGGGGAGGCCGGGGTGGTTGGGGCCGCTCGCTGGGCGTAGGGGAGGGGGGGGCGCCGCCGGGCGTAGAGGGGTGGTAGTGGGGGTGAAGGAAAGTGGCAGTGGGTGGTTGGGGGGTGGGTGGGGTGGAGGGGAGGGGGAGAGGGTGGCTGAAATGGTGGTGGGTGGGAGTAGAGTAGAAATTGAAAATAAAAATAAAAGAGAAATAAAAAATAAAAAATTTTACCTTGCTAACAGGTTACAAGTCACCTGGGTGCATTTTTGGCGGACCTCCCCAATAGTTGGGGGTATTAAAAAATAACTCAAAGTTGGGGGTATTAAAAGCGGACGGGCTAAAGTTGGGGGTATTCTGATCCATTTTTCCTTTTTCTTTTTGCTCTTTTGACCATGTTAATTGTTAGATGTAGTTGTAACCATTTGGCTCATTGTGTTACCAAGTTTGATGTTCCATTCCCTAGTGATGTAATTTGGCGAGTTTTTCTTTTTTCATTTTCACGGTATAATTTTTGGAGATGAGAGATAGAAAGAAAGAAATGACAAAAAAGAAAAGTGTTGTAGCTAAATAATAATTTCCTAAATTTTGTGATTTTTATACTAAGACTTGTTTGATTAACGTCTTTAGATGTGGTTACTTGTTTGTACTTTTTTTTTTAAAAAAACAGACTATTTAAAGACGCTAAAAAATATATTTCCTGTGATTTTTTTTAATTGCAGCACTTTTGTAAGACATTTAAAAAAAACGTAGTAAAATATTAAAGTGTGAGACAAAAAATATTAAAGTGTTGTAATTAAAATAACGGAGTAAGTACATAATTTGATTAAAGCATAAACCGCACTAAACCAAATCGCGATTTGGTGCAATTTGCAATGCAGAGCAATTTAAAAAAATTCCAAACCATACAGTGCTTACCCTTTGTGTGTGTATATGTATACCGAACAATCCCTAATCAAGCCACAAAATAGTAAGATAAACACCTCAATAGGGATAGAGAAAACATTGAATTAAGTTTTGAGTTTTATAGTACTTCCTCCATTTTCAAATACTTACAACAAAAGAATTTTTTATATCTCACAAAAATTCCTTTGTTACAAGCATTTAAAAACAGACGAAGTACATAAATGTGGAGAGTTAACATTCATACAATAGTACTACAAGACATAATGGAACAGACAATCAATACGGAGTACAAGCCAAAAACCTCAACCCAAAGTTGGTTTTTGCCATACACAAAAACAGACCCAAACCCAATCAGAATAAATTATTGCTATAGTTTGATTAATACTTCCTCCGTTTCATATTACTCGCTACACTTCTCAATTCACGGACTTCTAGGCAATTTTTAGAGGAGAGAAAGGTAGAGAGTAAAAAAGATAAGGGACCCATGTGAGAGGAGAGAGATAGAGAGAGTTTATTGCCCAACAAGGAAGTGTAGCAAGTAATGTGAAACTTCCCACAATGGAAAGTGTAGCTAGTATTATGAAACGGAGGAAGTATTATCTTTTTACATAGTATTTTATATAACATTAATATATTAGATAAACCATAATCGATCCAAAAACCAAACACAACCCATATACCTAACCAACTGTACTTAAACACATTATGGTCCCCAAGACTACGAATTAGAAAAGGCAAAGAAGGGCCTAAGAGAATATAATCAACTCAGCCTTGGGAGGTATTATCATCTTCAACTCGTTAGAGAATTCGTTTAGGTTTAGGTGATGGAAATTCTTCAGTACGGGATCTCGACGTAAAATCACCTTGTCCAATGAGGGGAGATCGCTAAGAATAGAGCAAATCACTTGAAGTTTATGATCCTCATAATAGCAACTAAACATGGTTAATTCAACCACCTTAAGTTGGCTGTGAAGACACTCTGAGTCTGAGCTTCTTTTAGTGCACCAACCACCCTTGGAATCACAAGCAGCATGTGTTGGAAAAACCTGCCATAATAATATACCAAAATAAGTGTCACTTGTGTTCTGTATATATTATAAATAAAATGTGAGAAAAAACACTTTCAACATTGCCTATATGGTTAAGGGGTAAGGATCGATCCTGCAACCTTGTGGTTACGAGATGGGTGAGCTACCAACCGAGCTACTCCACATCCTTACACTTTCAACATTAATGGCCCACTTGGTACCATTATTATTAAAAAGTAAACGCAATTTTAGTGTAATCTAACAAAGAGAGCAATACCTTCTTATATCTCCACCATGAAGTAACTTAATAGCATTATAGCACTAGTAACAACCACCACTACCCAAAAATAAAGGCTCCGTTTGTTTTGGAGAAAAATATTTTCCCGGAAAATAATTGTCCATCCTCTTTCTATTTTCCTTTGTTTGTGTTGTCAAGGGAAGGAAAATCATTTTCTCTAGGGCCATGCTTGAAGTGGGGGTAATGAATTAAGGGGGTAATAAAAGTCAAACTAAGAAAAATAAGATGAAATAAAGTGGTGGCAAAGGAAAATTAAGATAGTTTGAGATCATGATAAAAGAAATGGAGTGGTGGTGGAGTTGATAAATTAATTTGTGAGAAGAAAATGGAAGGAAGAGGGGAACTATTACCCTTATTATGAGGGTAATAATTATCTACCATCCCCATAGGGTAACCATTACCCTCATTTAGGGTGCGTTCTCTTCACCTTAAAAAATTAAGTTTCAGGTCCAATAAGTTCAGTTCAATTCAGTTCAGATAAGTTTCAATCAGGTCCAATCAAGGCAATAAGTTCCAATTAGGTCCAATAAGTTCCAATCAGGTGCAATAAGTTCCAATCAGGTCTAATAAGGTCCAATAAGTTCTAATCAGGTGCAATAAGTTTCAATCAGGTCTAATCAGGCCCAATAAGTTCCAATAAGGTCCAAATAGTCAATGATCAATAAATATTTGTATTATTGTCCATTATTTTATTATTCATATCACTATTAGCTGATTATGTTATTATTAAAATTTTAATTAAAGTACCACAATGATTATATCGTATTATACTTGTATTATTGTCTATTATTTTATTATTCATATTACTATTAGCTGATTATATTATTATTAAAAAATATTATAATCATGGTTAAATAAGGTTAACAATAATAATATCATAATTACAATATTTTGCAATTCATCTTTAAATAACTAGAGATAACATGTTTTCGTTACTAATAACAATGAGTTCTACTACTTTAGTCATAAAACTAAGTGGAGTGAGAGATAAATTTTTCCATGTGGCAATTTCTCACTTGTTAGCAATAAATGTTAATCAACTTTTGGTTTTCTACTAGTGCTTTATGAAATCAAAACAAGACTATTAGATATATTAGTGGTGAAAGTTATGTATAGGCAAGTATATAAATAGTATATTTTTTTTGTTAAATTGTTTATCATAAGAGATAATTAATAATAATTATTTTTTGAAAGGGTGAATTTTAATAATTATTACTTCATAATAAATTTTGAGGGGTAGTATTTACGTTAGGGGTAATATTTATGTTATTACTCATTAATTTTTTTGTCTAATAAGGTCAAATAAGTTCCAATTAGGTCCAATAAGGTCTAATAAGTTTCAATCAGGTCTAATAAGTTTCAATCAGGGCCAATAAAGTCAAATAAGTTCCAATCAGGTCAATAAGTTTCAATCAGGTCCAATAAGTTCCAATCAAGTTCAATCAAGTCCAATAAGTTGAATCAGGTCCAATCAGGTTTAATAAGTTCCAATCAGTTCAGTTCAGGTCCAATAAGTTCAGTTCATATAAGTTCAGTTCAGTTCAGGTCCAATAAGTTGAAGAGAACGCACCCTTAGAGGGGTAATAGTTTCACTCTCTCTCCTTTATCACAAATATTTTCATTTTTCCTTTGTCACCATTTTAATTCACCTTCATTTTTCATAGTTTGACTTTTATTACCCCTTGATTCTTTACCCTCAATCCACGCATGGCCTAGGGTGAAAATTCTCTTCCAAAGAAAACCATTTTTCTTTCTAAAACAAGGTATGCTACATTTTCCACCATATTCCTTACTACTCCATGTTCACTCCTCCCATCCCCTTACACTCCCTTTTACTTTCATTTCCCTTTTTTCCCCTAGGTTTTCCATCAACAAACAATGGAAACAAACAATGGAAAATGTGTTTTGCAATCATGTTTTCCATTAAAAATTGTTTTTCTTGAAAAATAATTTTCCATAAAATTGTTTTCCATCAAAACAAACGGAGCCAAAATCTCTTCTACGAGACAGGCCACTTTGCAGGTGGCAGCCTTGCACTTGAACACAAATGCCCCCCCCTCCCCCCAAAGATATTTCGATCTATGAGGATCCACAACCCATTCAACCACCTGAGTACCTGACCCCACCAAACTAGACCACTACCACCACCTGACCCAACAATACTACGACTTCCTGACCTAGGCCCACCACTGCTCAAGAAACTGGTTATAACCATTTGAACTCACATTGCTTGAAAGCATGCAGCAATAGCAATGGCGGTAGATCAAGGGGTAAGATGGTGTGATAGTTGTACAGTAAAAGCTAGTATAGTGTTTGTAAAATGGGAAGGTATGTAGGGTGGTTTGATTGAGATGAGAAAAAAAAGGCTTCACTGCTTGTAATTGTAACCAAACAAACAAGATTCTGGAAACTACATCTTCTCTTATATGCTAAAACAAACGTGTAATATCATATCAAGATCAGTTCAGAGAATACTGACGCACCAGAGTTGTTTATTTAGTGCTCGCTGAGTTCTAATGACAACTTCCACTCATGATATAGACCGTCAACTATGATAGTTGAGCATCAAATACAGGAAAGCAGTTGTAAAGTCAAACACTAAAATTCAACAAACCACGCAAGTTCTTTGGCTAAAGTAGGCTGACCATTCAAAAAATACTAACATATCAAGATCAAACTTCTTCGAGGACATGACCAGCAAGGCAGCAAGAACAGATCCATGAAAGGCGTTGAATATCAAACTAAAAGGAATAGCAGAACACTACCAATAAAATGAGACAAATTGGCACGAAACAACCTGGTTTTACACAACATAATTGCAGTAATGGGCTACCAACCAACAAGACTGAACATTTGTCATGTACCAAGTACAAAGATTAGGATGTTGTCCCATTTTTACTATCCAAGAAATGCTAACATCAGATTTTCTGCCTTACAGTAATCAGATTAATTTGGTTTCCTTTCATTATATTACAAGCTTAATTGTCTGCCTTTCAGTAATCAGATTTTCCCTTTAAATACACATTGAAAAAGAGGATAGAAAGCAACATGTGAGTATAGGCATAAGAGCTAATGCCTTTTAATATAGCATAGATTTGTCGGAATGTCATAAAAACCAAACTTACCGAAAGTGAGAGTCTTGTCATCAGTGGACATTTCTTCAGAAAAGCAGCGCAACAGTTATAAGTGTTCTCTGCACTAAAATGTCTCAATTCCAACTCCAATACTCTTAGATTTTCAAAGACAGGTAGTTCTGGTAAGATTTCATCACTCAGCAAAAACAAAGAACACTTAAACAGTAAGATATAGCTCCTATAAAAAAGAAAGACTAGTATTTCAGGGAGAGATATAGAATGACTCTTTTCCTGATGTTTATAATTTCATACTAGGTCACGAAGAGCTGAATTGGTGGATGAATGTAATGATGTTAGCCATTTCCCCATTCCTATTCATCATCACTATATTGGATGTTTAATCTATAAGTGGGGAAGTATCTCTAAGGACATCACTAACTTTTTGTTAGATTGAGTGCAGAAAGCCATAATGTAAACTCTTCACATCAAATGGGTGGGAGGAATGATGAGTGATTTCATTCAAGTAAGCTTCATCATTTTAAATCTCTAATCCGATATATTGTGCCTTAAACAAAGAAAAGCTTTAAGAGACCAAAAGAATTTTTATGGGATTTGAAAGTAGATTCTTGTGATTACCAATTTAAGCAACATATGATTTTCAAAAAATACCATGTGTACACGTATCATTACATATGATCTGAAAGTAGATTCTTATGGGATGTCCATCTTAATTATCACGTATCATTTGTACCCACAACTTTCAATTGATATAAGTGCAAGTTTCTTCAAAATTCCCTTAAAATACTCGTTCGAGCATATAAGCCACTAACCCTACTAAGCCATAACAATGGCCCATTGGACATCAACATGTGGTACCAGAAAGCTGAACAAGAAGAAAAATAAACACAGACTGAAGTAGTAATAAAGATTAACTACAGTAAACCAAAAGTCCAAGACATAGATTGAGAAGATGCAAACACTAACCAGGTATTTTTTACAGCTCCGTAATTCCAGCTTGAGCGACTCCACATATTTGATATAGCAGGAATATTTGGTAATGTTTTGGACAAAATAGGAACAATAATGGCCACAAAGAGAAGCGCTAACTAGTTGTGGGGCTGTCTTAAAGGTTATAGGAATGTTGAGGCCGTCATAAGCAAATGACAAGATATTGCTGGCATGGATCTCCATCCATTTAAGATAGTTACAGTTGATAATCTTCAAGCACTTGAGTCGGGGCAAGGGGCCCGGGACTTTCAACTCTAAAAGGGAAGCAGAATTCTCCAAATGTAATTCTTCAAGAGCAGAACACTTGAGTAGAACATAATATATAACTTATTCTGTAACTTCTACATTATTCAAAGAAAGCACTGATAGACAAGAAAGATTTGATTCAAATTTGTGGAGCAAGGGCTTGGTGATGGAGAATTATCCAGGATTGGTGATGGATGAAAAATCCAGCTTAAGTCTATTAACTCTCTTTCTAAGAGCAAATTCCACCCACTTTTCCATAGATTCTTCTCTGAATGTTCCATATGATTTGGCAAACACCTCAAACTCGTCAATAGTTGCACCTTTGTGCAAGCTCAAGACGTGATTGACACGATCCATAAACTCGGACCTTTTGTCTAAAAGTTGTTGGGTTTGGTGGAGATGCTTGAAGCAAGGAGGCCAAAGCTCGAAGAAGATAAGCCAAGGTTGAGCTGGGCCCGGGCGGGCTGTTCATGAACCCGGGCGGGCAGCTGGAACTGGGCAAGGCAGGAAGGAAGCGGCGAGCTTCCCCGGGCGAGCAAGCAAGGCCCCGGGCGGGCCACTGGGCCCGGGCGGGCTGGTCATGAGCCCGGGCGGGCTGATACTGTTGCAGCAGTTCTGCCTCGAAGGCAGAAAGTGAGCTCATACCCTGCACCGGGCGGGCTCCCTTCGGCCCGGGCAGGCGTGTGGGCCGGGGCTGGCTGGTCTCGGGCCCGGGCGGGCGATTCTTCGGGCCCGCCCGGGCAATCCAGTCTGCTCGTGTTTTTTTCGCGATTTAAGATTTAATCGTGGCCCTTGGATTGTGTTTAGTCCTATGAGTATAAATACCCTATTTTCTGGTTTTAGAGGGTGTAGCACACATATCTCAAAGTTCAAACATAGAGCCTCATCTTTTCTAGGGTTTTAGGAGAGAGAGTGAGTTTGTGAGAGATTGTATGTTCACCATTGATTCCATAGTGCAAGTTTGTGGGTTTTTCTCCCGGAGCTCGGGTTTCCCACGTTAATCTTGGTGTGTTCTTTCTTGTTTTCATTCCTCTTTGCATTACTTGGTTGTTGTTTCAATTTCTCAATTCTTCTTGATTATTGTTGATTATTGCACAATCTAGTTAACACTTAGTTTCTAAATCACAACAAAAGTCTCCCCTTGTCATCTAGTATTTTCGAATAAGTAAGGTAATATAAGCGTAAACAATTCTCTAAAGTAGATGACTCTTCTGAGTAATGAAAATCCAAGGTACCAGTTGTGTAAGTCCACAAATTTCTCCACCTTGGAGATAAAACACTAGTCCTCACTGCTTCCTTAAGCCTCAATCGAGACACGATCGAAACAAGTATATAATCCGGCAGCTCACTGAACCTGTCTGCAGACTTGCAGCACTTCCACTGGCACTGTCGGTTCCACATACCAAATGATGAGTTCATCAAAACATCATTTTGCAAAATTTCAAATATACATATAGGCCCTGTTCTTGTCAACTTACTTTAATAAGTTTCTGGAAAAATAAGTTCAGTTCAGTATTAAGTTTAGTGCAATAAAAATAAGTTCAGTTCAATAGTAACAAGTCCAATTTAATAAAAATAAGTTCAATCCTATAGAAATTTGTTAAGATTTCAGCAAAAATAAATTCAGTTCAGCAAAATTAAGTTGACAAGAACTGGGTTGTAGCAGCCATTAGTATCATATAAATTAAACAGCATATATAGACAACATTAAACACTGACCGAAGAATCCTGAACTTGGCTCCGACATCTCTTCAATACTGGTGTCAAAGAACTGCTCAATTTCTTCTCTATTCCAATTTCTGCTAAGCTCCAGAAATAACAATAACAGTTAGATACAAAACATAATTTCCCAACAAACAAACCATATAATTAAACCAAAACCATCAACCGATTCCACCCCAAAACATTATCAAACCTTAATCATAAAAAATTCAAAACTTTTAACAACTCTTGCTTTACTTATTAGCTCAATCAATTCTTGTTCTATAAATTTCAAAGCTTGATTTTCAAGATTTATAATAACCTTCAAACGTTAATTGACTATTTTATCCCCATTAGCTCGAACAATATTATACGGATTAGCATAATTTTTAGAAATAATTAAATTCTAATTCTAATTAAAATATATCAACACTTTTGATTACTCTTGCTCTCCGCATCAACCACTTTGATTTTATGTTTGCATTTCAATAATATTCAAAGATTAATAAGAATTGGTAATATTACATTCACACACTAATCAGAAAAAAGGTTCGAATTTTAATCCAAAAATAATAGTAATAATAATAAATTATCCCAAAAAACAATCTTTAGTCATAAAAATCAACAATTTTTAGGAAATTTTTTTTTTTTTTGAGGGGATTTTTAGGAAAACTTGTAACTACTGTTTTAAAATCTAAATACGAAGTACATTAGCTAAAAAAAAAATTTAGTTTTCTTTCCCAAATAAAATTTTCAATTCTTAATTAAAACTCTTAACTACTCCAGCTCTCCGCATTAACCAAAACAAGTTTAATTTATTATACTGTAAATACAATTCAAAGCTTAGTTCATTAGAAATTATATAAAAACTCAAGCAAAAATCAGAAAAGAAAAATAAACATATAAAAAGAGTTAAACTTTGGTAGGGAAATTAAAGCTAACAATTGAACATATCAAAACCTTAATCAAAACAATAACAAGTGAAAAATTGAAATAAAAATGCAATTAAACAAAGATCTGACCTTTGAAATTTCTGCCACTCAAATCAAATTGCTTCATCTTTATATAAGCACAGTAAGACAGATGTAGATGCAGTAAGTAGAATAAAGACCTCTTTTGTATGTTTTTTATTTTCAGAAGTTTTTTCTCCAACCTCGATTTCGAGGGGAGTAATTAGAACTGATTACCGATTCTCTTCTTTCTTTTCTTTTTTTTTTCCTCCTTATGGTAACTGATTGCCGATTTGATAAAGGAGAATACGGCGCGTCATGAAAGCAATAGTTTTAATCCCGAACGTTGGTTCGGGCGTACACTCCTCATAATACAAATTATCTTTGATCCCGAACATTTACTCGGGCACAATTAGGGATGACAATCCAGTCCGGATCCGATCCTAGTCCGCCCCGAACCGAGGCAAAAAATTCGGACCGACTCCGAGAAAAAAAAATCCGCATCCGACCCCGTTTAAAAAATCCTACTCAGAGTAGGAGTAGGGTCGGAGTCGAATCTCATAAAAAATCTGACACCTCCGATCCGACTCCGACTCCGACTCCGACATAATCCGACTCGACATCCGACTCTGACTCCGACTTTGAAGCAACTAGTCTATTTTTTATGTTGATGTATTATGTATGTATACTCTCACTTTGATTTTAACTTTCAAGGCAATTGATCTTAGTTTATATTCAAAGGCGTTCCTGTTAAAGGAAAGATGCGTAGGTTGAGGTGCCACATGACATGACAATACTCTCCAATGTAGTATGTATGTGTCACGTGACAGACTGACAGTTGACACTTGACACACTTATCAAACTTATAATACATATGCTTATGATATCATTTAAAAATATTATATACTTTTATTAGACAATATCTTACCTATATATACTCAATTCGATGATGGACCAGCCTAATAGTCTAATACCCTATAAACCTTATGACCTATGTAAATAGCTAAATCTAATATAAAACTCTATTTCTATTATCTAGTGTAGTTATGTGCGTACTACAATAATTGTATACTTTTATTAGACAAGATCTAATATACTCAATTTGCCCTTGTTATAAAACCTTTCATTCTTAATAATCCCAACTTTTAACCAAAGGCTGGGTGACTCAAATTAATTTTTCCTACATAAACACAAACGTATAACTCATGATATGACAAAAAGATACGTTATTACACTTTTGATTACTATGAATCGACATTAAGGGAATGCAACACAATAATGACATTTTTATATCTTGATCCAATATGATTTATGCTATCCTTACTTCCTTAGTATGTTCATGATCATCGTTATTCGTTAGTGTTATACATGATACATCTTAACTTTTTACTGAGCTTGTTAAATTTTATAACTCATACATTCGTTAGTATGTCCAATTTGTTATACCATATTTTGTACTACTCGTTTTTAAGATGTCATATTCATTACTTAAATGTTTATTTCTTATGCGTTCTTTTTAAAATTAAAGTTTTTAATCGATAAGAAAGGATAGAAAAATGTTGAAAATAATTAAATTTGTTTCCTTCAAAGACAAAAAAGGAAAAAAGAAATAAAGTTTTGATTTTGAATTTCTTTTTCATAAAGTTAAACTATTTTAATATATAAAAAAGGATAGAAAAATGTTCAATAATTAAATTTCTTTCCTTCAAACACAAAAAAAAAAAGAAAAAAAGAAATGAAGTGTGCTTAATTAAACTTAAATTATTGTCATATGAATATATGATTGTTACTTGTTAGCAATGATTACATTTTTTGTATTATACAAGTTTTTTTTATAATATAAAACCGTGCAAAAAAAAAAAAGTCGGATGTTCGAATTATCGGAGTCGGATGTCGGAGTCGGATGTCAGAGTCGGGTCGGAGTCGGATATTCGGATTTTAAGTCGGATCGAATTCGGATTGTCGGAGTCGGAGTCAGATTCAAAATCCGACTTCTTGTAGGGTCGAAGTCGGATTATACATAATCCGGTCCAAGTCCGACCCGTTGGCATTCCTAGGCACAATCTAGTTAAGTTTAAAATGTATTCCGTATTGTTCATCAAAAAAAATGTATTCCGTATTGTTCATCAAAAAAAATGTATTCCGTATTATAATGTATCATCAAATACATGGTAAAGTTGAACCACAAAATCTCTACAATATAAGTGAAAAGGGGAGGGGATGCTGTCCAGTTGAAATTACTGAACTACTCTTACATAAAATACACAGCTAACATAACTTAAGGACATACATGTAATTACCATGTTTAAAAGATAAATAAAAAAAGTAAAGAAAAGAAAAAGAACAGTTCAACCGCTTCCCACGGGCCACGAAGACAAAGGAATACTGCTATACTGCTGCTACGTACGAAAGATCGAAAATTACTTCAAATTTCAACCTAAAATCAAAAAACCAAAAATTACTACAATTTTCAACATAGTATCAACTTTAATCAACAATACTCACTCTTTTTTTAATTAATTATGTTTTATATTGAAGTTGTTTAGTCTTCAACGTTACTCACACAAAAGTATGTCGTACAAAGGTAATGCTCTATGTCTTCTCGTACACTATTTGGATCTTCAATACTTAATGTTCGAATTGGACGTACAATTTAAGTACACAAAAATAATTTTAAGCAAAACTGATTTTTTTAAAACTGCTTACAAGTCATTAAAATTTAAGGAAAAAAAATTAAATTGATCTCTCTAAACCACTTACCGTGAGTACAACTTATTTTTACTTTTTACTCCCTCTGTCTCAGAATAGTCTGAACACTTTTCTTTTATGTTTGTCCCAAATTAGTTTGAACACTTCTATTTTTGGCATGGTCCCACTATTAATATATAATTTCTTTTATACTCCTTTGGCCCACACACTACCTTTTATCAATAAAAAGCTACCCAACTTTCTCTCTCCTCTAATAAAAAATACCCCACCAACTCCTATCACATCTACTTTTTAAATAAAATAATATTTGATAACCACACTACAACTTATCACCTTAAAATATGTGTCCCAATAAGTGTTCAGATCTTTCTGGAACGGAGGGAGTATAAAAAAAATGATTACAGTAAATCGCTTATAGCACCAAGAAGTTACCATACTCAAATCTTTAATCTTAAGTAATCTCTGTGCTGTTAGCTAGCTTTCTCCTCAAAACAAAAAAAAAAAAAAAAGTAATCTCTGTGTTTGCTAATGACTTTAAGTTGTTGTTGACTATAAGTAGATTTGTTTTCTTAAAGTTCCTAAGTTAATTGCTACTGTGTTTTGATGTTTTGAATGTTGTGATTCTTTATTTATTCTGGATGTTCAATTTGAATTTTTACTTTTTTTTATAATGTTTATTTTCCATTCATAATAGAGTTTTAAAAAGTCTAATAAATATGCTGATTATAATGATAATATGGCTTTGGTTATTGGAAAATTAGATAAATTCAATAAAAAAAATAAAAATTTTGATTTTTTTTTTTAGAATGAAGATCAGATTGATGATTAAAAAAAGAACAAAATTTTATCCAAATTGATGTTTAAAACAAAACGTGAACAAAATATAGGAAAAAAAACTGATCGAGAAAGATAAAAAGAGAGAGAGAGGACACCAACTTTAATTATTTTTCGATGATATTTAAACTTTAGGGTTTGGTGAGTAATTCTAGGTATTGATGCGATTTACTATTTGGGATGCATTTGACGATATGAAAATTTCAAAAAAAAAAAAAATAATGGGCGAAAATTTCAAAATTTGACAATATGAAGTTTATACATAACGTATTATCTAACATATCAGTATTTATATTGCGTACCCATCGTGTGACAAAAAAGCTAGTGTCTATTGAAAATTAAAATAAAGACAAAAGCTTTATTTTTACTCATTACACTGGTCAGACTTACATGTATTTATTTAGAGTAACCCTATTTTACCCTCGCCCATCAATTATAATTAAATAAAGTTCAAAGGTATATTTGTAATTTGATGTGACACTATATACCTCTCCTTTTCCCTTAAATAATAGATTATAATTAAATAAGATTCAAGGATATAAATGTAATTTGATGTGGACATCATATACCTCCCCTTTTCCTTAAATAATAGAGATTATTAAAAAAAAAGGTTTAAATATTACTAGTAGACCAGATCCGACATGTCCGATCCAGGTTTTAATTTGGACCATGGTCTAAAATTTAAATGTTCTAGTCGAGTTCAAGTCCAATCCAAAATCAACATGATTCGAATTTTGAATTGATCTAATCTATCCTCATCCAACCCAAAAATAATCCAAAACTTGTGAATTTAATTAGACCCAAATCCAAATACTACCCAAATCCAAATACTATCTCCGTTCTATAATGTTCTGTGCATTTGTGTTTTTTTCACTATTCACATGTAGAGGGAATCTTCTATATATCTACCACTATATAAAAATACATATAGTCATGTGGGGTCTTATTTGATTCGTACTAATAAGTACTCCCTCTTTTTTTTTTTATCGTTCTCACTTAGAATCTTGACACTATTCTTATCTAGAGAGAATCTTCTTAATTTTTTTCAATATATAAGAAAAAAATATAGTCATGTAGGGTCTTGTTTGATTCGTCTCAATTAGTACATTATTAATATTCAATCATTATAATTTTTACTAATATATAATGAAAGATATTTTAGTTCAAAGATGTGCATTGGGAGATGTACACAGGAAAGTGAGAAAGATAAAAAAAAACAGAGGGAGTACATCATTAATATCCAATCATTATAATTTTTACAAACATACAATTATAGACGCCAATGATATAAAATGTGCATTGGGAAGCGTATGAATAGTAAATGCACAGAACATTATACAACGGATGAAGTACGAAATATAAATTCTAGGATTTTTTGATGGGAATAATCCCACCTTTGGGCGATATTCCCAAAACAGTCCCACCTTTCCAAATTTTGGGAATAATCCCACCTTTATGTTATATTTGTGCAAAATGGGCTGTTACCTGTTGGTAACCTGCAATTGCAGGTTTAACTCCCTAATTACATGATTAACAATAAATTTAATGTATTTTAAGATTAAATTTTTAATTAAACATAAACAATTATTTTAATTATATATTAACTAAATTTTTTTTACAACTCCTCCCTTGTACCACCACAATCAAATGCCTTCATCCACCACCACCACCACCACCCCACCCCAATTGACCCCTCGACACCCCAACTTCTATCTCATCCCCTCAAACCACCACCGGAGACCACCACCATCACCTCACGGACACCCTCACGCACCTCCACTCTCTCTCCTCCCCGACGTCCTCAACACGGCCCCAACCCCAACCCCAACCCCACCGTTGCCAAAACCTCGGTCCCACCTCGCCAAAACCCCAATATATCCCGGCCCCGGTCCCACCCTCGACGGATCCCCAACCCCACCCTCGCCCCCACCACCGTCGCCCAAACCCAGCCCCAACCCGACCCTTGCGCAAACTACACACGATAGCCCCCACCCACCACGATGTTAAAACCCAATTAACTACCACCGACCCAAACCCTAGCCCACTAACGCCCACCACCACCCTCTCCCTTCCACTAACACGCCTCTCATCGCGGCCTCCTCCCTTCAATCACGTGCCAAATCATCGCGGCCTCCTCCCTTCGGTAACCCAACCGTTTTGGATGCCGGACCACCGAGTGGCGGCTCCCGTTGCTGCGGCCTCGGAGTGCACGAAGAGAGATAGAGGAAAAAAGGAGGAAAGAGGGGGGTAGAGAGAGGAGAGCTGCTAGAATCGTGGTCGTAGAGGAGAGTTAGGTTTGTCGGCGGAAAATCTGGGTCGAAGGCGAGAGAAGATGAAGGGGTGGGAGCGAGAGGACTGGGAGGGGAGGGGGAGTTGTTGCGGCTTTGCGGGGTGGGGATGATGGAAGGGGAGAGGTGGTTTAGGGGTGGGGGTGGGGGTGGGGGTGGGGGTGGTGGAGTTAGGTTAGGCTTTTTTATTTTTTTGAATTAAATTGATAATTTCTTTTAGAAAGAAAATAAAAGGTCAACAAGTGTTTTAACCGGTCAACCAGGTCACTGGTTAAAATGACTCAGTTTGGGAAGACATGGGTAATAGTTGGGATTATTCCTAAAATTTGGAAAGGTGGGACTGTTTTGGGATGATCGCCCAAATATGGGATTATTCCCATCAAAAAATCCAAAATTCTATTATGTATAATATATAACTCCATATAAATAATAATTAACAATAACAAACCTATAACAAACACATTTTCTTGTAATATATCTTTATAAAAGCGAAAATATGTCAATAATAAATTAATTCATAGCTTTAAAGTGCACTTACTAAAGGAAAATTTTACAACAAACTATATAAATCAGTCTATCACAACATTTATTTTGTAAATTGAATTTGTAAAGACCAATTAAATTTTTGGACATTGCACAGGTTCCCTAGTGTTTGTCTGTTTCATACATTGATTTACTAACCAACTAATTAACTTAACACCATTTTATTACATGGGTATATAAACAGGCACCAATGACATATGGGTAAAATTAGTAGGCAGATGTTAACATCTAGGTCTACTTTTTGTTCGAATTTTCGGCACCATTTTTACTCAATTTATTAAAGTTTAAGGTTAATAAAACAGATACCCTCACCCAATCCCAAAATTACTAACTCCCAAAGATTTTCTACCACATCAATTAATTCCTTAAAAACTCCCCTATCCAGCAGTCAAGTACACCAAGTTGTTTCTCAATCAAATCCCAGCCACCATGCCAATCAACCCATGGAATGTGATCAATCTTCATATTCCACCGTACCGGAATAAACCCTATGCCTAGACAGGCCAATGAAATACCCATACATGATACATGGGGCTCCTGAACCCTCTCTTCTACACACTGGAGGGTGAGGTTTCAAACTTGGATCGAGCCGAATCCGGATCCACATGAGTTAGTCACCACGCTCATGGTGCCCAATGAACTTGTCAGAATCTGGAGATTTTTATCGGATGCATGTAGGGATCATGTCAATACCCCTCTTATGTATACGATTAATCAAAACACCTTCAAATCATCAATAATCAAGAAGCCATTTCAATAATGAGATCGGTTTGCTAGAAGTTGAATTTGCTGGAGCCTCGCATACGCATACACGGGCTTGAGGAAAATCAATTGAGACAAGAAGAAGTGCAAGGTTACGTTGGATTGGGCTTTGTGTAACAGTGAATGGAGTTGAGTCTCGGGTTTGACAATGCAGCCCTTCATTCGGACCATTGTCCAATCTTTATTTCTCCAAATGGATTTGTGCCTTTGAATGCTATCAATAGGTCATTTAGATTTCATTTTAAGGATTTTGTGGAAGAAAAGTGGAACAAGAATGCCAGCTTAGTCTCCTCTCTAAATCAGCTAGCCTCGGATTTGCAGTCATGAAACCGTGATGTGTTCCATAACATATTCAAAAAAAAGAGGCACCTCATTGCTCGAATTGGAGGAATTCAACTGGCACTTGCAAATAAAACTTCTAGAGGCCTAATCAAGCTTGAGGCAAAATTAAGAAGGGAACTAGATGAGGTGCTTGCACAAGAGGATAATTTGTGGTATCAAAAGTCTAAGGGTGGAGTGGTTGAAAGATGGTGATAAGAACATAACATTCTTCCATTTGAGTACCATAGTTAGAAGATGGAGAAACAACGTGGTGGCAGTGAGGGATGTCCATGGTACTGTTGAGGTGATTTTTGCACTTCACCAACAAGTCACATCACCCTATATTGTTTTAAGTGTGCTAGGGGGGCTGCCCCTCGGGTTACTGGTTATACTGAATAACCTCACTAGCGTAACTACTCCTAAACAATTGACTATGGTCTAATATGATTGTTGGATTAAGAGGTTGTGCAACATGGAGGATAAAAACTGTAGCGTAGAATGCACTGAATTCGAGAAAAGATACAAAAAAAGCCTTCCATAATGATTTAAAGATAGAGTCAGACTACAATTGTATTACAAGGAAGAAAGATTACCTCCATGATCGTACAATTAAAGAAGAGAAATGCTTCCTATCGAGGCATTGCTACACTAAACTATGCTAAACTAAAGCACTTGGCTGCTAAGCCAAGTGGAAAGCTAAGGAAAACAGTAAGACGCGTAAAAGTTGAGATAGTTGTTGTTCTTCTTCTTGTTGTTACCGCTGGGTGCTAATTATAGAGTGGGGAAGCAGGGAGATCGTGGCAGTTATGAGCAGTTTCCTTCCTTGCCTCGGCACCAATCAACTTTGAATTCGAAATCTTCGCTCCTCATTCCTGGTTTACGCTCCATTCCTTCAGTTGGCTTAGTATACCACCTATTGGTCCTCGAGTCTTTGGGCTCCTCGTTGCCTCTCATTACCCATCGCCTGATTACCTTATCATCAATCCTCATCTAGTATTTTCGTATTATCACTAGTGGAAAAAATCTTATATGTCACTTAGTATCAGATGCGGTTTTTTAAAAACCGCATCCGATAATCAACCAAAAAATGGGAGGAAAATTTGGCCAAAACAATCTGATGCGGTCCTCAAAAAACCGCATCAGATTAAAAAACCGCTGCGATTTTTTAAAAATCTGATGCTGTTTTTGGACCGGATCAGAAAAATGGTTATATTTTCGCACCCAAAAGAACAGCCCAAAAAACACGCGCCTCTTTTTAATGGACCAGGCCCAAAACGTGCGCCAGCCTTACCTCTCATAAATATGAACTCTCTCTCCTCCCTTCCCTCATATAAATCTAAAACCCTAATTAATCTCCCTCCTTTCCTCTCTCTCCCCTTTGTCACTTCTCTCTCTTCTCTAAACCTAATGACCCATCTCCGTCCTCCCTTCTCACACGCCGTCTTCCTCCTTCCCCTCTGAATTCCCTTCGCCTTCAATCTCTCTCCTCTACTTTTTCCGTATTTTTCTCTCGGAAAACTCGTCGGATTTCGTTCTTTGTTCGTTGTTGATCGAAAGCTCACCGGATTTCGTTCGTTGTTCGTTGAAAACTCGCCGGATTTCGTTCGTTGTTCTTTGTTCGCCGTCTCTTAAGCTTCGTTCGTTGTTCGTTGTTCGTCGTCTCTTAAGCTTCGTCGCCGGATTTCGTTCGTTGTTCGCCGTCCTTTCCGCCACGAACCTCCACGAGTTGCGCAAGTAAAGCGAACTTTTAGGGTTCTTAGTCTCGTTTTTTTTTGCAATTATAGATCTAGTTTTTTTTACGTTTTTTCTTTCTTTTTTTATGTTTTTTATTTCGTTTTTTATCTTTCGGTTTTTTTCTTTCGGTTTTTTTTCTTTCGTTTTTGCAATTATAGATAATTTGTAATTTACGTTTTTTCTTTCGTTTTTTTTGCAATTATAGATCTAGTTTTTTTTTTGTAATTTTCATTCATTTTCTGTAATTTATATTTTTAGTTAGATTTAGTTTGTTCTTTTTTTTTTGTAATTTACGTATATTTCTGTAATTTACGTTTTTTCATTCGTTTTTTTTTATTTATATTTTTCGTACATATTTTTAGTTAGATATGGATTTTGTTCGTTTTTCTGTAATTTTGGTATATATTTTCTGTAATTTATAATATAATTTTCGTTCTAGTACTGCTGTTGCTGTTGATATGTGCTTGTTGTCCTTTTTTATAAAAAAAAATCCTATCCGTACTTTCTGATGCGGTCCTATTCAAAACCGCATCAGATTCTAACAAATCTGATGCGGTTTTGGACCGCATCAGATTATTTCTCAAAGCTGCTGCGCGCCCATCTAATGCGGACCAAAACCGCATCCATAAGCGCGGTTTTGACCGCATCAGATGGGCTTTTTTCCACTAGTGTATCACCAGACAAGTCTTACTGCCTTCGGTCAACAATCAATGGGCACGCCATCAAATGGTCAACAAAAGTCAACCAAAGTCAACACGAATATTTTTGAGTGTAACAGGTACATGGCAGCATGATAAGGAAATTGTTAAGGGAATTTTCATGCAATATTTTAAGGATCTTTATTCTGATACGCATGAATCTGCCCTTGATGATATTCCTCAAGAAATTTTCCTCGAGTTGGACAATTGGTGCTGGAACAATCTTACTTGGCCATTTAGTCATGAAGATGTGGACATGGCGATTGCTAATATCGGAAGTATGAAAGCACCAGGGCCCGATGGGTTTCAAGCCCTTTTCTACCATAAGAACTGGGATTTGGTTAAAAATCAAGTCTATGATATGGCTCTTAGTGCTTTCCAAGGTAAAGATTTTTTTTGATGGTCTTACCAATACATTCGTCTCCTTAATTCCTAAATTGGATCATCCTGAGAGTCCATCCCAATTCAGACCAATTGGCCTATGCAATGTTGCATACAAAATTATTTCCAAGGCTATTGTGAATAAAATTAGCGAAATTTGTTAGAAACCACCTTTTAAAATCACTTTTTTGTGAGAAACCACCTTTTAAAAAAAAATGGTTAATTAGCCACCTTTTTTGTTCTTTTTTTTGTTGGAAGCCACCTCTTACCGGAATCCGGTGTTGACTTTAATTTTCCGGCGTTGACCATCAGATTTTCGCCATTTTTGCCCCTTTATCCTTCTCCCTCCTCCCCCCTCGCATCTCCCGGCAACCCCCCTCCCTCCTCGCATCCGCCGGCAAACCCCGTCCCCTCTCGCAACCCGCCGGGAAACCCCCCCACGACCATCCCCACCCTCCCAGCCCTAAGCCCCTCTCCCCCCTCGCATCCGCCGACATTCCAGTTGGAAGAAATGGCGAGAAAATGGCGAAAAAATGATGGTCAACGCCTGAAAAGCGAGGTCAACGCCGGATTCCGGCAAGTGGTGGCTTCCAACAAAAAAAAGAACCAAAAAGGTGGCTAATTAACCATTTTTTTTAAAAGGTGGTTTCTCACAAAAAAGTGATTATAAAAGGTGGTTTCTGACAAATTTTCCATAAAATTAAGCATGTCCTCCCTCACCTCATTTCTAACACTCAAGCCAGTTTTGTGTCGGGGAGACAAATAACTGACAATAAACTGACAATATTGTCATTGTACAAGAGATCATCCATACTATGAGGAATAAGCAGGGTGGAAGGGGTTATATGGCTCTAAAGATAGACTTTGAGAAATCCTATAGTAGGTTGAATTGGAATTTTATAAAAGACACCCTAATGAAGATGAATTTGCCTATAAACCTTGTGCATTTGATCATGGAGTATGTGACTACTCCTTCTATGAGGGTGCTTTAGAACGGAGAGCCTTCAGAAAGTTGTAAACCTACAAGAGGCATAAGGCAAGGAGATCCTCTCTCTCCGTACCTTTTTTGAGGAGGCCATAATTAAAAAACAGTGGAAGCTTATTAGGGCTTGTGGAAATGGTTTGTTGCTTTATAATTTGTTTTTTGCAGACGACAACGTCCTTTTTGTGGAGGTAAGTGTTGAACAAGCCAATGTTATTATGGATTGCCTCTCACGGTTTTGCAAAGCCTCGGGACAAAAAGTCAGTCTTCCCAAGTCAAGAGTGTATTTCTCAAAAAATGTTTCAGGTGAAGTCCAAGAAGCTATTTGTTCGTCCCTTAGTATTGAAGCAATACCCAATTTTGGCAAGTACCTTGGAATGCCCACCCTCACAAGTCGGGTTACAAGAGAGAATTTCACCCATCTATGTGAGAAAATAGACAGGAAACTCTCGGGTCGGAAGACAAAATATATTTCTCTTGCGGGGAGGATCACTCTTGCACGTTCAACAGTTTCTGCCATGTCCTCATATGCCATGCAATCTGCAAAAATCCCTAAGATAATATGCGATGACATTGATAGAAAAACAAGGAGATTCATTTGGGGAGGTGATGAGGAGCATAGAAAGATCCATCTAATCTATTGGGAGGTAGTGCAACAACCAATTGAAACGGGGGGTCTTAGTATCCGATCTGCCAGCCAAACCAATGCAGCGTTTATGACCAAGCTGGGGTGGAGAATCCTTGCAGAGCGTAACACTCTTTGGGCTAGACTCCTCAGTGCAAAGTATTGTAAAGGGAGATGTGACATAAATATGTTTCAACCTAAACATTCTATGTCTAATGTATGGCAAGGGATAGTTGAGAATAAAAGATTCCTTTGTGAAAGTCTTAAAACAACCGTGAGTAATGGATCAAATACTCTTTTCTGGTTTCACGAGTGGGCTTACGACAAACCTTTAATAGAATATGCCTCAAATGAAGTACCTCAAGATATTGATGATATGACAGTTGAAGAAATGTGGGATGAGTTTTCTGGTTGAACAAATCCGAAGCCCCATAATTCAAACCCAAATCGAACCCTAACCGAGATGAACATGAACAAGATAAAGAGAGAAAATCGAGATGGAGAGATAGAGTGAATCGAGATGAAACAGATGAGATGAAGAGAGAGAAGAGAGAGAGAGAGAGATGAGTGTAAAATGTGAGAGAACATAATTGAAAAGCGTAAAAGGAGAAACAGAGAGCATGAGAGAAGAGAGAGAAAATGAATCGAGAAAAGGGGTGAGGGATTGGAATTTGAGGTTTAAATACCTGTAGGGTTTTGGTTTGGTTGGATGAATCTGAGCTGTTTATTTTGGCAAAGATTCAAAATACAACGGCCCAAACACAAGGGATTTGTGTTTCTTTAAGGATTGTTCTGAGCCATTGATTTTTGATCCTTTGTTAATCCAATGGCTCAAATTGGTGATCCATGTTCTTTGTTTTGCTTAGATCTTTGCACTTGATTTCAATCATCTAAGGGTTTAGATTCATCTAACATATTATCATAGGATTGATTTATAAATTTGATACTTATTTTACCTTATATTAGATGAACTAGTTCATTTTACTATGGATATAATAACTAAATTGAATAACTTAAATTTGATAAACTAATTAATTTCCTTAATTACTTTTATCGAAATAATTTATATTAATCAATTTTAGTGTGTCTTCACTTTTACACAAGTTTAGTTATTTTAAAATAATTATTAACACTTTAACAGTGCTATTATAGTAGTGTATATATTAGTCTCATCCATTAACAATTTCAATGTGTCTTCACTTTTAAACAAGTTTAGTTACTTAATTAATGCAATAGTGTATTACACGCACAAAGAATAATACAATTTGAATTGAATTCCTTTATCGAATTAATATATTACTTAATTAAATTACGATCTGTTTCAATTCCATTTATTTATTTTTATAAATTTTGAATTTTGTTGTTGTTATTGTTGTTGTTGTTGTTGTTGTTGTTGTCGTCGTCCATGTTATTGTTGATGTTGTTGTTGTTGCTGTTGTTGTTGTTGTTGTTGTTGTTGTTGACGATGATGTTGTTGACGATGATGTTGTTGTTGTTGTTGTCGTTGTCATTATTATCATTATTTTTGTTGTTGTTAGCACCATCATGATCGTCGTCATGGTCAACCTCAATTTGACCATCATACCAAAGTCATCTTCATCATCATCGTAATTATATCATCATTGTCACCATCACCATCATCATCATCATCACCACCATTATCATCATCATCACCATCAACATCATTATCATCAACATCATCACCATCATAATTACCACCACCATCACCATCACCACCATCACCACTGTCACCATCACCATCATCACCATCATCAACAACACCATCAACATCATCATCACACATCATCATCACCATCATCAACATCATCACCATCATCACTACCATCACCATCATCATCATCAACACTATCATCATCATCCATCATCAACACCATTATCATCACCACCACCAACATCATCAATACCATCATCATCAATATTATCATCATCAACAACAACATCATCATCATCATCATCATTGTCATCATCATCATCATCATCATCATCATTAATATTTACAAGGGGGGAAAACACTCGGACGATTTACAAGAAATTGGTGGGAAACCGAGATACTATCTGGGCCCCCACTCCTTTAGCTATAGAGATATTAGTTATTATTATATTAGTTATTATTATTATTATTATTATTATTATTATTATTATTATTATTATTATTATTATTATTAATGTTATTATTAATTATCAAGGGTCGAATTTATCCAATGAAGATCAAAATGTATAAAAAGGAACATCATTTCCAATGACAATCTATATGCCCAATCATTTTTAATTTATTATGGATCCTTAGAGTTCCAAATTCATAAGGACAAGTACGTTAATTTTAAGTTAATTGATACTAATAAGTATTCATTTTAATCCATGAGTATTAATCTGGATTGTAACAAATTCTTATTATTATTATTATTATGTTGTTGTTGTTGTTGTTGTTGTTGTTGTTGTTGCTGTTGCTGTTGCTGTTGCTGTTGCTGTTGAAGGCCATCTCAGGAGACCAAGAGCTTACACCCATACCGGCAAAGGGAGATATACCAGTCACATCCAAGCAACCATCCTTGCCCTGAAATCAATTAAATAGTAAAAGGTCCGCAAGCCTAAGATCCTTCCTAGTCTCAGAAAGGAAACCCATGGGAGCCTCCTTGCGCAACACGATCCCAACTTTGTTGCAAATATCAAAAAGGATATCCCGCACCAGATTATGTCTAAACTTCACACCAACCTCACTCGAGTAATGAACAGCATGATCCCCCCATTGGTCCATCTTCGGAGCATTGCAACTCGGGCAAAGGTTACCCTCGGAGAACATAGGTATCATGAGTCTATAACACAACACAGAGCGAAATTGACGATGGTTCATCGTTTGCCCCAATCCCTCAATAGGAATGGTGAACAAAAAATTTTGCGCGTGCGGACCATGGATACAACTAAGGACCGCAACCTGCCTTGGGCTAAGCATGTACTGAGCAACGAGATTTTTCTCAATGACACCAAAGTATCACTTCGCTAAAGTTTTCATAGTTTGGGGGGCACAAGAACCAGAGGTGAGAGAGAGAGCATCAACGTCGCAAAATGCATCGAAACCATCAAGGGCAAACTGAAAAGAAGGGCCGGAAAAGTCAATACCCGTGTTCAAAAGAATTTGGGCCTAAAGTGTACTCGTCTGTAAGCGAAAAGTAAGAAAAGCACAACGGACAACATCCCCTGTAGATAAAATGCCAAGACCGCCCAACTTAAATGGGAGAGTAGCAAGTCGCCATTGCCAGTCACCAAACCCCGGCCCTGAAGCAGTAACAATCTTTTCCAAAGAGATACACAAAGCATGATCAAACTGGACTTGGGGATCCAAGAAAGACAATGGGGTGCAAGTTCTCAAAGCATAGGACAATTTACCGACTCCGGCACAGTTGCGAAGAAGAAGAAGTTCGCATTGGGGATCATTTAGACTGGTGACGACCTCCATTAAGGCTACGGTTTTGGAAATCCGTTTCGAAGCCAAATCCCGACAAAAGCCTGCATCCAAACTAACAGATTCACTAAGACGTTTAACACCATTGCAAGGACGAGAAATATTTTCTGGAAAAACTCCGTCCACCCTACCTCTAGGTCCTAGGATCCTCTATAGGCCAGGAAAGTTCAGTCTTATCCACATTCAAGAACAAACCACGAGCCGGTCCCTCAATCCTGATGATGTCAAGTGCCCTGGCGACCATAAGAGTGTCACCAATAATAGTACCATCAGCAAGATACCAAGCATGCAGGGTAAGATCACAAGCATGATTAATAGACTGAACTAAAGGATGCAAAACTAAGGTGAACAAAAGAGGGCCCAAAGGATCACCTTGTTGAACCCCTTGGCAAGACCAGAGAATAAAATCGTCATAATAAAGCCTAGTCGGTTGAGAGTAACAGAACTCAACCCAGGGAGCAATGGACGGGAATCGCAACCTAGTTTTCTGAAGTAGGACACCCCTATCAACAAGGTTGAAAGCATTCTTAAAATCCACCAAAAGCATAGAGAGCCCAACTTCATTACCCTTAGACTCAACAAGCCTGTTTACAGAGTGTAAAACAGCCTCACAGCCCCCAGAAACACCCACACCAAACTGAAAATCCTGCAGATAATTATTCACAGTATTAGCAACAGAAGAAGAAGCAACCTTGGAGACAAGCCACCTCCACACAGTGCCAACAACAATAGGACGTATACCACCCCCCGGTTTGACCAAGGGAGTCAAAAGGGCACTAGCAATGAACTCGTCGAGCTGGCTAGGACACGAGCAAGAAGGTCAATGTCGAAGCAAGAAGAATCGACCGCAGATGAGGACAATTAAGAAGGACCTGCAAGTAGGGATGGCAACCCAGTCCGAATCCGACCCTAGTCCGCTCCGATCCGAAGGGAAAAATCCGAGTCGACTCCGACAAAAAAGTAATCCGACTCCATTTAAAAAATCCGACTCCGAGTCGGAGGAGGGTCGGAGTCGAATCTCATAAAATAATCCGACATCCGAATCCGACTCCGACTTTGAGTCAATCAATCCTTTTTTTCTTATTTATGTTAATGTATTATTTATGTATAATCTGACTTCGACTTTCAGCCAATTGTATTATATAGCATTTTTCCATTGAAGAAATTATTGTTAAAAATAATAGTAATATTTAGATTATTTGTACTATATAAGATTTCCATATGATGATTAGAATAAATTGTAGTGATTAAATTATTGTATTATAGAAGACTATTTTATTATAAAAATTTGGCAGAAAAATAAGTCGGATCAGATTCAGAGTCGGATGTTCAGATTTTGAGTCGGATGTTCGGATTTTAAGTCGGATCGGATTCGGAGTCGGATGTTCGGATTTTAAGTCGGATTCGGATTCGGATTTTCAGAGTCGGATGTCGGAGTCAGACTCAGATTTAAAATCCGACTTCTTGTAGGGTCGGAGTCGGATTATGCATAATCCGGTCCAAGTCCGACCCGTTGCCATTCCTACCTGCAAGAGAGGGGACAGTCGCAACAACCACCCTATCCATACCCAACAAACCAGGACTAGGGGGCTTGGGAATACTATGGATCGCAGACTCATCAAAACTAGGTGCAAGAATCACTGTCCCATCAGCATGTTTACAATTCTTACTCGAAAGTGTGAGTACTAAAACACTCCCCACGAGCCAAATACTCGCCAGATGAAGTGCAGAGTCCAATGCAGAATATAAAGAAAGGTCACTCTCAACACGACCTTTGTGAAAAGTCGTCAAAGCAACACTATTAAAATGTCGAGAACCCAAGTGGTCAATAAAATATTTCTTGGAAAGCCCCCTACCCCTTCCACTATTACAACCATCACAACCTTCAAAAGGACAAGAGATGCAAAGAGCCATGAAAAACAAAACCCACCAAACAAACACCCCTCCAAGAGATACACCAACCAACGAGCAAACAAACATATTATAAAAACAAACACCAACCAAAACCACCTCCAAATAGAAACAACAAGCGAGCAACCCCACTACCAAACCCCAAAAGATTGACAGTAAAAGCCACGAAAAAACTATGAATAGCCACAATATAAAGCAACAACAGTCAAGGCAAATCAATAAAATAAGTGGTCACATAAGTCAACTAACCGTGGCCCATGACCAATGAGGTGCCATGATCATGCCTAAAGAGGTAAGAATGCCGCTGCTATGCCCAATGTTCGAAGTGTTTCACGATCAAGAGTGGCAGCGTAAAAGCCTACTGCAAGGTAGAAAAAGCTCCGAAACAACGTGATGACCAGGCCACGTGATGAACACCGTGATGATCAAGCCACATAAGTAGTAGATACCGCGCCGAGGAAGAAAGGAGGCGAATATAGCAAGCAGAGCATGTAAAGCACCTGAAGAAGATGGAGAGGGACAAAACGACGATGATGACCTGATGATGATGACGAATATAATCCGATAGAAGTAGCCTGAAAATTGCCCGCGGTGAGTCAATGGCTTGACAGTGCAGTAGAGACCTGCTGCGGTTAATTGGTAATTAAATTACCAAGGGCATACATGATAATACAGCTAACCCGCTGATCATGCCCACAAAACAAAGCCCTGACAGACGCTGCAAATAATTAAAACAAAGCCAGAAAGCAAACACGTGAAAGCTGTAACGAGAAACCAGCCACAAACGAGAGCCACAAAGCCGTTACTACAGGCGGCCGGTGCAATAGCCACAACGCCGGAAACCGACTGAGATAAGCCACCGGAAGGGATGCAGATGCTGAGACTGATGCTGATGATGCCGAGAAGACTATATAAGACGATCTGCAAGAGCAACCCCACCGGAAAATGGAACTGCCGGCCTGAGCGTGGCTGGGATGAGAATGCCGGAGAACAACCGATCCCCCCACCCCCCTGGATAAGCCATCGAAGGCCAGCCAAAACTGGAAGAAGACCCCCCTGCGAGATCGCACACTATGGTCTCACTCCGTCTCTCTCTATTATTATTATTATTATTATTATTATTATTATTATTATTATTATTATTATTATTATTATTATTATTATTATTATTATTATTATTAATTATTATTATTATTATTATTATTATTATTATTATTATTATTATTATTATTATTAAGGATCATATTTACGCAATGAACATTAAATGTATTAAAGGGAGCATCTTTTCCAATAACAAACTATATGCCTGATTCATTTTTAATTTATTGAGGATCCTCAACGTTACAAAATGATCCTTAAAATTACTAAATGATCCTTAAAATTACAAAATGATCCTACAAACTTGCGATTAACTGCCTTACGATACAATGGAGACCAAAAATTGCGGCTGATTTTCGTTGTGGTTGCAATGTAGTCGCAGATCATCACCACCAACATCATCACCGCCATCATCATCACAACCACCATCGTCATCACCACCACCATCATTATCACTATCATCATTATCGTCACCATTATTATTATTATTATTATTAGGGATATTATCTCAGGTAACCCTGACATATAGGCCTTTTTCCAATATAACCCCGACTTTGACAGCCCTGTCTCCGATAACCCTGAACTTGGTTTTTGTCATTAAATTGGACGGAATTAGAGACGGCGTTAAGTACTCTCTAATTTTGTTTGACTTTTGCTAAATTCATCTCTTTCTCTCTCTTGTTCTTCATCTTTTCTCTCTCTTGTTCTTCATCTCTTCTCAAGCCCATCATTCTCTTTTTTTTTTCTCAATCAATTCTCCAAATCTAAACTTTAATCCAAAACATAACAAAACAAAAGAAAAAGCCACAAAATCAAATTCAAGAAATACGCCACAAATTCAAGAAATCCAAGAAATCACAAAACAAAAAGCCACAAAATCAAATTCAAGAAATGAGAAATTAGAGAAGAGAAAAGGCAAAAATGGGGAAAGAGATGGATTCATCACCAACCACCACTCCTCCTAACACCGTCGTACACCTGTTGCACCACCACCACATTGTTGCATCCCCGAGTTTCTCCTCCACTGCTTCGTTGCTGCCCCTGACTCCCGCCACAAGACGTTGCCGTTGCTGCCCGGAGCTCGCCTCCCCTTCCCTTGCTTCTATTTTCACGTTGCTGGAATTTCGAAGGTGCCGGCTATGGTGGTAGTGCAGTGGGTGTCGGCTATGGTGGAAGAATGGAGGTTGATCCGAAATTTTGGTGGGTTGCTGCCCAGAACAGGAGGTCGAAGAGAGAATGAATCCTTTCTACTTCTTCTTCTCCGGCAACTTGCCACTGCGACTTGCCCAGAACAGGAGGTCGAACCGTGTTCTACCGCTGCGACTTACCCATAACAGGAGGTCGAACCGTGGATTCTTCTTCTGGGTTTGATGTATTTTGAGAGGAAATTTCTGGGTTTGATAGATGAAGATATGTGACAGAAGAAGAAGAACTCGAGACAGGGGTGTTCAATAACACAATTTTTTTTTCCTAAGAACACCCATTGGAGGAAATCTGGATTTTGTTATGAGTTTGGGTAAATGGGTTTGGGAAAAATCTGGATTTTGTTATGAGTTTGGGAAAAATTGATGAAGAGATGAAGAACAAGAGAGAGGAGAAATGAAGAACAAGAGAGAGAAAGAGATGAATTTAGCAAAAGTCAAACCTAGTTAACGGCGTTACAAATTCCGTCCAGTTTAATGACAAAAACCAAGTTCAGGGTTATCGGAGACAGGGCTGCCAAAGTCAGGGTTATATTCGAAAAAGGCCTATAAGTCAGGGTTATCTGAGATAATATCCCTTATTATTATTGTTGTTGTTGTTGTTGTTGTTATTATTATTATTATTACTACTACTATTATTATTATTATTGTTATTATTATTACTACTATTATCATTATTGTTAGTGACATTCTTAATTATCAAGGGTCAAATTTACCCAATGAAGATCAAAATATATAAAAAGGAACATCATTTCCTATGACAATCTATTTTCCCGATCATTTTTAATTTATTAAGGATCCTCAGAGTTCCAAATTTATATGAACAAGTAAATCTAAGTTAATTGATACTAACTAGTATTCATTCCAATCTATAAGCATTAATCTGGACTGTAACAATTTCTTATTATGTGAACACCACATTATCAATGTAAATTTTTCCTAATTAAATTAGTTTGTTTAAATTAATTGTCAATAAGTCATGTTTCATCAATCATCATCATTGTCATTGTTATCAATCATCACCACCATCACCACCACCATCATCATTAATCATCATCATCATCATCATTAATCATCATGAATTATCATCATTCTCATCACTAGATCTCATAAGATCTCAAAAGAACCCATTAGATCTCATAACATTTCATCTCTCACAAAATTATCACCATTACCATCATCACCATCATCTTCATCACCATCATCATCATTAACACAAATCATCAACACCAGCACCAACATCATCATCATCGTCACCATCGTCACCATCACCACCATCACCATCTTCATCATCAACACCATCATCATCTTCACCACCATCATCACCATCATCATCATCAACAACAACAACAACACCACCATCATCATCATCATCATCATCATCACCTTCACCATATTTATCATCAACACCATCATCATCATCATGAACATCATCACCATCATAATCATCATAACACCAACACCAACACCAACATCACCATCATCATCGACACTACTACCACCACCACCATAATCATCAATACCATCATCATCAACGCCGCTACCACCATCATCATCACTAGTCATCATTTTAATCATCATATCTCATAAGATTTCATCCGCTCACAAAATTATCAAAAAAACTTAGAAGATCTCTTATAGGATCATATTAGATCACACCATCAACATTGTAAAAAAAAAAAAGGAAACCCCTAAATAATTACAACTTAATAACTTTTAATTTAAACAAATTTTTATCATCATAATAGACTAACATTGATATAATAATGATAATATCGATGAATACATATAATGCCACGCTGGTTATGATTTTAGGTAATGTTAATAAATGAATGATTTATTAAACTCGCTCATCTTACCATTCAATTAAAATTATACGGGATAAAAGACACTTTGGGTAATTGGTTTTATTTTTCAATAGAATTGTGATAATGTCCATTATTAGAGATTTTTTTACTAAATTCTTTATTATAACTATAAAAATACATGAGTACGTGGAGTGTTGTTTGGTTTGTCAAACAATAATGTGTAACAAAATGTAAAAAAGACTCAATTTCTAATTTATTTTTAAAATTTTTTTTTTTTCTTAATATAAATTATATCTTATAAGTTGTACATTACCTTTTTGACAAGTATATAATAGGAAGTAAATTTGTTAAGTTTATCTCTTCCAAAGAAAAATTTGTTAAGTTTATCAATTATTTTTGACAAGTACTTCCTCCGTTTTTTTTACCCGCTATACTTTTATTCTCACACTTCCCAAGGCATTTTTTCAATAGTGAGAGGAAGGGAAAGATAGTGTGGGTCCCAAGGCTTTTTATAGAACAAAAAGTAACCAAAACAAGTAAATAATAGAAGTGTGTCGAGTAATTTAAAACTTCCTAAAAAAGAAAGTGTAGCGAGTAAAAAAAAAACGGAGGAAGTAATAGAATTAGGAAGTAATATTTTTTTTTCCATTTTAAAATATTTTCTTACCTTTTTTATTTCAATTCTTAGTTTAAAAAAAAAATTCTTTACCCATCCACCCACCCCCACCGAGCCACCCTTACCCACCTCCACCGAGCCACCCACCCCCACCCACACGACCACCGTACCCTACAGCGCCCACCCTTACCCAACCCTCTCCAGCCACCCTACCCGACCACCCCTACCCACCTAAAGGTGGGCACGGGACGTGCCCGAACGGCCCACGTGCCAAGCCTGCGTGCCTCGTGCCACAACGGGCCGTGCCTAAACAGACCAAGAAATGTTTGTGCCATGCCGGGCTCGTGCCAAGTTGTAAAATATAAGGCCGATGCACCGCCCGGCCCACGTTTCGTGCCGGGCCGGCTCGTGCCTTGCCATCGTCCCTTATACAAATTTTAAATATTATAAAATTTTAACCAAAATAAGCGTGCCAACATGCGGGCCGGCCCGTCGTGCTCATGCCGAGTTCGTGCCAAACTTTTAGAATGTTGTTCATGCGTGGCCCACTCCCCACCAGTCGTGCCTGCGTGCCGTGCTCATAGCGGGCTCGTGCTTGACCGGGCTCACACCGTTGCGTGCCGAGTTGGCCCTCGTGCCGGCCCGGCCCATGCCCAGCTCTATACCCACCCCATAACCCCCAAGACAGCCGACCCACCCACCCAAACAAACCCCCAAACCAACGACCCCCATCTACCATGACCCACCAAATCCACGACCACCGACCTCCACGACCCACCCCCACCCCACCACCCCACCCCACCGACGATCACCTCACCCCACCGACGATCACCTCACCCCACTGACGACCACTCCACCTAAACCTAAACCCACCGCCACCGCGTCACGAACCCAAACCAACGACCCTATCTACTCTCACTCACCCAAACTGACGATCACCCACGACCACCACCCACCCTTACCCGCCCAAACCCGCCCCCACCACGACCACCCACGAAGCCACAATCCCACCCAAATCCACCGAAAACCACCCCAAATTAAACATCCCCACCACCCCCGAAACCCCCTACCCACCCAGGCCCATAACCCGAAACCACCCACACTCGCCGGCGGAGTAACAAGGGGCGGAGCAACAGCGGCGGAGTAGCAACGGTGGTCAGAGAGTAGAAGCTATGGGTGTGAGTTAATATGATATAATTAATAACATTTTATTTTAGGTATAAACCTAGATATAAGTCATAATTAAATTAATTAAGTTAATTTAAGTTAATTACAGATAATTTGAATTAAGTTTGAATTTTGAATTCAAAATGGGGTTGAAAATCAGCTGAAAATTTGAGAAAGAGGGACCCAAGGCAAATCAATAGGAAGTGGACAAGTATGTTGTGTATGGGGGTCTCACATACATCATGTGTATGTGTAGCTTTTCCCCCAAATTTATTGATGAAATGACTTGAAAAATAAAGCTTAAACGTGGATTGATTTGTCCTAGGACAGCTTAGACTACCGTATAATATAATCACAATTCACAAATGATTGAAAGACCAAGGCGTAACTTTTGATGCAAACAAGGATCGTGCTCCTCCACTAATACGTCGACACGTAGGATGGTTTGATTTAATCATGTTACAACTCTTATATTATTAGAGATTAATTTAATGACATTAGATTAATATAATTTAATGATATTTTTCCTATTTAAAAGGGATTTTAATTTGCTGATCTGTGTTCTAAAAGCGAGTGGACAGTTGGGTAATGCAAATTTGTTGGTGCCCAAATCATTGGCTTCTTAATCTAATAATAATATTTATATCCCGTCAAATATGCAATTAGGTATACATTTTTATCATATATATATATGTAACATAACTTTAGGGAGGAAAGTGTATATGAAATGTGAACCGCATCATAGTATTATTAACTATTATAGTTATCCTTGTACGCAATTATAGGGATCAATCAAGAATCAAATGGAACTTGGTTGATTTAATGAGAATATATTATATTCCACTAAAATGCATACTTTGAAACAATTAAACTTGTTTAATTTAGTGGATTATAATTACTCATGGAGTCATAGGTATACAAAGTCCTTTAGGAGAGACACACCATAAACATAAAGTATTCGTCGAGTTGAAGTAGGTACTTTATTAGTGGTGAGAGGAGTTGATATTATATATTGTGTATATATATATTCAAGTGAAAGGGTACGGTTACACTAAGTGTAACCTTACCCCACTTGCACAAAAATGTGTTGCTTTCCTATTGGTAATTAAAAGCAGGTCCTTTTCTCCACTTGCTTGAATTTTCATTCAGATTTCAAACCAAATTCAGATTTCAAATTTCAAACCAAATTCAGATTTCAAATTTCAAATAATTTTATTAATTTTTAACTTTTATTTTTTTTTATAATCTTTCTTCTCTTTCTTCTTCTCCTCTCTAATTTGTTTTCCCTTTCATTCTCTTGTACCCCTTGGATAAAATCCTTTAATCTCACTACTTTATGGTTAACGAACATGAATTTTTTTGTCAAAACGACGCTTTTGATAGGATCTAAATTCACAATCATGAAGTTGAATCAAGATCAAAACGTGGGATTTTCTGGAATTGGAATTGTTATGCACTAGTCGAAATTGTTTGCTTCAATTGTTGATCTTTGAACCACACTTCTAGTGAACATGGAAATTCTCTTTATCGAACTTTTGCAGGGGTTATAGTTTATATGATTTAGTTTCAAAAACTGCCATTTTTAGGATTCCTTTCATTTGGATTGGAAGATTTCTATGGATGAATTCGTTTAATAATAGTTCTTTTGATATAAAGTTTGCAATATTATAGCAACTTTTGCTATTTGATTCTCGTTTGGAATGGTGACATTGTTATTCTAATTTTTTGGGTTTGTGGTGATATTGATTTTCTGGGTTTGCTATTTGACATTGTTATTCTAATTTTGGGTTATATTGATTTTCTGGGTTTGTTAATATTGAATTGATAAGTTAGTGGTTGTTTATAGGTTATAATTAGGGGAAGCTTTTTCGGTGCATATAAGAAAAATAGGATCATATTTCATATATTAGGATCAATTTTCGTTCAAAGTTTATTATTGATTTGTCAGGTTCAATGAAACAAAATAAGACGATCAATTAGTAAGATCAAATTATATAGGAAAAATGGATCAGAATACCCCCAACTTTGATCCGTCCGCTTTTAATACCCCCAACTATGAGTTATTTTTAAATACCCCCAACTATTGAAGAGTTCCGCCAAAAATGCACCATGACCTAAAAGAACCTGTTTAGCAGGTTAAAAATGGCACGTGTTGTGCTCTCATTGGTTTTACTTAATTTTTTTATTTTGTTTTTTTATCACCCCACCCCAATCCTTACCATTTTACTACTCCCATCCCACTGCCACCCCTCCCCTTCCTCCCCCTCCTCAACCACCCCCCCTCCCCTTCCTCTTTCTCCCTCCTCCCCCACCCCTTCCTACCGAGAAACCCCTCCCCTTCACACCAGCCCCCGAAACCACCCCCACCACCCACCGCCACTTTCTCAATCCTTCAACACCTCTGTTTTTTCTCAATCTTTCTCGATGATCTTCTCACGAATTTCAATGTATTTACTTCTTGTGATTCTTCTTCTCATCATCTCTTGCATAAGCTCGGAATCTTCGCAATTTTCGATCGGATCTCGCTCAATTCCCGAGAACGATTAACGATGATACCGGGAAGTACCGAACCGCATGATGTAGTTGTTGAATTGAATGATTCCAATTTTAAGGGTATTCTCCGCAAAATTCCTCCTTTTATTCTTTGTCGTTGAATTCTTCGCTAACCGGGTTAGTTCTTTCTTCCTATTTCTAAATTTTCTGTTGTGATGTATTGATATTCGAGTCTTTTGATCAATCTTTTGTGAGAATTTGAACTGACAATCTTAGTTTAACCTTTTTTTAGTTGGTGTTAAGTTCCGATTGATTTATTTTTGGTGGAATTGAATCATTCTTTGTACGTATATGTGTTTTCATGTAGTACTAGTAGGAAGGTTTCTTGTAATTTGATGAACTTAGTTTAGGAATCAGGTGATTGAAAATAAAACTTGTACTCGTCGCTGTGCCGAACTTTAGTATTCATTTTGTTGGTAAATTGTTGAGGAAGTTGAGTTTGTTGAAAAACTCGAAAGATGTCGCTAATTTGATGAGTTAGTGATTCGACAAGTTTGATTTCAGAATTGAGTTGCTCGGATGAAGTCATTGTAATTTGAGAATCGAAATAAATTATGGAATTTTTTTTTGGGGTGTTTGGGGGGGACCGTAGGGGTAGGGGGTTGGGGTTGGGGTGGGGTGTGGGAAGGGTGGTAGTGGGGGTGAGGGGGAGGGGCTGTTTGGGGTGGTTGTTTGGGAGGGTTCTTTGGGGGCGGGGAGGGGGTGTGGGAATGGGTGGTAGTGGGGGTGAGGGAAGGTGGCAGTGGGTGGTGGTGGGGGGGGGGTGGGGGAGTTTTGGTTTACAAAAGCTAATAGAGAAAATAAAAGAGAAATAAAAAATAAAAAAATTACCTTGCTAACAGGTTACAAGTCACCTGGGTGCATTTTTGGCGGACCTCCCCAATAGTTGGGGGTATTTAAAAATAACTTATAGTTGGGGGTATTAAAAGCAGACGGGCTAAAGTTGGGGGTATTCTGATCCATTTTTCCAATTATATATATACGAATGTAGGATGTTGCTGTTTAAATGTTCGATGGAATTAATTAAAATCAATTACTTACTTTATTCAATATTTAATTTATCCACATGACACATAAATTTTTGGTACTACTTTTGTTTCTTTTTAGATCTATCAATTAGGTGTTATTTTAGAGAAACAAAAAAAACTCATATGATACACAAAAAAAAAAAAGCGAGGAATTATTAGATTTCAATTTCTCTGATCTGATCTAGTCTATATTATTACAGACGCTTAGTTTTGGCTCTCTCCACACAAATTTCTTTCTCATAGTCTAGTGGTTCAATTTTCACAACTAAATTAAATGACACACATTAAAGTAAGGAATGGATTCGAGTTTTTAATTTAATTTTTTTTGGCAAATTTTTCCTAAATTAATTTGATATATTTTACTTTAAATGGAAGAATATTTACGCCTAATATTTTTTTGAAAAAAAAAGACCAAAGAAAACCCTTTCACAATCACTCTCACATATTAAACCTCTTGGAATCACTCTCACAAAACAAACACCTCACAATCACTCTCACCCTAATTCACTCTCTCTTAATACTATTTTGGCTTTTGGTGTTTCATATTCCTCATTTATTTATTTTTTCTCCAAAAACATGTTTAATTGTTTACACCTTTTTCTTCTCTTATTCGTTTATATATTGTAATTATCAATAATTATTATGTTAATAACCTTTTACGCTCTTGCTTCTTTTTTGCTTCAAATTTCATACATTATAATTACTATTTAATTATAAATTTTAAAATGATACATTATACAATATATATTTTATAAAATATCACAATATAACCAGCCCGTTTTTCGGACAGGCCAAAAAAACTAGTTGTATTTTTGCTGAAACTTTAACGGATTCCTTAATGATTGAACTTTTTTTTACTGAGCTAAACTTATTTTTACTGAACTTAACTTATTACTACCGAACTGAACTTATTCTTAGTGAACTGAATTTATTTTTACTGAAACTTAGAATCCTTATATGGTTTTTTTATATATTGCTTTGTTTTATATGTTGTATATTTAAATAGTTTCCTTGTTCACATATTCATTTTTTTTAACTAGTGTAGTGTGCAAGTTATATTTAGATACCAAAACATCTATCCAATTATACTGATAGAATCACTTATTGTTATAGGATTTGTTACACTAATATTTCTTTTCAAGTCAATTAGGACTATTGAAATCTAATTTGTATATTGTTTCAATATTAAAGATCGATTTTCAAAAAATAGGATGTAAAACTTTTCAGGATTACTTGAAAACAAGTGTTTGTGAGATATTCTTATACACTAATACACATAATTTCTCTTGCTACATTGCCAAAATAATAACGAGGATCATATCTAAATAATTAAGATATGCCACAATTATACGGAGTAATAAGGATCATATCTAAGTATTTAGAATATAATTGGTTTATAAACCCATTTCTCAATTAGATGATATGTGTAAAAAGACCAATACCTTTAAATTTATTAATGCGACCAAAATAAATTAAATTGGATATGTGATACCTGTTTTTGTAATTTCATTTTCCCATATTTTATTTGGGCCTCCACGAAAAGTTTTCTACTCGTAACATATGACTCTTCGCTTTTTCCGTGCCACCTCCACACTTGTATAATCCGTAAGTAAAATTTGATCCTATTACTTGATCGTCCCATTTCGTTTCAATGATCCAGGTAATGATAAACTTTCAACAACAATTGATCCTAATAATTGAAATATGATCCTATTTTTTAGATGCACCGAAAGAACTAACCCTATTCATAAACAACCAAATACATTGGCGCCGCCACAGCCCACATTATACAATCAATCAGCTTTAACAAGACCAAAAAATCAATAAAACATTATTATCACAAACCCAGAACACCCAGAATGACAATATTATCAATGTGGGGTGCAAATTACCAATATTTCACAAACATGATTCCACACTATCTATATTGTTTCAATTATCCGATATTGTAGTATTACCCATTTAATAGTTACTATATCCTCAAACTACCAACAAAAAACAAGATTGTGAAAAAACCAATTGGTCCCCCATTTTCAAAGCATAATACCACAAAGGCAATTTTACATAGCCAAAAATTGAAAAACCAAACAAACTTTTTGTAACTAGGCAATTTAACAAACACTTAGTGTGCAATAATCCAACTTCATTGTGCTAACAAGGATACATAACATCAGTCTATATATCATATCTGAGAGAAGAAAATGACGAAAATGAAGAGAATTTGCAATATAGTTAGAACAAAATGACATTAATAAATAAGCTCCAGCCTTTTCTTTCCTTTAATTGATTTTAAAAGGAACTCCAAAGATGAAATTTGAGGATAAACCAAACAGAAATTGTGATGTTTGAGTAATGAACTAAAAACTCCCTCCAAAATGCTTAGTTTAATTTGGGGTAAAAATTCTGTACAAGTGTGGAGAATAATTGTGTTAATCGTAATTAGGTTAACCCTGTCATTTAATATATATAGTGTTACAATACATGCCTAAGACTAATAAAAGTCCCTACTATCCTTTTACATACAATATTACTCTAATACACCCCCTCAATCTTTACGAGGTGAAAGAACGGATAGATTGGATCGATGCTTAGTAAACAAGTCAGTAGAAAGACCCTTAGTAAAATATCAGCAACCTGAGACTGAGTAGGAACATGTCGAACAATGAGACCTCCCTTGGCAACCATTTCGCGAACAAAATGATAATCCACATCAATATGTTTGCTGCGATCATGATGAACTGGATTAGCAGTGAGATAAGTAGCAGAGACATTATCACAATACACGATCACAGGATGGCGAAAGAAATGACCAATGTCAGCAAGAAGTTGCTTGAGCCAAATAGTCTCAGCAGCCGTGTAGGCAACCGCCCTGTATTCAGCTTCAGTGGAGGATTTAGACACAATAGGTTGCTTTTTCGAGCGCCAGGAAATAAGATTCTTCCCAAGAAAAACAACATAGCCAGTAGTAGAACGACGAGTGTCAAGACAACCCGCCCAATCTGCATCAGAGTAGGCAATATCAACAGTAGGAGAACTGCTGCTATATAAGAAAAGGCCGAAATCCAAAGTGCCCTGCAGATATCTGAAAATTCTTTTCACAGCATGAATGTGAGTAGTACGAGGAGCATGCATAAACTGAGACACCATATTAACAGCATAAACAATATCTGGACGAGTCATAGTTAAAGACTGGAATGCACCAATCATACTACGATAATCTGCGGGATCAGCAAGAAGTTCTCCATCAAGAAGAGACAATGTAACTGTAGAGACAACGAGATTGGTAATCGGTTTAACAAGATGAAGATGAAATTTACTGAGTAAATCAGAAACATACTTATTTTGAGATAAAAATAAACCAGAGGGAGTACGCACAACCTGAACACCTAAGAAGTAATGAAGATCCCCTAAATCCTTCATAGCAAATTGAGAAGAAAGAACAGAGATGAATTTTGTGACAAGGGAAGGACTACTACCAATAAGAACAATGTCATCAACATATAATAGAAGAATTATAAGATGACCACAGAACTTGAGGGTGAACATGGAAGTGTCACAACTGCTGCACTTGAAACCAATAGATAATAGGAAATTGCTGAAACGAGACAACCAAGCTCGAGGAGCTTGTTTCAAACCATAAATGGACTTACAGAGACGACAAATATGAGTAGGTTTAGAGGGATGAATAAAACCCGGAGGTTGACGCATATAAACCTCTTCATGAAGAAACCCATGAAGAAAAGCATTTTTGACATCTAATTGACGAATTGTCCATTTAAGAGAAACATCAATAGTAAGAACTAAGCGAACAGTAGTAGGCTTAACAACAGGACTAAAGGTTTCAAAGTAATCAATACCTGCCTGCTGGTGATTTCCAAAAACGACAAGCCTGGCTTTGAACCGCTCCACAGAACCATCAGAATTGTACTTAATCCGATAAACCCACTTACAACCAAGTAAATTCTTATCATAGTTTCGAGGTACCAACTCCCATGTGTCATTATTAATTAAAGCCTTATATTCATCAAGCATAGCCTGACGCCAACGAGAGTCTTTAGAAGCTTGTTTAAAATTAGTTGGTTCAGACTCGACAATAGTAGTATTTAAGTTCATTAAGACTTTAGGCTTGGACACTCTAGTTTTTAACCTGGTAACCATGGGATGATGATTAAGAGCAACAGGGGCAGACCGAGAAACATGGGAAGTGGGAGACGGAACAATGGGAGACGAGGGAGCAGCACTAGAAGGCTGCGAGGATGGGACAGCACCCTCAAACGGGGAGTGAGGCCCAAGGACACGCGGGTCAGTGCTACCAGCTGGGCTGGGAGTGGACACGACAAGCGAAGGGGATAGGCCAGCGAACAAGGGCAGCCCAGCGCGCTAGGCAGAGCATGCGCAAGACAGCTCGCTGGACCCAGCTGGAGCTGGATTGCCATTCGGCCAGGCAGGAGATGACACGGGGGGAGGGGGGAGAGGCCCAACTAGCGCTGAAGGACCAGCGGGAAAGGCAGAAGATTGGGCTGATGAGGAGACCAGCCGGACAATGTCCGAGTCAGCAGTAGGGCTGCGAGAGGTGGGCATCGGAGATAAGGGTACCGACGAGATTGGGGCCGGGACAGAGGGGGGCGACACAGGGGCAACATTTGTGGGGCTCCAGTCAAAGGTCAGGGCCATGGGCGAAGTGTAGGGCATGTTAGACACAGGACTAACAAGAGCACGATACGAAAACTTATGTTCATGAAAAAGAACATGACGACTGATGTAAACTTTGTTGGTAGTAGGATCAAAAAAACGATAACCTTTATAATCCATGGCATATCCAACGAAAACACATGTTGTAGATTTAGGTTGCAGTTTGTTGAGTTTGGAATCCAGAAACAAAGGGAAGCATTCACAACCAAACGTTTTCAAAAAATGATAGGAAGGGGGGCGATGAAATAATATTTCAAAAGGAGAAACACCCCCTAAAACCGAGCTGGGTAATCTATTTATGGTGTAGGTGGCAGTGCATCAACCCAAAATTCAGCAGGAAAGTCAGAATGAATTTTCATAGTACGAGCCATTTCAATAATATGACGATGTTTGCGTTCTGCAACACCGTTCTGAGCTTGAGTGTGAGGACAAGATTTTTGAAAAATGATTCCATGGTCACGAAAATGTTGTAGAAGAGGAGAATTATCAAATTCCCTACCCCCATCACTTTGAAAAATCTTAATTTTGCAATTAAAGTGATTTTCAACCATCTTTTGAAACACAAGAAATTGAGAATGAGCTTCCGACTTTCGACGTAAAGGATATATCCATGAATATCACGAGAAATCATCAACAAACACAACATAGTAACGATATAATTGATTTGACAAAACAGGAGATTGCCAATCATCACTGTGAATTTTATATAAAGGATATGGAGAAACATGTTCAACTGAGTCAAAAGGTAAACGATGTATTTTGCCTAACTTACAACCAACACAATCATCATGAAACTTAGAAGTACATTTAATAGAATTATTTGAACATAAAGCTCCTAATATGCTAGAGGAGGTATGACCAAGACGAGCATGCCAAACTGCACCCAATTCCTTTGTGGCTAGGAAAGCAGGAACTGGAGACTCAGGAGGGACAACACTGGGTTGAATAGGGTAGACACCTTGCTTACTGGATCCCCGAAGCAGAACCGCCCCATTGTCTGGTCCTTAACAGAAACAATTTTTTTTATCAAAACTCACAACACAATCATTTTCTTGACACAACTTGTTAACGGATAATAAATTATGTTTCAAGTCAGGAACATGACAGACAGATGACAACTTGAGGGGACGACTTGTAGTTTTTAATGTTAAATTACCAGTACTTTTAATTGGGAGTAAGGTACCATTACCAACTACAACAGAACTAGACCCAGTGTAAGGAGTTTTAGCAGAAAACTTACCATCCTGAGGGGTCATGAGAGGCGGCTCCCGAATCCGGTACAGATCGAATCATTAGCTTCACCACCAACAGACAGTGCAACTAAGGCTCGAGTGACACTTTCAGATGAAGAGGGAACAAAGCTGGAATTGAATCTTTGAGGACAATAGGCAGCTTGATAACCTGGAAACCAACATAGACCACACGTATCGGAAGTAGGGGTAAAGTTTAATTTGCTACTTGACGAATTACTCCCTGCTGAAGACAAATCATTAGTAATATAGTCTAGGCAAGGCATACTATAGGAGGACAAGTTAGAATATTTACTCATACCATTTGGACGTCCCCGATTAGCATTGGTGTTGTTGGTATTACCAAATCCACGAGAATTGTTGTTACCACCATTACATCGATTATTTTGATTTCGACCATTTCCATTATTGCCCCCTCGATTCCTATTATTTCTCCCTCTATTACGGCCGCCTGAAGTATTCTTAGTAGAGGAACCGGAACTAGGAGACTGAACAACAACTAAAGCATGATGAGAAGATGAATCTAAACCATCCTTCGAACTTTTTATACGTTGTTCATGAAGCAGAAGCTTAGGATGCAAATCATCGAAACTAAGAGGAAACGGGTAATGCAGTAAAGTAGTAACAATATGATCATTGTACGAATCACAATCCAAACCAAACAAAGTGTGCTGAACCAAGTCCTGATTAGAGACAGGACACTGAATAGTAGCTAAAGAATATGCAATAACCGTAATCTCACGCAAATAACCATCCATAGATTGAGAATCACTCTTCTTAATACGAGTAAGGCGACCTTTCAATTCCATAGAACGAGCCATACTAGCATGCATAAATCTAGTTTGTAAACGATTCCAAATCTCCACAGAGGTGGATAAATAATGTACATCAACAAAGACATCACGAGACAACGTGGCAAAAATCCAGGACTTAATTTGTTGATCAACACGTAAATATTCGTAGAATTGATCATTAGGAATCGAAACACCACGATCATCAATAACAGTAGCAGGAGGAATAGAAACAGTGTCTTCAACCATACCAAGCAGTTGATGTGAAAGAAGCAAACAAGTAATCTGAGTTTTCCACAACAAATAATCCTTAGGAGAAGAAAGAGTGATAGTTACCAAATTACTGAGGTTAGGAGCAGAGATTTGTGGTAATGCAAAGAAGGACGACGATGAAGCCTGGGGAAACATTGGGGCAACGCCGGCGGGTGGCACGGTGGTCGCGGCAGCAAAACCCGGCGAAAATCGTGACTGAGTGCACGACGAGGAGGACGGCGTGGCAGCGTTGAGGAGCGCCGAAGACTGACCATAAGAAAAGGCCGAAGAAGCCGCGGCAGCAGACATAGGATACGAAAAGAATGATGCAGCATAGGGCTGCGAAAAAGCAGCGTCGACGGGCGACATGACTGCGGTGGGGCGCACCGACATGGAAGGCTGGGTGGCGGACTCACGCGCCGGCAGGGACTGCACATGAGCGGTGGTGGTGGCGGAAGCGGTGGCCAAAGGATCCATGGTGGGTAAAATTTTTTTTTTTAGAAAAACCTAGGCTGTGATACCATGTACAAGTGTGGAGAATAATTGTGTTAACCTTAATTAGGTTAACCCTGACATTTAATATATATAATGAATTACAATACATGCCTAAGACTAGTAAAAGTCCCTACTATCCTTTTACATACAATATTACTCTAATAAATTCTAAAAATAAAGGAGGGAAAAAAATGAAAATAAAAATGGAGGTAAAACTCCCTCCAAAAAGCTTAGTTTAGGTGGTAAGTTTCCCCCCAAAACCAAACTCCAATTCCCTCCAAAATGAAAAGCTAGGTTAAATTCTATTGGCTACAATAATTTGTGTATGTGGGGTAAGGTTACACTAAGGACCTGTTCGGCAAAACTAGCTGTTGGAGTAGCTGTTAGCTGTTTGAGTGGCTGTTAGCTGTGTGCTAGTAGCTGTCAGCTTTTAACTGTGAAAGTAGATGTTTAAAATATATGTGTTTGGTAAAAGTAGCTGTAGAGATTATAGAAGATAAATTTTTATCATTTTATGGTTAAAATCAATGTTTACATTATTAACACAATGCATTACAATCTTTTTATAATAGATAAATTTTGGTTAATTTTAATGTTTATACTATGATCAAAATGTTTAATTTTTTTGTTAAATTCAATATTTATATTGTGAACACATTATTTATGTTATGAATACCCATTCAACCACCTTGTTGATAAAAATGAGTTATGCTATAGAAAAATTGTTAATTTTAGCCGACATAAACGAAAGCTTTTCGCTTTTAATAACATGACAAGCAATACATACTCAGCTTGTTTTTTTTTCTTTTATGTACTTACTCCGTTTTTTTTACTTGCAACACTTTCCTAAAGAGAAATAATTAGTTACTTGCAACACTTCCTATTTTTGCTTTTCCTTTCTCTCTATCTCTCTCCAATTATGTGGGGCCTTCTTTTTTTTCATCTCTACCTCTCTCCTATCTAAATTTTGCATTGGAGTTGATGAAAAAAAAGTGTTGCAAGTAAAAGAAAACGGAGGAAGTAAATGAAAGCTTCTAATTACTATGGTGAGTGGTGACTATTCTTCAGTTAGGTATGAAAGTTTAAAATTATGAAATAGTTGAAAATGGATTAAAAGTTCAAAACACATAGAGGACATCTCTGTCACACAAATACATGTCGTTCTAATCCCTTTCATATTTGACCCAGATTCTACCTACCACAAGTCCACAATATGCTAATTACAACCTTAACACCAACGGGTCCAACGCGAACCACAATATGCTAATCCCTTCATTTTTTTTACCCCAGATTCTACATTTTAGCACAAAATCCTCCGCCTCTCTCTCTCTCTCTCTCTCCTCTCCTCCCCTCTCTCCCAATTTCTTAGAGCCACCATCAACAACCACCTATGTACTCTCCTCCACTAATGGCTGAAAAGCTGCCGCAACCACCAGCACAACCAGCACCTCTGGCGCCATTGACGACATCGAAAAGTTTTGAAGCAGACACGATAGTAGAAGCACCTTCAATTCATATTGGTGATTTTCGCTTAAAACAACTATTGCAAGAAAAACCTGGATTTTCCTCCACATTCATTGAATTGGAGGCAGATCAAGAATGAAGATGAGAGTTTTCAGGGATTTGTTGTAATTTTTATCAAAAAAAAAAAAATTTGGTGAAAGCTACTTTTTCTTGTTGAACGCTATAAATTTTAACGTTTGCCAAAAGCTATCTAAACACTACTTGGAACACTAATCACTACTCCAACCTCTACCATACTATGCCAAATACTTAATTAGTGTTTTGACTTGGTCAAAACACTAAAAACTAGTTCAAAAGCTGTTGCCGAACACTCCCTAAGTGTAACCGTACCATCTCTCCATTTTTATCATATATATATATATATATGTAACATAACTTTAGGGAGGAAAGTGTATATGAAATGTGAACCGCATCTATTAACTATTATAGTTATCCTTGTACGCAACTATAGGGATCAATCAAGAATCAAATGGATTTGGTTGATTTAATGAGAATATATTATATTCCACTAAAATGCATACTTTGAAACAATTAAACTTGTTTAATTTAGTGGATTATAATTATATACAAAGTCCTTTCGGAAAGACACACCATAAACATAAAGTATTCGTCGAGTTGAAGTAGGTACCTTATTTAGTGGCGTAACCATAATTTTCAAGTGAGAGGGGTTGATATTATATATCGTGTATATATATTTTTATTTTCCATTATTATTAGATCAAACATGGGAGATCGATGACGAGATGTAACACTACTAGTGAGCTGGTTGCAAGAATCGAACCCCTAACGAGCAACTCAGTATTTTAATAGTACCAAATGTTAAATTTAACTTCAACTACTTCATTGATTTCAATATAAATTTAGGCAATGAGGTCAAGGGGGCCATGGCCCATGCTAACACCTCTTACTTTTGCCCTTGGGTACTTGTACACAGATTGTGAATTCTTTCTCTTTGAAGTGACATAAATTGTATATTTTGGACGGTTAATTTTAGGACTAATTGTATTTAATAATCCAATCTTTTGGCGTTTGGCAAATAATAATCCAACCTTTTGATTATTCCTAAATAATCTAACCTTTATACCCAATTGGCAAAGAATATACCCAATACCTACTATTAGTAACGGACATTATTGTGTTACAAAAAAATTCGTTATTTGTAACGGCCACAGTAGTAACGCCAGATGTCCCTCACTAATAGCCCAAAAATGTCAATTACTAATAGCGATTTTTCCACTAGTGAAAAGAAAGGAATAATTAATTGCCTTTTACAGTAATGTTTATACAATTATTTTAATGAATTTAGGGTAAATGAAAATACTGAAGAAATGGAAAGAAAAGTGCGTTTACTGTAATACAGAACAAGCTAATAAAGCAATTGTTTCTATTGGGTTTGTTGCAAGCAAGAAGGTTAATTATATTTCATCTTCTGGTTTTGTTTATCTTCTTTGATTCTATTATTTCGTTATAATTTTTTTTTCTTCAATGATATGTAGTGAAAATTTTCTGGTTTCTGTTATAGGCTTCTGTTCTTTGGCAAGAAGAATTTTTTTGGATTAGAACTAATTTTGCAGCCATATCTACAAGTGATATATATACTTACAACGGATGTTCTTCATGTGGTCGTCGACTTGACGGTGGAGTAGGCAGTACTTTTTATTGTGCCAATTGTGCTTCCAATGATGTCACCACAGTTCCTAGGTAAGAATCTAGACAAGTGTTTTGTATATTACTGACGTTGTTTAGGAGCGTTTTATCAACTTTAATTGTTTTTCGTTAAATTTTATCTATCATAACTTTCAAGTAAATTATATTGGTTTTCCAGGGCCATTTTAAGAGCTACTGTCTCTAATTCGAATGCGTCATTGAAGATAACTTCATTTAACCCAGAAACTGAGTTGCTACTTGGTCTTGAAGCTCAGGAGCTACAAGTATTAAAGGAAAATGTAAGCTATGAAGTAATATTATATTTAGTTTTAGAAATATTCTATATACAAGTAAAGAAAGTTAGTTCTTAGTAGTATATTTTGTTTCAACAGGAGCTGAACGGTGACCTTGACAAAAAACTTGACTTGATTAGAGAAAGAGTAGTGGACGTACTTCTAAGCCCAACTAATGATCTTTCCTTAAGCAACACTCTCAAGTGGATGATTCGCGATGTTATAACTGAAGATAGAGATGATCATTTGAAGAAAAAACTGAAAGGTAAATCTGCCGAGGTTATGAAAGGAGGGGAAAACAGCTTTCTTTCAATCAAGCAACCCATTTCATATGCTAATGAAAATTCTCAGCTATTGAAATCGCTAATGCAAGTGAAGTTGAACAAGATTCTGTGAATGTGCCTTTATTATGTGGTACTAAAGAATCTCAAGAAGGAAGCACCTTCCCTTCAATAAATATCAAGAAGGAAGCACTACAAAAGGGTGAGAAGTACAGTAATGAGCAAGGCAGTGAAAAATTTGATGATATACTCAATGAAGTACCAGATGAATCAGATGAAGAAATCAATGAATAATCTTTTAGTCAGCCTTTTTAGTGTATATTTTTCTAAACTTATTATATATGATGACTAATATGGAATACAAGAATATGTATTATGATATATTTTGAAACTCATGTTGAAAAAAAATAGTTGTCATGTTGTTGCGTTAAATTTAGAGTTTTGTACCTCCACTGATTAAAGTTATGCAGGCCCTGAAAAACCTATATCAGACCATTTAATTCCAATAATTTATTTTGCGTTTGTAAATCAGACCTAACGCGTCGCCTCTTATGAATTAGGCAACTCGTTAAGCTGTTTTTTTAATGAAGAAAATTAATCTATCGCGTCGCCTTTTATAATAGAGGCGACACATTAGAGGGTCTATCACGTCTCCTTTTATGATGGAGGCGACACATTAGAGGGTCTATCACGTCATCTTTTATGATGGAGGCGACACATTAGAGGGTCTATCACGTCCCCTTTTATGTTAGAGACAACACATTAGAGAGGCTATCGTGTTCCCTGTTATCATAGAGGTGATGCATAAACCTGCCTTATGCGTCGCCTATTATATAGTAGATGATGCGTTAGTTTAATATTGTAATCCCCCGTAAAGTTATGAATTTTATAAATATATTTTAGTAGATATATATTTATATTTAAAAATAATTTAGTATTATTTCTTTAAAAGGTTGACTATTTGAAAGTCAAAAGATTTAAAGAAGTTAAAATATTTTGTTTAGACATGCTTTGAAAAACATTTAAAATACTTTTTGGACTTGAAAAAAAAGTCTAAATGGGCTTGAGGAACCCAAACACTAGTTATACTAGGAAAAAGACTTCTAGTTGTGTTAGGAGTTTCAATCATCAATTTTACTCTTCATTAAACTCTATTTAAAACCCAATTGCCTTTTCCTAAGCCCACAAGTAAAACACATATATAAATTCATTAAACCCATAATTCTCTCTCCTCACTTCACACAACAAAACCGGCGCGTTATTCTCTCTCTCACGATTACTTCTTCCTTTTTTCTTCTCTTTCAAGAAACGATTTCTTCCTCAACAAGAAACCTCCCTTCCTCAATCAACCACCGCCGACCATCGTGCGCCGCTGCCTCGTCACACGCCCAACCCCTTTGCTCTTTTCTTCCTTTGTTTTGGTTTGATTATATTTCTTCCCCCTCAAGTGTTATTTAAAGATTGTGTTTTTAAGAATTGTTTTTAGTTTGATTATGTTTAAAAGCTTTAGTTTGATGATTTGATTATGAATCTAAGATTATATAATTTATGTATTGAAGAAATAAAAATTCAGATTTAATTATTATGTTTAGATTGGATTTTTAATTATCAAAGTATGGATTTTTTGGGTCTTAAAGATTGGAAAATCATAGTAGTATGTTATAAAACTATGGAATTGATTATTCTTATAAGTTTAAGTATGTTTAAAGGGAGTTTTAATAAATTATATGTTGCTGAAATTTTAAAAAGGATACTATTAATGGAGTTTTAAGGATTTTAATTAGGGCTGATTAACAGATCAGGTCGTGTTCGGGTTCGGGTTCGGGTTGACAATAAACAGGTTTAACATGTCCCAACCCAAACCTAACCCGTTTATTAAACGGGTTAAAAAACTCAACCTTGACCCGACCTGTTTATTAAATGGGTTACCTATATAACTCGTTTAACCCATTTACATATTTTTTATTAAAACTTATTAGTTTTCAACAATAAATTCACATAAAGTATGCATGACTAGATTTTCTTTTCAGTATTCGTGTTCTACAATTAGTATTTTTGAAATTTTCACCAACTTTAACACAACTTTTTAGAAAATTTATACTTTAATGAGTTAGACAGGTCAAAGCAGGTTAATTTCGGGTTGAACATGTCAACCTTAACCTAACCCATTTAATTAAATGGGTAAGTCGTGTCAACCCATTTACTTAAATGGGTCAAAAATCTCAACCCAAACCCGCTTATTTCAGGTTGGTTTCGGGTTCGGTAAACGGGTTGGGTCAGTTTTTCACAGCCCTAATTTTAATGACTAGTATAGTAATACTCCCTCTGTATTTTTTTATCTTTCTCACTTAGAATCTTGACACTATTTACAATTAGAGAGAATCTTTAAGATTTTTTTCAATATATAAGAAAAAATATAGTCATGTGGGGTCTTGTTTGATTCGTCTCAATGAGTACTTTATTAATATTCAATTATTATAATTTTTACTAATATGTAATGAAAGATATCTAATGTAGAATAAGTGCATTGGCAAACGTGCAAAGTCAAAGTAGGAAAGATAAAAAAAATACAGAGGGAGTACTATGCTAGGAAATGTTAGTAATTAATTGAAGTTTTAATGATGGAAACAACTTTTAAATATTTTTAAAGAAGGTTTAAAGTATTTTAAAGTTGCTGGAAATTATTTGAGTATTGATTATGTATTTTTATTGGTTGTTTTAGGCGGAGAATTCTCTCTAGGCGACTTTTAAGATTGTTAAAGTGGCCTATCAATTTGTGTACACAAGATACATACATGCATATGTGTTGATTGGTGTAGTATCATCATTTTAAGAAGGAAAGTTGTGTAGTATCATGTATAGGAACTATGTGAGTTCATATATGATTGCTATTATGTTGGATTTTGCATGTTTTATGCCTTTGTGCGAACATGTTAATTATGAAATTTATATCATGTTTGTATGGAAGATTGATGCAAGCATGTTGGTTGGGAACTTTATTTAATTAATTTACATGGGGGAATTAATATATTTATTGGTATGGATCATGATTGAATCATATTGTTCCATTTTATTATTATTTCACTACTCTATGAGGACCTAGGGCTTTATATGGTAAGTTGAAATTTTATACCGTTGAAAAGTAAGTTGTTTGTTGGCTAGGTTCAACATATAAGGAATGTTGGAGTAAAGAAGGAATTAATATTCGGTTGTAAGTTGTGTGATCACTTATTTAATCATAAGATAAAAATAAAAGTTGTGATTGTTTGACTATATATTATCTGTGTTGCTTGTGTGTCATAACAAGTAATGAATGGTAAATCACGTGAAGTGAAACTTGGATAGTAATAAGTTTTAGACAGGTGCACGTCTGAAGTTGGACAAACAGGAGTTGGGGTACATGGTGAGCGTGCCATGGCTTTTTCTGGGTTCGGATTGATCACCGTTCCTATTTTTATTTTAAAGGTTCCTCGATATCGTAGGTCATAGGAATACGGAATCGTGCCCGTATTTCGTTTTCCAAAGGGAAGGCTGGTTTTATTAGACAACTTGGTCCAGTGACTATTCCATTTAAAGATATAAAAGTGTTGTTAAAGTTTAGTTTAGTAAAAGTTATCTGTAAGTTATTATGTTATCATTTATCCCTTCTTACTATTTATTAGTATCATGTTAGTATTGTTTATTTATTTATTATGTAGTACTCAACTTCACTGATTACGTGCTTTTGTTTGTGTGTGTTGACCATGACTTTGCCTTATTGACCTAGTGATGATCCATTCTTGGTGAGCAATTTCTCTAGTGCATTGTCATTTACAGGTGTGAAGATTATACATCATTGGGTTCAGGAATGGAGAGCTTGTGTAGCTTATTGATTATTAATCGTACCTTAGTTGACATACTTTATATTTAAGTTTGGTTTAAAGTTAACGTTAACGTTGTTGGTTGGTTTTAAAGTTGTCTTTATTATTCATTAAATTTCCATTCTATAGTTAGTTATATGTTTTCAGCTGCAAAATTCTGAGTAAGCCGATACGTTCTCACACGGGCGATAATGCTTTGATGATTCTCTAAGTTTTATATTTGAAAAGTATTTTGGAAAAGAGAGAATTATCGAGGTGTTACAAATATGAAAACTCAAATTTAGGCTAACGCATCAGTTTCTTTGTTATAGGCGACGCATAAACCAACCTATTGCGTCGCCTATTACATAATATCTGATGCGTTAGCATGAAGCTATCACGTCCCCTCTTATGTTTCAGGCGACGCATAAACATACCTAATGTCTATGTTGCACGGAAACGGGTACGGGGACAAAAAACGACAAAATCAAAATTGCAAAAAACGGGTACGGCATGGATTCGGCAAAAAAAAAAATTAACTAAATTAAACATCCATACATAAATAGTTCAAAGTTAAAAATACCATAAATCAACTAAATTTAATGTCTTAAAGTAGATAAAGCTTAGATAAGGCAACACCGCAACACATCAATCTTCAAGGAGCAACTCATTTTCTAAATCCGGCTCATCTAGTGAAAGTTCCGCAAACTCTAGAAACCCAACATCCTCCAATGAATCAAATGCATCTTCACCAATATCCCACATCTTTATCTAAAGCTCCCAATATTCTTCGGAATTCCTTGATAAAAGGTGAAGATTGTTGTGGATGAAAACCAAATCTTGCGCAACTTGGATTTAGCTTGTTCCTCCTAAGTGAGTGAATGAAGGAATATGTACTCCAATTTCTCTCACTACAAGATGATGAAGTAGGTTGCCCAAGCACTTTAAATGCCAAAGATTGGAGGAGAGGAGTGTGAGCTCCAAAGTTTGCCCACCAACTCTTAGGATCCATAGAATACATCCTTGAAATACAAGTTAAATCCTCAAAAGGTCCACTCTTCATAGAGAATAGTGCATATTCATCCATTACTTTACCAACATCATCACTAAGTGCAAATAATCTACGAAAGCACTTCATTCTCTCTCGAGATACTTCACCATCTCTATGAGGAGCAACTCTAGATGGAGCTCCAAGTAGTCATTCATCACTATAGAACCTTCAATATTTAAAAAAAAGGATTATAAATTTGTGTATAAATATAATAAGATAAAAAGAATGCCAAAGAATATATACCTCGGGTTCAAGGAGTGGGCTAAACAATGGAGAGGAGTGTTGCTTTTTGCCCAACGAGCTACCAAGATTTCATAAACCACATGAAAAAAGGGACTAAACTCCAGATGAGGACGACATTCTTTCTTGTAAATCTCAAGCTTCACTTGTTCAATCATAGAATCCCACATCTCATACACTAAGTGAAGGCATGGTTTATCGGTGTCACAATGCCTAATCATGTCATAGATAGGCCTTGTGAAATCAACAATGTAAGATAGTTTGTCCCACCAATCATCATTCACAATCTTCTCCTTCACAAAGTTTGCCTTCCCCATGTCTTCTTCTCTATAAGAAGTCCACTCATCACTTATAACCATGGCTTGAAGACCTCGTTTGATGAGCTTAAATCTCTTAAGCATCACAATAATGGAGGCAAAGCGAGTATCGGCCACAGAAAGCAACTTAAGAGGAGAAAACCTTTGGAACATGGCCAATCTCATGTTGTGGTTCATGATGAAATTTTTAATTTGAATGGCATCCCCATGGATTTCACTGATCCAACTACATTCTTCATAAGTTTCATGATTGCTATTCACATTCCTTGCCGCACAAATATTCTTCAAAGCAAGATTAAGGGTATGAACAACACATAGTGTCCAATAAATGTGAGGAAACTCACTCTCAATGAGCTCCCCCGCCCCTTTGCAATTTGCTGCATTGTCAGTTATGATTTGCACAACATTTTGATGACCTACTTCTTGAATGACTTCTTTCATAAGATTAGCAATGAAATACTTATCTTTCACTTCACCAAAATAATTCACAGCTTTAAGAAAGATTGGACCATTACCAGAAGTAGCCATGAAATTAATGAGAGGTTTTCTTGTTGGATCACTCCATCCACCAGTCACAATTGTTACCCCTTTTTCTCTCCAAGTTGATTTTAGTGGTATCATTAGCCTCTCTACATTAGCTTTTTCTTATACAAGTAATGTAGTTCTAAGCTTGTTGTAACCAGGAGGTTTGTAACCTACTATATTATGGGTGGCAGCAAAAGTAAAGGCCCTCATATAGTGTGGATTCCTAGCAAGATTAAATGGCAACCCTCCTGTGTAAAACATCCTTGCAATTTCTTGATCCAATTGATCCCTAGTTTCAATCCCAAAACATCTAGTAATAGGTGATTTATCAGACTTCCTTTTCTTGAATGTAGCATCGGAGTCCAAATGAGAAAGAGATTCACTAGGCAAAGGAACTTCCCTAGGGCCGGAATCAAGTTTCTTATTCTCAAATTCATCATCAAGTTTATCAACACGAGACACTTTCTTACAACATGCAATTCCTTGACCCTTAATTTGAAGCAAATGGGCTCTAACTCTAGAATAACTAGATGTTCGATTTTCATTACAAAAATTACATCGATATTTCCATGTTCCACCAACCGCCCCTTGTTTTTCAAGTCTTGTTACAAACCTCCAAAATGGAGGAAAACCCTCACTTTGCGTTGATTCCGCACCAATTGACCCAGACCCACTACACGTGCTACTACCAATATTAGTACTTTGTTGTTGAGATTGGGATGTCATATTTTTCCTAATAAACACATTCAACACAACAATTCAACACAACAATCAACAATCAACAATTCAACAACACAACAACTCAACAGAATCAACACAACAACAATTCAACTTTCAACAATCAAGTAAACTAAATAAACTAACAACACTAAGTCACTAACTTACTGCCTTTCTTCCTAAAAAAAAAACCAAATAAAAACAGAAAAAACGAAAAAAAAGCAACAAAAACAGACCCAAACATTTTACATGCGAAAAGTCGAAAGCCCTAGAATTCGAAAGTAGAGAGAAGCTCACCTAGGCTAGTGAGAGAAGAATCCGGCGAGTCGAGCTTCCAAGGAGAAGAAAACCGGCGACTTGCGAGTCGAGCTTCAAGGAGAAGAACCAGAGAAGAAAACCGGACGACTGCTTGAAAGGAGAAGAAACGAGTCGAGAGAAGAAACCGGCGAAAAGACCGGTGAACGACGGGCGGCGAGGCGGCGAAGCACTTCGCAGTTCAGGTGAGTTGAGAGAGAATTTGGGAATTTCGAAAATCTGAAACCCTAGAAAATGAAATTGGGCCTCTCAAAGTTCATTAAACAAGGTGGGTACGTGGCTCCCTTCTAAAAAAACGTCCCCAGCCTGTCCCCAAATTTGACTTAGCCGTCCCCAAAAATTACCCCCGTACCCAGTCTTAGGATTCGTTCTGGGTACGAATCCCAGGCGAATCCGTACCGTACCCAGGACGTCCCCGTCCCCGGCACGGGAAACGGTGCCTGGCAGCCGTACCCATGCTTCATAGCCTAATGTGTCGCATGATAGGCGACATGTTAGCTATGGCACCTATCGTGACGGGCCAAATGTGACGCGATTGGTTTTCTAGAGGGGACATGATAAGGATTTTTTTGTAGTAGTGGTGAATCGAAGTCATCCATGCTGAAAAAGTGTGATTCAGCTAAGATTGTTGCCTCAATTTCTTTTTCGCCCGAGAGTCTGATGAAGGCCCTCTCGGTTCAGTGAGCACTTTCTCCGATGAACTTTCATTTACATCCGACGAGATTCAACGCTTCTGACCTGCCTTCTTTCCAGCATGGCAAAAAACAGAAGCTAAATGAAACTAGGGAGTTTTTTTCAATCAGTGATTCTAGAGAGATGAGAGAGTTTTTCTCTCTAGAGATACATTTTTTCTATGGGAGTATTGCTGCTAACAAAAACTCCAATGTCATTAATAGATGCAGGGATTTGTTGAAGAAGCTTCCTACAGTCATTATTAGGTATTGCCGGCGAGAATTCAACCATGTTGCAGATACGATTAATGAGTCTTGTAGGACTACGGATAGTTGTAGTAATGTACCTTTTTATAAAGGTAAGAAAAATATTAAGAGACCCTTCGAACGAGGGGAGCTCCTATTACATTGTTTAAAAAGGATAAAATATAAAGATGAAGTTGTACAATTGTCAATAGAAAAGGAAGAATCTATTAAGTGGTCGACGTTGGCAATTCAGTCGGCGGATTAGTAATGTTATTAGGGTGCTTCCCAACCCCCCGCCCCCCCTCAAATTATTGTATGCAACACTAGTGGAAAAAATGTCAAGGGCTGCGGTCAAAAAAGCCCTAAGGGCTGCATTTTTGGCCCACAGTCCTTGCCATAGCAGCCCTTGGGAAAAAAGGACCCCAACCCTTTACTCCCAAGGGCTAGGCCCAAAACCGCAGCCCTTGTGACCTAAAAAAACCAAAAACTATTTTTTTTGTGTTTTTTTGTCCTAAATGATCCCCAAACAGTATATATATATATATATATATATATATATATATATATATATATATATATATATATATATATATATATATATATATATATCAATTTTCGTTGCAAATTAAGTTTTAAATACAAATATAGAGAAAGTTACACATTATATATCAAGTTCTGCAAGCAACTTCATCTAGTGAATTCTAGGATAATACTTTTCAAGCTGCCTTTTGAGTGCCCTCTCTCTCTCCCCTTTTGGATTTATGGAACCCGCCAATGTATCAAGCTGTAAAGAGACATAATAGAACACATTATTAGAACATAGATCAACAATAAAATCCTCAAAATTCACAATACATTCTCCTAAATAAAAGGTTTGTCAAAAGTTTCTACTTTGAATGTTCCAAACCAATGTTAAATTGTTAACCATATGCTCAGAAAAGTATTTGGCAACTAATCTATAATCCTCCAGAGATTTGCTCTTCCGATTACAAATGAACCTGGATTACACGTATCTACTTCAACCCTAGTTAGAAGAAGTTCAACATATTCAACAACAATCACAACAACGGCACAACAATAACAACACAACAATAATCAGAATTTTAATCCCAGACTAATTGCAACTTAGATATAGCGTTCGTAAATGTGCTAAACTCAAACTAACTCCCAAAACAATGGTTCTGAACTAAATCTCAGCAAACCAATTCAACAACACCTCACATATTCAATCAATCAACACAACAATTCAACAATAACATAACTCCTCGCAACTAAACCCATAATCAATAATCACTTCACTAATCATGATCCAAACTTAAAACATAATAGAATAGAATTCAGAGAGGGACTGGGAAGTGGGTAGTGTTTATGCCAAAAATTGCACAAGGGACGATCATTGATTGGGACGTCGATAACTAGATTAAAGCAAGAGAAACAAAGGACGAAATTCAAATGACAAAAATAAAGAAAAGGAAGACAAGAAATGGTGACGCGGAAAACCCCAATGAAGATGGGCAAAAACCGCGGGTGGCTTGGATGTCCACCAATCCACTATGGTACCGGCGTTAAAGCCACGCTGAATACATGTACATTGGATGTTTACACGATGCTAATCATTGATAATCTAAAGTGTTTGACTAAGGGAAGAGTTATACAAAAGTATCTTTGAGAAAATATAATTACTTTTGATGATCGTGAAGTGAAAAGTATTTTAGTGAGGATGGCCTTTGATGATGTATTTTTTCTAGATTGTCCCCTCTGAATCCCCCTTGAATAATGCTGATGTGTTCTCCTTTTATTGCTCTTTAGGCGGTTGTAAGTGGTTGACCAAAGAGACATGTGCTCCTACTTTAGTCTTCTTGCTATTTGTGGACTTCTCCAAGTAATGTATATTGCTTTGACACGTTCTACGGCAGTAGTAAGTGCTTCCTTGATTATAGAAACGGATGCAACAATTTCGTTTGGTCTATTGCTCCTTCTTGTCGGTTGACTGCATCCGTCGCATCGGTCAGTACTACTGACGTTACATAGAGTATAAATCAGTTATAACTGTCCTTGATTGGCTCCTTGATTCTCTCCAACTGTTTTGACCTTGGTTGCCAAGTATTCCTTTATCCCATATGTCATTTGAATAGTCAAGTGAGTGGAAATAAGGATCCCACAAACATAGGAACAACTTTTGACTCTCTATTGATGTTGGTAACCGCCTCCTAGTATTTAGGGATTTCTTCTGAGTTGGTTATGTTGCTGGGCGTCGACTGCTGGCTTTCGCGCGTCGCGACGATACTCACCATGCGTCGCGACGTCACTTTCTTGTCGTCACGACGTTAATGATCTGTCGTTCGGACGTCGCTCGTCTCTCGTCCAAGCGTCATCCGCCTGTCGTCCAAGCGTCATATGTCTGTCGTCCAAGCGTCATATGTCTGTCGTCCAAGCGTCATTCGTCTGTCGTCTAGATGGACTCAACTGTCTTTCCATGTGTCATTACGTTACTAATCTATTGTCTGGATGTTGTTCGTCTGACGTCATGTCATGCAGATTTTGACCATAACAATTAGCCCCCATTTTCCTAATTGAAGCATGCCGATGATTAGGAAAATAGCCTTTGCCTTTGAACGTCATGTCTATTATTCTTTCGCATCATTGACTAGCGAGGCATGACTGTCAGTTGGTGACTTTTGTCATCGTACGTTTGTTGGCGACATGGCCAATAAAAGACTCTCAGAATGAATACATAGAGCGAAGTTAAATTATATGTCATATAACATATCGTAGGGGGAAATTTTAGCGACATTGCCACTTAAGATGTCGTAGAAAGAGTTCTGGCGACATGTCCACTTACGATGTCGTAGAAAGAATTCTGGCGACATGGCCACTTACGATGTTATAGAAAGAATTATGGCGACATGGCCACTTAAGATGTCATAGAAAGAATTCTGGCGACATGGCCACTTGAAGCCTCATCGAGGGACATCTAGCGAAATAGCCATCTAAACTGTTGTGGGACGAAGTCTGACGATAAAGTCATCTAAAGTATGGTGGAACAAAGTCTGGCGATGAAGTCGCTCAAGATGTCAAAGCATGAGATTCTGGCGTCAAAGCCTTCAGAGTGTCTTAGTGTAACGTTAGTCATCATGTTGTAACCATTAAGGTTCTTTTTAGAATGCCTTATAATTGTTTTGCCATGATGCAAATTTTATGCCATAGGTTACACATCATAAAAGAAACATGTATATGTCTTCATAGGTGTGGACGCTTTGTATGTTTGAACATATGCATGCATTAGCTAAGGATGCAATAGCTTAAGTCAACAAATGAAATAATCATAGGTGCATCTGTTGATATACAGTGTTAAACTCAAAGGTCTTACTGGGTGCTTTAGTGAATTTAGGCATAAATACAGTTCCATGCTAATATGCCATCATAGCAAACCATGTCATTTGATGTCATTTAGCCAATGCATTATCCATTGTTACGAAACTTTATTTACATTGAAACACAAATGTCATGACATGTAAAATTTCATCATTGAAATATATATTGTGTGTCTAAATGTGCCCATGTATGTCTATGTGTGTCGTTTATGCGTCGTGTGTAAATACTATGTGTGGTGTGAACATGTGTATATTTTTATATTTTTACCTCACGATGTAATGTTTGAAATTTAATAAATGAAGTGATCATCAGTCGGTCTGCCGATATCTGGCGTTAAACTGTATGTGCTTAGTAGATGCATGTGAGACAAAAAATGAGTACCTTTGTTATGTCGTCATAGCTAGTAGATCATGTGAACTAATGTCATGTGATGCTATTGACTAGATGCATGTTCCATGCTTTGGAAACTCTGTGTGTTCCACGTTTGTGAGATCGTTGTTGGTCCCTATGTCATTCTGGTGCTTAGCGACTATCATCACGCCCTCTGGTGACAGACATTATATCGTGTATAGATATGCGTCGCGTCGTCTTCTGCCTAGCGTCGTGTCGTCAATTTGGTGATAGGCGTCACGTCGTTTTGAGACAAGCGTCACTTCGTCTAGAGACAAGCGTCAAGTCGTCATCGTGGCGTCGATCATTAATTGTGCGAAAGAAAAGATAAAATAATGTATGTTCTTGTGATAACCAAGTTAGTAGTGCTTGTAAAGACCAATATAAACATGTGTAACATATAGCAAACACAATAAAGCGCTCAAATGTTAGCAATAAGTAGTTCATAGGGGTCAATGATACGAGTAAGAATTGCATAAATAGATTAGAAATTGCATAACTGTCATCATGAGTTTTAGCAACGTTAGTGACTGGTCATGGTACACCAATGATTTATTTTCGTCGTAGTGCCTTAGCTGTTGACTCCACGTTGTCGTCCCCTAAGACTTGTAATATTTGAGATTCTATGTCATTTACCATCATCTAATATATGGTCTCGCTTGTTGCCTTTAACACACTCGTTGTCTACTACTCTTGACGCTGACGACGAACGCTGGTTTTGGTGATAAATGCCTTATATAGCGTCAAACAACTGATGTTTGGCGTTTGAAGTTAATGGACAAGGGTATTTCTCAAGAATCAGAATTTTGTCAATGTCATTGCTACATGATTGATCTGCAAAACTAGTTAAAAACACAATGTCTCTTTGGAGGTGTAAGTAAAATGTACTTTTAGAAGTATGATAGGAATATATGTATTATAAACAAGGGATAGTCAACACCGTCGAAACATATGTAAGAGATGATGAGAATCATAAAGGTATAAGTAACAGAGACGAACAATTGCAAAAAGTATAGTGAGACAAATGAAATCAACTATGAAGAAGGAACGAAATTACTTGAAGGTTGAGTGACTGTAGGATCGAGTACTCATTGATGATGTTATGATACCCGTATGGATCGTCACATTGCAAAGTGCAGGTGTAAGGTCCATTTGTCAATTGATTCTTGTCACCATTGTCGTGACCGTAGCGTCGCTGTCATTGAACTTGTCATCATTGTCGTGACGGAGATCGTAAGTGTCGCCATCATTGTGTCAAAACGGTTTTCAATCTACATGTTGATGTTAGCTTTAAAATTCTTATTGTTTATACAATTATAAATGTTTCAATCAATCTTGGTGAAGGGATTAAGTCCTGCAGTTGACGTTAGTTCAAGCAAATAATAGTAACCTCTTTGTCACTTCCTGACACAGAATAATTGTCCTTGAGTTAATAAATAAAACAAGAGTAAATGCTAGTGTAATTACGTTATAGTTAAGTGTGACGGATAATTTATGTATTAAGTCTTCATCCCATTCATTTGACAACGTTAATGGCAAAAGACGTTTTAATATCAAACTTTGTCATGCTGGTGTCAGCCCCCAATGTATTCTTCGTCTGCTCCTTTTTAGATGTCTTTCGTGTCGTGATGACATCGGAAGTTTCTAGCATCTTTATCTACTTGAGCTTAGACTTCTTTGAGTGATAGTGTGTAATCATAGCTGATCTCGAGCCCCATGACGCTTAAGTCTTTGACTAACGTTGTACCTGTGCTTAAATTCTATAACCATAATTGTCAATCACTTTCAAAGTTATGATAAAAATATTATAAGTTACAATCTAAAAGTCACAACAATTAAATCATACTATCATGTCCCCCTGTGGCAATTTTAGGACAAAATAGAGGTCTGCATATATCAAACTTAGTTTTGGACTAAAGTTAGCCACAAAATTAGATGACGCTTGTGACTTTAGGGTCGTCCTTTGGAAGTAACTGGGAGTGTAGAACTTTGATGCTATGATATATATGCTCCATTCGTCCTGAAAAACTTGTTTTATCTCAAAATAAACTGATTATTGCAATTAGTCATGACCGAAAGACGGAGGATATTAAAATGACACCATGTAGTCTACCGAAGCTAAAAGTAATTTCAAAGAGAAATACCTTATTGTCATGCCGAGTTAAAAACTTACTTGTGTGTTGCATGGTTGACGACTGTTAGTAAAGAGATGTATTTGGTTCAAGACTGGCTTTAAGATGACGCCATGGAATGATGAACTACAGTAAGGTGACATTGATGTTTGCATATGTCGTGATCATGTTGGTTAATCGTGGCACCAATTAACCTGCTGTCATCACTCTGAACAATAATGTTGTACTTAGACATGACATCTTTAGTAAATCGAAAACACTAATGACATGTAAAAAGATTTGAATAATGCAAACGATGTTAGTCCATAATAAAGATGCAGATTAAAGTGTTTCGACTAGTGCGTGCACAAGAATCACGATCAGTCGATAACGGATAGTAAACAAGATAAGTGATGCGAATCATAAATTGATCGTGTGTGCTTTCATGTTAAAAACATGGCGATGAAAAGATAATACTTGCAAGGTGACAAAGATAATGAATTAACAATGAAACTAAGAGGTAAAACTTTAAGGCAACAAGATATTGATGGAAATAAAATGTAAAGCGTTAAGGTAAGATTCATATCGATAAGGATAAAAAGTAAAACTTTAGAGTTGTAAAGACCATGTTAATAACAACGAATTAGAGACTAGCTAGAAGAGGCAATAAATTAAAACTTTAATCTAGATAACAATGATCATCATCATATTAATATTAAAAATAAGAGTAATATGACATACCTCAGTGGTTTTGATGACTGTCATTGTTCATGGCATGCTTAATATAAACGTCATTTACAACAACAAAAAAAAAACTTACCTTGGGAAGACGTCGACATTTAAACTAATCCCTTAATGTCGTGTTGCTTAATATTAGAGAAAGAATTAGTAATTAAAACATTAAGTATCGAAAAAATGATAAGATAATCAAAACATTAAATACTAAAGCATGCATTGAAGATTAATAATAATAATGAACAAAACATTAAATTTATAACAAGCAAAGTATATTGTCTTGTCCCCCTTTGGCAACTTCACGAAAAAATATGAATATTATGAAATGAAGTTAGCCACAAAATATAATGTTACCTTTGATTTGTTGTTTTTTTATTGCATGGTCTTGACATCACAATCACTTAACATTACGATCTTCACATGTAACTTTATTTTCTCTAAAAATGCACTTGGTATATAATAGGTTAGTCATCACAATATATAGATAATACATCTAAGTACTTCACATGCTAAAGTCATGATATAAGATTGATGTCACAGATAAGGGCTAAAAGTAACATGAAGTAGGACATTCTAAAGTGAACAACCTGAATTTTAAAATAGGTAAAAACTTACTTGTATAATGTTAAGGTATCACTTATCTCCATCTACGAGGATATTATTATTCGATAATGACTGGTGCAGAATTGGTGATGACGCTAATGGATGGGGATGTAGAATTGTTGAAGTTGTCATAGACAATTGACATTGAGCTTCTAATGATGTCACGGACTAATGACGCTGACCTTTGACGTCGTCACGAACTGGCGACGCCGACTTCTAACATCATCACTAACTAGTGACACTGAGTTGCTGACGACGTCGAGACAACGAATAATTCAAGCACGGCCAAAATTGCTTTAAAATTGACTTGGATGAATCTTGATGGTTTGAATGGGCTTGAATGTGTTTGGAGAGGATTTTTTGTGGATATGTGTTTATAGAGAAAATCTAGCCATCGGCCCCGCGGTGGGCGCCAAATTGTTTATGCCAAAAATCGCACAAGGGACGATCATTGGTTGGGACGTCGATAACTAGATTAAAGCAAGAGAAACAAAGGACGAAATTCAAATGACAAAAATAAAGAAAAGGAAGACAAGAAATGGTGACGCGGAAAACCCCAATGAAGATGGGTAAAAATTGCGGGTGGCTTGGATGTCCACCAATCCACTATGGTACCGGCGTTAAAGCCACGTTGAATACATGTACATTGGATGTTTACACGATGCTAATCATTGATAATCTAAAGTGTTTGACTAAGGGAAGAGTTATACAAGAGTATCTTTGAGAAAATATAATTACTTTTGATGATCGTGGAGTGAAAAGTATTTTAGTGAGGATGGCCTTTGATGATGTATTTTTTCTAGGTTGTCCCCTCTGAATCCCCCTTGAATAATGCTGATGTGTTCTCCTTTTATAGCTCTTTAGGCGGTTGTAAGTGGTTGACCAAAGAGACATGTGCTCCTACAATGTAGGACATAGTGGTTGTATTTATGACTTAGTCTTCTTGCTATTTGTGGACTTCTCCAAGTAATGTATATTGCTTTGACACGTTCTACGGCAGTAGTAAGTGCTTCCTTGATTATTGGAACGGATGCAACAACTTCGTTTGGTCTATTGCTCCTTCTCGTCGGCTGACTGCATCCGTCGCGTCGATCAGTACTGCTGGCGTCACATAGAGTATAAATCAGTTATAACTGTCCTTGATTGGCTCCTTGATTCTCTCCAACTGTTTTGACCTTGGTTGCCAAGTAATCCTTTATCCCATATGTCATTTGAATAGTCGAGTGAGTGGAAATAAGGATCCCACAAACATAGGAACAACTTTTGACTCTCTATTGATGTTGGTAACCGCCTCCTAGTATTTAGGGATTTCTTCTGAGTTGGTTATGTTGCTGGGCGTCGACTGCTGGCTTTCGCGCGTCGCGACGATACTCACCTTGCGTCGCGACATCACTTTCTTGTCGTCACGACGTTAATGATCTGTCGTTCGGACGTCGCTCGTCTCTCGTCCAAGCGTCATCCGCCTGTCGTCCAAGCGTCATATGTCTATCGTCCAAGCGTCATATGTCTGTCGTCCAAGGGTCATTCGTCTGTCGTCCAGATGGACTCAATTGTCTTTCCAGGTGTCATTACGTTACTAATCTATTGTCTGGATGTTGTTCGTCTGACGTCATGTCATGCAGATTTTGACCATAACAGGTAGTACCAACAAGAGAGAGTAGGGAGGAGCACAACCACGGTGGCAGTAACAACAGTTAGCGAGATAAGAGAGAAACACGAGTAGGGGAGACAAGCACAGGCAGCGGCACAGCGATAACAACAACGACAACAACACAATGGCAGCGTGTAGCCGAGGAAGGAAGAGGAGTACGGCGACAACATCGAAGACGGCGGCAACAGCAGCGACGGTGGCGCGTGAGCAACGACGCAGAGCAACATCAGCAGCAGCACATAGATGAGGGAGAGAGAGAGCAACAACACAGAAGATAGAGAAATTCCAACCGGCGAAAGGAACACCGACGAAGGGTGAGTTAAGGTGAATCGGGGAGAGAGAAATTCCTCACCTTATTAACCAATAGCGCGACTTAAGAGTTGTTGCAGGAGAGAGCAACGCCGAATGATAATCCGTCGCGAAGATATTCATCGCGATGAAGAAGGATGAGAGGAGATAGATTTGCTGACTGGTTTGCAATTGAAGGGAGGGAGGAGAGACAAATGAGCTTGCTCGCGTTAAAATGGGAATAGAAGCGAGGGTTTATTTCATTGTTGGGGTGCGCAAGGGCTGCGGTTAGTCCAAAAACCGCAATCCTTTATTACTTGTAGGGTTGCTGTTTTTGACTAACCGCAGGCTTTTATTAATAGGGCTGTGATTTTTGGGCTAATCACAACCCTTGTATTTTTTTTCCACTAGTGAAACTTATGTTATGGATTGTAATGAACTATTTAACTTGTTGATTTAGTTTAAGTTCAACTTTTTCACAAAAAAAAAAAAGGTGTGAAATTTTTTAGATCAAATTTCTTATCAATGTTTACTATTTTATTCATGGATCATGAAATACAAAACAATAAAAAAAAGAAAGTACAACGTTATTACTGGAAAAAGTTCATGAAAGAAAATAACCAAAAAAAGAAATTTCTTCTAGGCCGAGAAAATATGTAGTTGAATTGCTAATCCTTTTTTATTCTTTATAAGACCTTTCAATCTCTCATAATCTCAATATCTCATTATTAAGACCTTCATTTTAGTCAGCAATATCTTGCTAGGCTACCCCGAAAATTAAATTTATAAACATAATTGTGAAGCAAAGGTGGTTGCATGGCCCGTTAAAGACGTCATGGGTTCATGCACAGTGTACGATTTTTCTACAATATTGGGTATTTTCATATGGCGTCTTTCTGTTTTTAACTGTCTATTTAGCACCTCGCATGTCTTACTATATTATATGGTATCTCTTAATTATTGACTTTTTTTATATGGTATATCTTGAAAGTTTAATGCTTCCTCTCACCTTCTTAATAACCTATTAATCACCCTCTACGAGTCCTCACTACTATTATTGGCATCAACCAGGCTCAGTAATCCCCTTTTTTTTACAATCCTCGGCCCTTTGTTAATAATGATGTTGATTATTACTTAGTATAATCAGAATGAGTAAAAAAGTTGTGAAGAGGAAACATGAATGGTCTAGGCGTTAGTGAATGTGAGGATTGTGGGAAGATATTGATTGGTAGTTCAGATGACAGGAGATTAAATTATTTTTTAAGGTGGTGCCGTATAAAAAGGTCAATAATAAAGGCTATCATGCAAAATTTTTTGCATTTGAAGGGTCACGAATAGAAAAGTAAAAAAAACATGCCACAATATAGAATATCTTTTTTAAATTTTTATCAATATATTCTTGTAGCTCCACCACTTTGGATACTTGTTATTACAAGAATATTGCTTACATCAGTAACATCAATTAATTAAATTTGTTAAAAAAATTGTAGAATACGTGATGGGGTGTACAATAAAGTAGAAGGTGACTATTTTTTTTTAAAAAAATATTGATTTTTTAATTTAACTAATTTAAAAAGTGATTGATCATTTTGATCAAAAAGTGAGATGAACTTTACTCAAAAAAAAAAAAAGAAGTGAGTGGACTTATAAAGATGAAATTCATTATGCACAAACAAGATTTGGTGACTTTGTAACTAATATCGTATGAAAAGCTTTCTTGATTAGTAAATGGATTTGTTACTCTCATACCTTTAGACGAGAAGATTGTACGTGTTGTTAGTTGCACTATGATTGCAAATTGCAATGCAACTCTTACCTAATCCTTGAAAATAGAAGATTTGATCGGTAGGGGCTTAAGAGTGCATTTGACATAACTGTAAGGTTTTATAAATATAAAATTCATATGATATAAGGGTATAATACACTTAAAATTAGTCATACTTATACAAAATATGTCATTTTTGAAAACTGGCGACAGAAAATTGGGAAAATTGTTTATATTTTCCATATTTTTATTTTTGATTTTCAAAAAAACTAAAACTGAAAACAATAAATGATAATGAACGAGCATTTAGTGATACGAAACTCGATTTGAAAATCCTTATATTGGACAAAACCTAACTAATCATAACAGAAAGTAAATTGTACAATTGTTGCACCGTTGCACGAGATACTCTACCATGGCCTTAGGCCTTATATTATGGTAAATGATAAGTGACATTATGTCACTTTTAGGAGTAATTTTTAGATTGTTTTCATAGTTTATTTTTTATATTTTTTTTATTTATCATTAATTTCTTCTTTTATTATTTGTAGCTTTGTTTGTCTATTATTGTATTTTTACTAGCTTTAGCTCTTAAATTTGTAATTTATTTATTTCCATTTTATTATTTTTATATCTCACGTTCTCCTCACGTGGTTTGATTTTGTTTGTAGGTAAGAGTTTCGAGTTATGGTCTGCAAGCTTCATGTTAAAATTACTGATGAAATGCAATAGCTTATCCTTCACCACACATTTTCTTATCCAAGACCACACCATTTACAACAATCCACAACACCAACCTACAACCAAATGACCCCCAAGGCTCCAACAGCACCACCATCATCCTCACCTCACCAGTTCCCAAAACACCACAACACCACCTCAGCTGAGCACAAATCTGTCCCAAAACCAAGTGGAGCGAGCGCTCCTCTGTATAACGTGGCAGACGATCCGTTCAAACCCACTAATCACAGAATGTTAGGCAGAATGTATGAGCGACCTAGGAGCGGGCGCTCCTAGAAAACGTGCTCAAACACTCATTAAATAAATTGAAGGTTGAGATTCATTAAGGGAAATCGACGGTGTGGTAAGAGTTTCAAGTTATGGTGTGCAAGCTTCAAGTTAAAATTAGTGATGAAATGCAAGAGCTTATCCTTCACCACACATTTTCTTATCCAACACCACACCATTTGCAACAATCCACAACAACAACCTATAACCAAACCACCTCCAAGGCTCCAATAGCACCACCATCATCCTCACCTCACCAGTTCCCAAAATACTACAATACCACCTCAACTGAGCACAAATATGTCCCAAAACCAAGTGGAGCGGGCACTCCTATGTATAACGAGGCGGACGCTCTGTTCCAACTCACCAAAAGCATAATGTTAGGCAGAATGTATGAGCGACCTAGGAGCGGGCGCTCCTAGAAAACGTGCTCAAACACTCATTAAATAAATCGAAGGTTGAGATTCATCGAGGGAAATCGACGGTGTGGTAAGAGTTTCGAGTTATGGTGTGCAAGTTTCAAGTTAAAATTAGTGATGAAATGCAAGAGCTTATACTTCACCCCACATTTTCTTATCCAACACCACACCATTTACAACAATCCACAACACCAACCTACAACCAAACCACCTCCAAGGCTCCAACAACACCATCATCATCCTCACCTTACTAGTTCCCAAAACACCACAATACCACCTCAGCTGAGCACAAATTTATCCCAAAACCAAGTGGAGCGGGCGCTCCTTTAATAAGGCGGACTCTCTGTTCCAACTCACCAAAAACAGAATGTTAGGCAGAATATATGATCGACCTAAGATCAGGCGCTCCTAGAAAACGCGCTCAAACACTCATTAAATAAATTGAAGGTTGAGATTCATTGAGGGAAATCGACGGTGTGGCTTCATTGTCTAAAATAGAGGAAAAAATGGAGTACCAATTGTAAGTAGTAAATCTGCATAAATCAAATAACTTAAACTTGAATTACAAGAAAGAGTTGCGCCATGGTATGATGGCCACTGCCTTAGAAACGAATTTCGCCATCACCGGTGTGGATCCACCATCACACAACTATCTCTGACTCCGTGCACCCAGATCATAGATTGGTATTTCTCCAGAACTGCTCAAATCTTAGAGAGAATAGGGTAGGCTTGTGTTTTAGGGTTTTCTTAGAATAGAATAATAATATTTCGGATGTGGGGTGAGGTATTTATATAAAACAAGAAAAAGGAGTCCCCACAATCCGCGGAAACCAAAGTCCGCCGAAAAAGAAGCTCGCTTGATCGGGCCCGAGAGCGAAAACGAAAAGACCAAAAAAGGAACTCGCCCAATCGGGCGCGAAAGCAAAACCGTCTACGAACAAGAAAACATCGTCTCGCCCGGTCCGGCGACGAAGCAAAATTGAATTTCGCGTTTACTTGGATGTTATCCAACAATCCCCCACAAATGCGAAGTTAGGAAAACAAGAAATGAGCTGCAAGGGGAAGTTTAATACTTACATATTAGTGTCCAAGGATTGAACTAACATATTAGTGAAATGGGGTGTCCCCTCACCTACAAGTATCCTAAGATTGAACTTGTAGGAGAGAGAAGGGACCCGATAGCATGTATCTTACTTTCTAGGCTTGAGAAATACCGCGTTATCCATGAATTGTCCCATGAAGAACACACAACACATATGAACATTCATTTTACTTCCAAGACAAATCACATGTCTTTCAAATGATTGTGAACATTATACAGTTCAACAATCCTGGCCGCCACCTTGGGATTACAAAGAGTGCTCTAGAATGCCTACAAGAACGACATTCGATAGAAGGGGGCCATCCCTTCACACTCATCCACGATGTTCTATTATGTTCAAATGAATTGAATCAGCCGTAAAGGCCATAGAAACATCATGTCCATATATTACGTTCAATCAAATTGAATCAGCCAAAGGTCATGGACACCAAATCTCAAAAATATACACATGCAACCTGTTCAACAAGAACCACTCAAATTACTGTAAAGAGTATATTAATGAGAAATCATAAATAAGTTCAGTATAGAATTCTAGAATGCGATAACCTACAAAGGTTTCAAACCCATTCCTCCCGAAAATTCTAACACTAACTTCCTGCTAAAATCCTTTAGTAAATGGATCAGCCAAATTCCTTTCAGTTCTCACAAACTCTAGAGAGATGACACCATTCACAATAAATTGCCTCACAGACTCATGTCTGACTCGAATGTGCCTTTTCTTGCTATCATATACACTGTTGTTGGCAACCCCTATCGCAGCTTGTGAATCACAATGAACTGACATAGAAGGAGCCGGGCTCCCCCACAAAGGAATATCTGCCAAAGGGTTCCTCAACCAATCAACCTCTTGAGTAGCAAGACCCAAAGCAATGAACTCAGCTTCCATAGTAGATCGAGCTATACATGTCTACTTGGCAGACTTTCATGATACTGCACTTCCATTCAGAGTGAACACTTACCCACTAGTAGAACTCACCTCATCACTATCAGTCACCCAATTAGCATCACAATATCCTTCTAGGAAAGTTGGGAACCCCACGAAGTTTGACCCCCAGTTCACGGTTCCTCTTAAATATCTCAATAGTGTTTTAAGAGCTTTCCAATGATCCAAATTGGGATTATGAGTGTATCTACTAAGCCTACTCACTGCATAAGCAATGTCAGGACGAGTGCAGTTCATCAGAAATATCAAACTATCTATAACCTTCGCATACTCACTTTGTGACACACCATCACCATTATTCTTGAGTAATTGAACACTAAAATCATAGGGAGTCTTGACTGGAGGATCATCAAAACAGTCAAATTTCTTTAATACTTTTTCCACATAATGAGATTGGGACAATGAATAACCCTTAGGAGTTCTAACAACTTTTACCCCTAATATCACATTGGCTACATCCAAGTCCTTCACCTCAAACTTAGAAGACAAGAATCTCTTAGTTTCCTCTATGGCATCAAGACTTGCACTAAACAAAAGCATGTCATGAATATATAAGCATATGATTATGCAATTAGAGCCCATTACCTTTGAGTACACACATGCATTTGAACCATTCACAGCAAATCGAAAACCAATGATAATCTTATGAAATTTTTCATACCACTGTTTTGGGGCCTGCTGAGGTCATAGAGAGACTTCTTCAGCCTGCACACCTTATGCTCCATCCCTGGTACTGCACAACCAGGAGGTTGTTCCATAAATATTTCTTCATCGAGATCTCCATTCAAAAATGCTGTCTTCACATCCATCTGATGCACAAACAGGTTAAATGAAGAAGCCAAAGCAAATAAAACACGAATGGTAGCAATTTTAGTCACAAGTGAATAAGTATAGAAATAATCCACTCCAAACTTTTGAGTGAATCCTCTAATAACCATTCTTGCCTTGAATTGTTCCACAGTCCCATCAATTTTCAACTTCCTCTTGAAAATCCATTTGCATCTAATCGACTTGTTCCCTTTAGGCAGGTCTACAAGTTCCCAAGTGTTATTTGCCATGATGGAATCCAACTCACTGTTGACTGCTTCCCTCTAGAAACTGGCATCCATGGAACTCATGGCTTCTTCAAATGTCTTGGGATCCTCATCCACCATAAACAATGACATGCCCATGACATCTGAAGGTTCAACCTCGGACATAAATGCAGTATTGAAATCCGGACCAAAACTTGATTCCACCCTTTGCCTCTTACTTCTTCTACGCTCATCTGACTGGCTTACCTCACTCGAAATAACTAAAGGACCTGCATTCCTAGTCGGAACCCCCACACTGGGAGCATTTTCACTATGTCCAAATTTCTTTAAAGGAAATACCTCTTCAAAGAATACAGCACCTCGAGCTTCACACACAGACTTGTCATCCAACCTCAGAAATCTATAGGCAACACTATTTTCAGCATAACCAATGAAAACAACATCAAACGTCCTAGCTCCTACAGTAGTCCTCTTGAATGAGGACATACCCACCTTAGCTAGACACCCCTACACTTTCATGAATTTCAGATTTGGCACAAAACCTCTCCATAGCTCAAATAGAGTCCTGTCTAACTTCTTATGAGATACCCTGTTCAATATATAGTTTGCAGACAGGACAACTTCCCCCCAAATATTATCAGGGAGACCAGAATTAAAAGCATTACATTCATCATTTCCTTCAAAGTTCTATTCTTCCTTTCAGCTATACAATTCCGCTGAAGGGTATATGGTGCAGAGACCTCATGAATAATGCCCTTTTTATCACGTAGGTCCTTAAGGAAATAAAACCCATATTCCCCTCCACGGTCATACCGAAGCCTTTTAATTTTTCGGTCCAATTGATTTTCAACTTCTGTCTTATACACCAAGAATTTATGTTCAACCTCATCCCTAGACTTTAACAGGAAAACTCTACAGTACCTTGAATAATTATCCACAAAGGTAATATAAAATATTTTACCATCCCGACTTTCAAGATTATTAAAGTCTGCCAGTTTAGTGTGAATTAGTTCTAATAGTTCAGACACTCTATTAGTAACTGGTTTAAAAGACTTTCTCACAAATTTTGCCTCAGCACACACTTCACATTTGTTAAGTCCATCATCAATCACATTAAGCAATAGGTTCATTTTCCAAAGACGATTTATTGAACCAACCCTTACATGACCCAAACGACAGTGCCACAGATTTACAGACTCAACAATATAAGCAGAAGAAGGAATCTTATTCATTGAAACAGGAGTTACAATGTCCAAAACAAACAGGCCAGAACTGACATAGCCCTTCCCAACAAACTCGCTATTTCGAGTCAACACTAGCTTATTTGCATCAAAAAGTAACTTGACACCTGCCTTATTAAGCAAACTACCAGAAATTAAATTTCTATGAAGCGAGGGGACATACAAAACATTAAGGAGAGCTAATGATTTCTCAGATGTCAGCTTCAGGAGAACTTTTCCTTTTCCGAGCACTTAAGATTTGCTGTCATTTCCCATGTAGACTTGGTGACCCCCATTCACCTCTTCAAATTCCATAAATAGGTCTTTGTTCGCAGAGGAGTGACGAGAGACTTCTGTGTCTACTATCCACTCAGAATTATTCTCCACCAGATTAACCTTAGAAATCATTGCCACGACTAGCTCATCTTCCTCTGCTAGATTTTCTTGACCTTTGTCTTGATCCTCCGAGCCTTGACCCGAATCAATGCTTTTATTTTGGTTGGGCAAACAGAAGCATAGTGACGTGACTTGCCACAGTTGTAACAGCAACCCGACCTCTTCTCAATCCTCCCATTGCGCTTGAACTTTCCCTTGCCAAGGGGCTTTTGTCCCTTCCCCATGAACTTTTTGGAATCTCCTCTTGGCTTCCCAGAACCCGAGTCAGACCCAGATCCATCTTCAACCAGATTAGCCTTAACTGCCAGATTGTTTGCAGTTGGGGCTACCGAGTCTTTCAATCTATTAGCCTCTTCAATTTTCATGTGCCCAATTAACTCATCCAGAGTCATATCCCTTTTCTTATGTTTCAGATGATTACGATAATTGTTCCATGATTCAGGCAACTTTAAAATCAGAACATTAGCTTGAAGAATTTCACACATCTTCATTCCTTCAAAGAAGAACTTCAAAGAACTAGATTCTCATACACATGAACTTGATTCATAATCGGCTTATTATCTACCAATTTAAAGTTCAACCAGTTTTCAGTAACATATTTCTTTTTCCTTGCATCATCACAACCATTTTTTTTCTCCAACGAGATCCATATTTATTTTGCAGTCTTATAGGATACAAACAAATCAAATATGGGGTTTGTCATTAGGTTCAACATGTTTCCCTTAACAATCTTATTATCCCTGATAAATTTTTCCATACTTATCCCTCCATCAGACTTAGGGGTTTTATCAGATTTGTCTTTTGCAGGAGTATCAGCGATAACAACAATTTTAGATGTAGAATCTACACCATCCTTTCCAACAGGTGGATCATTAAACAACACATAGTCAAGACCTACTTGTTCACATGATATCATAAACTTTAGTGACCATATTTTATAGTTATGTCCATCTAAAGGTTCCAACTTTGACATATCAGGGAAAAATCTATTCTGAGAACTATACATGATTTCAACAGAAAAATTCGTCTCTAAATTGTAAGTAGTAAATCTGCAGAAATGAAATAACTTAAACCTGAATTACAAGAATGAGTTGTGCCGTGGTATGATGGCCAATGCCTTGAAACGAATTTCGCCACCACCGGTGCGGATCCACGACGACGTTCGTCCCCTAAGGTTCACACAACTATATCTGACTCCGTGCACCCGAATCAAAGAACTGCTCAAATCTTACAGAGAATAGGGTAAACTTGTGTTTTAGGGTTTTATTAGAATAGAATAATGACGTTCGACCCCTAAGGTTTACACAATTATCTCTGACTCCGTGCACCCGGATCAAAGATTCGTATTTTTCAAGAACTGCTCAAATCTTCGAGAGAATAGGGTAAACTTGTGTTTTAGGGTTTTATTAGAATAGAATAATAATATTTCGGATATGGGGTGAAATATTTATATAAAAAAAGAAAAAGGAGTCCCAACAATCCGCGAAAACCGAAGTCCGCTGAAAAAGAAGCTCGCCCGATCGGGCCCGAGAGCGAAAACAAAAAGACCGAAAAAGGAACTCGTCCGATCGGGTCGGGCGTATACCGCCCGCTCGGGACCGAGAGCGAAATCTTCGGCGAACGAGAAAACATCGTCTCGCCCGATCGGGCGACAAAGCAAAATTGAATTTCGCGTTTACTTGGATGTTATCCAACACCAACAAGTTTGAGTAGAAGGAAATCAACGGCCAGGATTTTGCGCCAATGATGAGCCATGAATTGGAAGACCATGATTTGCTGTTGACGATACCTGAATACCTGATGCAAGGACTAAGGAGTCCATAGATTGTTCTGCGGTGAAGTTCGACGAAGTAGGGAAATAGATTCCCAAAAGAACTGAAGCGCCAGAGGAGAAAGAGGAGTAAGGTATGATGTTCGGTGGGTTTGTTCTCTTTTCATTTCATTTTCCTTTTTTTCTTTCTCTTTTTTTTTAATTCCTTCTGTTTCCTTTTCCTTTTTTTTCTTTCTTCTCTTTCTTTTCTCCTTTGGGCCTTTGGGAGGGTACTCTGCTGATTTCGTTTTGGCACCCTTTTTCATTCTTAGTTTCTTTTTGTCTTTTTTTAATTCCTTTACTAGTTTTATTTTCTTTTCCCTTTTAATTTATAGATTATATAAATACATTAACCCTCATTTTTTAGGGGTAAGCCAAGTTTTAAGTCAAGTTACTGTAAAAAAAAAAGTCAAGTTTTAACTTTTATTTTACTCACCATTTTTAATTTTTAGAATAGTTTTTACAGCTTTAATGAGGATTAGCCTCTATAAGTTAAAGCTTAAAGAGAAAAAGGAGAAAACTCAAGAAGAAGTTGAAGATTTTAAATTCAATGGTGACATTGGTACGGTAACTTTCAACAATTAATCAATGAGCATTTCTTATCCTATCTCCTCTTTTATTGCCTTATTTTAATTGTTTCTATTGGATTAGTTGTTCATGCTTAGTTTAATTATTTGTGGTTTACTTTGTTTAGATTAATGTTTAGTATCATATTATTGGTTGTTAATTTCTCTAAAGTTTTCATTTTTGTGTTTATGGAGCGAGAAGTTTGTTGGTTAGGGTTTGGGTGAAAACACAACCACGATTGATTTGGGTATTTGAATACGGAATTAGGGGTTTGATTAGGTTTCTTAATCGATTTATGGCATGATTACTATTTGCTTACATTCTAGTTGGCCTATTGGATGCTTGTTTTGTTGATACCTTAATCAAGTTGAGAGAGGAGATTAAGGTTGACATTTATGTTATTATCTTGCTTAATTACTCATGAGAGTGAGATTTGAGTGAGGGTTTTGTGGATTAACATTGTTCTTATCCCTTGGTTACATGTTTGAGACTATGAGAGTGGCTTAATTGTATAATCTAGGTAGTTTATGCACCCTGAGGGAGGGATTAGAGCTAGTTGAGAGTCAATAACCTTAATTAGTTGCTTGGTTTTCTTTCCTCTATGTTGCACCCTTCTAATTGACTAAATCATGATTGGTTTGTGTTGGATCCCTTTTCCTAATTCTTTTTGATATTTCGTAGTTAGTTTAGTTTAATAGACTATAGTTGGTAGTTGACACCTTCCGACTCCTTTTTAATTAGGCCTAGCTTATTCTTTAGTTAAGACATTTTGGTGCTCCTTAGTACTAGTGGAAGAATGAACTTTGCTTACCACTTTATTTAGTTTAGTGGTTAATTTGCTAGTTTGACTTTAGTAGATTAGTAACGACCTCATTTACATATGTCACTAAACAAACGAGAATGTTAACTATATTCAATTCTATACAATACCACCAACCACAATGAATATGTGCTAAAAAAATAAAGTTATCTAGGACCTATCGTCGAGGTTGTTAGTTCATTTATAGAAGAATCACTTCCCATTATTTGATCAGCATCATGTGATATCTAACAAAAACAGCAGGCCTTTTTGGTTGAGGGAGAGAAAGTGTTTCACCACTTAGTAAAGAAACCACCTTTGTCATGCCTGGTCTTTCTACAGGGTCCTATTGAACATAAACAAGCACGATATGGAGGCATATTAGCACCTCTTCCATTGGATATGTCGTAGAAAGCAAAGAGACAACAATTTCCAACTCTTTGCCTTCGTTCCACAACTTCCACGTCTACATTGTACAATAATTAATTGGGGGCGTTTAGCAACCAAGAAAATTAACGTTTGTGGTACTTTATTAGTCTCTTAGCTTTGGCACTAAACCATGTTCTTATGATCAATATATAAGCTCAAACAAGTTTTGATAAAGATTGATAAGTTAATTCACATATACTTGTTTGAGTGGCAAGAAAAAAATGAAGCCTTACATATGCAACAAGTGACTTAGAATGCGCCTTAAGGTAACGGCTGCTTCATATTCCAACAATGATATCTAGAACAATAACTCCATAGTTGAACACGTCTGATTTTACAGAGAACAAGTCTTCCATTGCGTACTTTGGTGCCATGTACCCACTTTTCACAATATAATGGACAAATCACAATAATGATATATATATTCCAATATCAATAGCTCAAAGCCAATTTCACTCAGAAATTATCCTTCCTTACACTAATAAATGTTCCAATTCACGTAACCCACTTTGACTATATTTTATTTATTTATTAGAATATATAAATATTATTAGGTTTGTTGAACATATATTTTTACTTGAGTTAGTTAAAATGTCAAAATTGTGTGTTAACAAATATGGATATCAAAATGGAATATTTAATAATCTTTTTTGTGCCTAACACAAGCCTACCAATTGGTAAACGGTGGAGTAACGCGCCAATCTATATATTAGTCATTATTGTCTCTTTATTCTTCAATATGAGTCAACTACTCCCAACTCACATGTGAGTTATACTCATGATACCTTGATAAACTCTATTAGGCCTAATACAGGCCCACACCGGTGGAGAGTTTAACCACATACAAGGATGGTACGGTTCATTCCATCTTAAAACCAAATGGTAATAGGTGGAGTGACCCACCAATCTATATATTAGTCATTCTCTATTTATTTCTTCAATGTGGGTTAACTACTTCCAACTCACATAGTGTTATACTCTTAACAATATCAATAAAAATATGAGAAAGGGGGAGCCTTTAGAACTAGACAAAGTCGTCTTTAAAAGGTTGGCGTCTTTATGTTATTTATTGACATTAATTCTTAATATTAAAATTATTATGTATAATTATAAAACTTAAATATTTATCATCTATAAAATTAAGATTTGGAATACTAATTTTTACCAAAAAAAAAACCTAAAGCATGAATATTGGTAATGTTTTTTTTAAGGGGAGCATGAGTATTAGTATAATGCGGCAAAAACAAACCAATAAATTTCAAATTTTAGGCATTTTTAAATGAGGGGCCTTGGGAGATAGATCTCTTTACACACCCTCAGATAAGGCCTTGGAACTAAGAAGACAAGTTTACTTACTAGGTGCCCACAACTCTCTTGCTGGTAGCTAGCACGTATATCAGGTCGAATTGTAGTAAATGTAGACTCCACTTGCTTAACCTTCCTTTTATAAAAGGTTGGGATATCATATATTTTATGACATCTGTTGGAGATACCACTTCTACTGTGAATGCCATGAAATAATGTATGAGCTTAAGTGATGCATCATATAAGCACAAACACCATTTTTCTACCATGGTATACCTTTTCTCTGTATCATGCAGGATCCTACTTAGATAGAACATAACCTGCTCATGTCCTTTCTCATTTTCTTGAGTGAGGAGACTAGCAATGGAATCTTCACAGGCAGACAGGTATGACCTTAATGGTTTTCCATTTTGCCATGGAGGGATCAATACAGGAGGACTTGTCAAATCTTGGTTGATTTGATCAAAGGCCTTTTGATGCTCCTCATTTCATTTGAATTCTAATTCATGTTTTAATCTTAATAGAGGCAAAAACTTTTTAGTTTTTCCAGCTAATTAGCCATGAATCTCCTAACATAATTGACTTGTCCAAGGTAATCTTTGCATTTCCTTCTTATTAGAAGTTGGCTTGGCTGCCAATACTGCTTTTGCCTTATTTTGGTCAATCTCCAGTCCATTTTTATGGATAAGAAATCCTAAGAAGTTACTGGCTTTAACTCCGAATGTACATTTGAGTGGATTCATTTTCATGTGATATTCTCTCATTCTAGTGAATGACTTAATCAGATGTTCTTTATGTCTTAAAAAGTCATTTTGATTTTACTAGTATGTCATCCACATAGACTTCCATGATCTTACCAATCATATCTTTAAAGATTACATCCATTGCTCGTTAGTATGTAGCGCCAGCATTTTTTAATCCAAATGATATGGCTACATATTCAAACAAGCCTAATGATTTTGGACATCTAAAGGTTGTTTTATTACAGTCCTCTTGTGCAATCCTTAATTGGTGGTATCCTGCATATCCATCCATAGAAGATATGTATTCATATCTTGATGCTGCATCTATTAGGAGATCAGCTACAGGCATGGAATATTGATTCTTAGGTGTTACTTTATTTAGATTCCTAAAGTCAATGCAGATTCGTATCTTGCCATTTTTCTCAACGACTGTGACTATATTAGAAATCCAGTCAGCATATTGGCAAGGCCTTATGAACTCTGCCTTCAGGAGTTTGTTTATCTCCTCTTGTATAGGCTATGTCAGTTCAGGCGCCAGTCGTTTAGGACTTTGTGCCACAGACTTATATCCTTCTTTGATATGTAGTTTATGTTATACTATTTTCCTATCAATACCAAGCATTTCATAATGTTCCCAAGCAAAACAATCCTTAAATTCTCTTAGAATTTCTATTATTTCATGTTTTTCTTGATAAGTGAGAAGCTTACTTATGTAAGTAAAACGTGGATTTTCATCGTCCCCTAAATTTATTTCTTCTAGTGGATCATGAACTTCCTGTTTAATATTGTAACAGGCTTATTTTTATAGACGTTAATTAAATGCTAATTAATTTTTTTTAATTAATTATGTTTTTTATATTCATATTTTATTTGGGTTGGAGTATGATTTTTAATTATCATCTTATTTATTGATGTTATTTTAGGAAGTTATTGTAAAATATATTTTGGGTTGTTCTTATTTAAAATTAGTTGAACAATATTTACCTAAAGTGGAAACTAATTCTGATCAACTCCAGCCCGGTTTTTGGGCGGGCTTGGGTTTTTGGGCCCCCGCGCCCCCCGCCCAAATTTTTTTTTTTTGGGTTTTGGAAACAAAAGACTTTCTAGTCTAAATTTTGGGCTCGGCCCGTTTTGGCCTGCAAAAGCCCGCTCGGCCCGGCCCAAAATACCGGGCTTTGGGCACAAAATTTTGGCTCGGATTTGGGCCCGGCCCGCACAATGGGCAAAATTTTTTTTGTCCGGCCCGACCCGAACCCGCCCCGGTGTTTGATGAGGTCTAGGATAATCCATACCTTTTCTTGGTCGGTTTTGAAATGCGAAGAACCATTAACCCCCAAATACCTCCCCTTTGTCGGTTATTTTTAGAAACCCCAAACCCCTTGAACTCTCTTTCTCTCCCTTCGCACCTCTCTCGCCGGCGTCTCCTCAGCTTACCGGAGCCTCCTTTCCTCTCGCCGCTGCAAACCAACGGGGTTGTTGTTCCCGTCTTTATCTCTCCTCTGTTTCGTCTCTGCTGTTGTTTTTGTTCAGCGGTTCTGGTCGTCCCACGTTGATGCGGCCTTGAAAGCCGGCCTTTGTTTACTTTTCTCTCTATCCTCTCGCTGTTTGTTGTTGCGTGAGTATGGTGGTGGTGCCACCGCTTTGCCGCTGCCAAGCTGCCGCTTTATTCTCCCTCCCTTCACTTTGTTGCCACAGTTTGTGGTGGTGTTCCAAGGTACTAATCCCGTGTTCCTTTGTTCTTATTCTTATTGTTTCAATTTTGAATGAAATTTATAAATGGATTGTGGGTTGTGGTTATAGTTGATAATGTTGAATTCATTGTTGATTGTGAACCGAAATTCAAAATTTATTGGTGTTGTGCTGATTAATTGGATGAACGTGTGTGGATAGATTCTTGGTAGATTATTGGTTATTGTTGGCATGAAACCTAACTGGGGAGTTGCCAGCATGCCGATTAATAATCTTAGTTGTTGTATTGTTGGTTTGAAAAGGAACTGATTTTCGTAATATGGTATAAGGAATTGGTAATGTAACTACAATGAATTTTAACTTGGGAATTAGCTAAGTTTTTGATCTTGTCGAGTTAACTTTGGTATTATTAGCTCAATTAGAATTATTGATGATTATCATTACTGTTATCGTTGTAGAGGCGATTATTAATGTGATTGAACAAATTCGAGGTAAATCAGAATAATTGTATCATTAGTGAGATAATTAGGACGGTTCAAGGGGACAAAATTAGATGTGTTTTATTCTAATTGTAATTTGAGTAGTTAATATTCATTAATATTTTTGGTGGTGGAAATATAGAAGATGAGTATAAGCGCTAGGTATCTCTCCAACAAGTAAGATTATGCATTATTGAAGATTATTAGTTTTGAAGTTAAATAGTTTTTGTATTATCAAGCATTATGGCGAAAGGAGTTTATGGATGAGTTTTGAGTTTAATGTATTGCAATGAATAAGTTATAATAGTCATATATTAACTAGTTAAGAACTAAATGTTGAAGCTCAAAAGTAAATTGATTTTAGTTAACGTAACAATAGAGGATTCCTAAATTTGGTTAATATAGTCTACTTGAGTTATTGGTTGACATTCATTTTAATAAGCTAGTATGTGAGTTTAAATCACTAGGTTGGATATAAGTTGCTATTAGGGGTGTAAATGAGACGAGACAACTCGCGAGCTACTCGAGATCGACTCGGTCAAAAACTCGGTCAAAGCTCGACTCGAGTAGGCTCGACTCGAACTCGAGCTCGACTCGATGACTAACGAGTCGAGCTTGAGCTACTACCTACTCGACTCGAAAAGCTCTTGAGAAACTCAAAAAAAAATTATATATAATACTTGCAATTTTGATAAATAATTCTCAAACTTTTTCAAAGAACTTAATCCATGAAATGTAATTAATAAACACTTTCTTAGAAAATATTTTCATAGTGGACATTAATTATATAGTTTGTCTTTAGGTTATGGTTAACAAGTCGAGCACAAGATTTTAACGAGCCTTAGCCTTGGCTCGGCTCAAAATCTCATGAACAAACTAGAAAATTATTAAAAATGATCTTTTATGTAAAACATTAAATGTCCCACATTGGTTTATAGTATAAACAATAGCCTTTTTTTCTCTATAAAATGTTAGTACTCTAGCTATACTTATTGTTTGAATTAAAGTTGTCCCACATTGGTTGTGAAACAAAAGTTTAAGTTTGTGTTCTTTATAAATGGAACAAAAACTTTTTGGTTGGAAACCATTTTTTTCTTGAAAGTTTGTTTCATAAAGTCCCACATTGGTTGGACAATGAAACACCCAACTTTTTCTTCTTTATAAAAGGCTACTCCAAGTACCTAACTCAAGGTACATGGATTGACTCAAGTTTGAGTTGAGCCATGATTTGAGTTCGAGTTCGAGCTTGATTCGAGTTTGAGTTTCGAGTTCGAGCTTGATTCGAGTTCGAGTTCGAGCTCGAGTTTAGGATTTCGAGTTCGAGTCGAGTTTGAGTTTTTCAAGATCACGAGCTTTCGAGTCGAGTCGAGCTTGATTTCGAGTTTTCGAGTTCGAGTCGAGTTTAGCCAAACTCGAGCTCGACTCGCATCATTTACACCCCTAGTTGCTATTTACTTTAGTCTTAGTTATTGGTGTATGTAATTTGGCTAAGTAATCCGTGTTAGTGTTTAAAGTGACTATCAAATAGAATAATACGTGAATGAAATTATGTTTAATTCAAGTTCTGTTCCTTTGATTCGTGGAATCTAGTTATTTTAGATTGTGGTTTATTGGATTTTGAAAAGTGATATGTTAAAAAGGAGTAAGAATCATAACTCTGAGTTGTTAGGTTGCCGAAGTCTTTATTATGGTAATACGTGAATTAATTTGTTAATCGTATGATTATTTCTATTTATAATTCGAATGATTGAGTATAATTCTAAGAAGATGGTTAATCGGTTTAGTGTATTTTGATGGGAATCGTCCTAGTGATTAATGAGGAAGGATTATTTGATTAAACTCTAAAGGTAATAAATTTAAGTCATCTCCGCACATAAAGTTAGAATTGGATTGACCTATTATTCCTAATAATATGGAGTCTATTGGAGTTAGTTTATATTAACTAAATATGGATGAGATTATTGAGGATGTGTTCAATAAAGGATTTCAGTTTAATGTCTACAAATGGAGTAATATAATAAAGTTGGATTATCTGATTCGTGGTCGTTAAAATGAGTTTGTATGAGAGTTTTCGTAAACAAGTGAATACAATTTAGTGATTACTTTAAAGGAGCTTCAGTCCTTTGATTATGTTAAGTTGTTTTATAATTAGGAAAGAGGTGGACTCATCAGTGTGAGTGTGAGTGTGGTTCCTAGATGGGTTCATTGTTAATTATGTTAATTATAATTAGCTAGTGGTATAACTTGGATCATATTTAGTTACTTCCAATCAACTTTTGATTAATGAACCTCGAGTATGGTGCTTCAACTCTCCTTAGTTAATTCTAAGAGAGAGATCTATGGTAATTGTTGTTGATGCTTGATAACGGTTATTATCATTGTTGAGAAAAATGTTGAATGATAACCATGAAGTATAAATGAGAATAAACTATTTATAAGTAAGAATATGAGTTGTGCGTATGTGATTTAGTAACTCTCGTTAGTTAATTCTAACAGAGAGACCTTTTCTGATTATTGTTGGTATTTATCAAGTATGATTGTTTACAAGTTAGTGTAGTCTACAAGTTCTATGATTGGTGCTAAATTGAATATAAAAGTATATATGTATCGACCCTTGGAATATTTGTAAGGATGCTATGTTAAGCGATTATGGTTCTCTAAGTTAGTTGTCTGGTTTGGTTTCTTATACAATTTTGCTAAGAATTATTAAACTATTGGATGAGATCCGAGAATGACTGATTGCAATATGAATGATAATGGGAAGTGATCCAAAGGGGAAAGTAGCCTCGTTTGAGTCGACGGATGAGGTGACATGAACAATACCCCCATGGACTGTAAACTTTGGAGGGTCCCCATAGGAAACCTCGCCCATTGCCTCGTGGGGCGATAATCGGGCTATATATCGGTAATGTAAAACCTGTGGATGGCTCAGCTGAATCGGCGGAAAAAATGTACTCCGGACTAGTCGCGATTATTGGCCAAAAGTAAAGCGAATAGTTGGGTGACGACCCCACTCGTCGGAGTGTAAGCTTTGTCTCCTCCGCCCGCCTCTCTTTCCCCCGGTTAAAAGAAAGTTATCTCAAATTGTGAAAGTTATATCGATATTGGATTCCCGATAAGGAATCGTATCGTGGTAAGTTGTTTCGATATTGGATTCCCGATAAGGAATCATATCAGGTAAGTTATGAATGTTTATTCAATATTTGAATATGAATATCGATATTTGTTTCTCGATAAGGGAAGCATATCATGGTAAGTTGTAATGATGTTGGATTCTCGATATGGAATCGTAAGAATCATATTTTGGTATTGGATTCCCGATAAAGAATCATGTCATGGAATGATGTCACATTATTTAATTCCTAATAAGGGATTGTTTGTAAAAGTCTAAGAAAATGACTGATATAGTATTTGTAAATATAAGTTGTATTTCTGATAAGGAATCGATTAAAGGAAATAAGTTATATAACCTATATCAGAGTTGGTTAACTTAGATTCCTCATAAGTAATTGTGATATGTTGAAAGCTAATTAAATGAAAAATATATGAAATATGTTTCTGTTTATGATTGCGTGGAAGTTGCCTTGTTGCATTTGTTGTTATGTGAATGATGGTGTGGTATAAAAGAAATAATCAGATAAAGATATAATAAGTATGTGGTCAACGGGAGTTGAAGTGATGCATGTTGTGCAGGCGTGACTATATTGGCTTGTTGAGTCGTTTTCAAGTAAAAGCCACCAAAGCATATGTTGCTCTTGTTTACGGGTTTAGTACTCGGCTTTCTTGTGTGTGCATATGTTGTTTTGTCAAATCGTGGCCTCACTTGGTGGGTGGCGGTTTCCTAAATGTTTCGGAGGTTGGAGCTTAGTGAGTTAATATTTACGAAGTTGAAACTAATACAAGTTGGAGCAATGTTATAGTTGTTATCGAAGTGAGGACGCTCGACGTTGTAATATTTAGCAATTAAATTATTTATAACATAATTCTGAATATAAAAGTCGTTAGCTAGTGCTCCTGATTCTCTGTTGAGGTTGCTCCGCGAAAGCGTTGAGGTTGTTGAGTTTGGAGTATTTTATAGATTGAAATTATAAACGAGGTTTAAATTATTTTTTCGCTTTAGGGTTGTCCTATTTTCAAAGGAAAATCTACCGGATTTTCTATAGAAATTTATTAGAATAGAGTCAAAAAGAATCAAGGCGTGTTGTAAGAAGTTAATTTAAATTGAATAGAATTGGAGGTTGAGTTACCCACTCTCCATGTAGTTCGGTGAGTGTGATGGTAATGACAGGTTATCTCGACTAGGAGTTCCTTTTCGCTTGTGCAATCCTCTCGTGAGTCGGCTCGGAGAATTCGGGGTGCTCAAGTTAGTCATCGTAGCTTGATTAGTTTTGGATATGCTTTGTGATCTCCATATCATAAGGTAAGGGTTGGAAAATAGGTTTAATGGATTCACTAAAAGAGTTAGGTATA